>ML682046.1:687565-873026 GCA_007922195.1 Podocnemis expansa
ACTGACTAGCAGATTAATTAAGGTTACAGCAGCAACCCACCAAGAAGAGCAGGGAGCCATGTGCCAAGGGCTCACGCCATGACACTGCCTTTCTCTTCCCAGCCACCACCAGCCCACCTTCCTAGTTTTTCCCTCTTCGTTTGTCTTTTTCCCAGGCTAGGGGAACGCTGCCCTTGGTTTTAGCCTGCCACAGTCTACATCAGTGGTTCCCCACCTGTGGTCCACAGACCTTGGGGCTCTGCAGAGGTGTAGCAAGGGGTCCGTGGTGCTGCTCCCTGCTGGGGCCAGAACCTGGCTGCAGCGCTGATGCTCCTCCCTGGCACCGGATTTTTAAAAGGAGTTCCCAACCTTTTCAAGGTTGGGAACCCCTGGTCTATATGCCTGGTTAGCCCGGGGGGCTGCCTACAGCTGGCTGGGGAAGGCCCATCTGCCCTCTTGTGGTCCCTGTAATAATCACACATCCAGGTCCCGTCATTGCAACACATGAACAAAAGAGCAAGGGAAACTGAGGCACAGCACATAACACCCAGAGGAAATCCCCCGAGTCTCCCCACTTTGTCACATCCCCTCAGTCCTGGGCACATTGAGGGGGGTGTTCAGCATGCAAGGCCATTTGTGGGGATGGCTGGGGACAGGAAGGCAGCCCACAACCCACCTGTATGTCCTTGCAGGGCCAGCATCATGTGTTCCACGCATGAGCCGCCAGCCGTGTTGGGGAAGTAGGACGCAGCTTGCATACACTGCATCACAGCCCGGCAGTGCCCAGGGATGGGGTGAGCTTAGAGAGCAGCTCTGGGTGATGCTGGACCCATGGTCGTGCCCTGGCATGGCTGCTGGGCCCAGCGTGGCCAGCCCAGCAAATGCCCTGGGCACTGGGCTGGGGTCTCCTGGGAGTCACCACCTCCCCACTGGGCAGGTCTCAGTGGGACTCTGCTCTCCTGGGGCTGCGCTGAACCACAGCCACCCCCACGCAGACGCAGCACCCAGCTGGCGTCTCTGGGGACGGAACTGGGAAATGACACTTTCCATTGCACATCACGCCAGGTTGCGTGGGGGGCGTTCCCATCCCCTGGGCAGGAAGCCTGGATGGAGCCCAAGAGATGGCAGAGGGGGTTGTGTATGCTGAGCTCCGCTTCGCCCCACCAGCCCCGACAGCTGGTAAGGCGTCCACGCCCCGTGGTGCCCACACCCTGCCTGTGTCTCTCATTGCTAGGCCTGCTGTAAAGGAGCCCGAGGCTTGAGGGGGGCAGGGAGGAACATGGTGGAGGGGCATTACAGCCAGGGGCCCATCACAGCTGTGCACCAGTGGTGCCCCCACTCCAGAGCTGGGGGACACCCAGAGACATACGCAGAGGACAGCCCATCCTAGGAGACATGCTGTTTCCAGCCTGTGGACCCAGGCGAGCTGTGGCCACTCTCTGTGCCATGGTTTCCCCATGGTGTCAAGGCTGCAGGTCTTCTTCCTGCAGGACAGGGCGCTTAGGCCTATGGGGCTGTGAGTGCCACGGGGGGGGGGGGGGTGGCCAGAGACAGGGAACAGGGTAAACAAATATGGGGACCCACTGGCAGGACAGGCTGGGCTGGGAGCCCTTCCTCCCACTGACCCTGCCACACTGAGCCCCCCAGAGAGCTCCCCCACCAATCTGTGACTGACCCCATCCCTCGGGGGTTCCTCCACAGTGACCCCTCTGCTGGGACCCAGGGGGACCCCACTGGGCTGAGCCCCTGCAGGGCTCTCCCCTCATCTTAATTCATCTGCTGGCACCCAGCCCCCCCGAACGCTCCCCTCCAGCTGTTCCTCGGGGCACTGGGAGGCGGGGTGGGCCATCCCAAGGGAGGGGCAGGTCCCTGCGCCAGCCGTCCCATGCCAGGGACCGGGCGAGCCAGCCAAAAGCAGCAGAACAGGAGTGCAGGGTCTGGTTTCTCAGCTGCCCTTAAGCCAGTGGTTGTCAAACTTTTTCCCTCAGGACCTAGCTCCAGACCCCTCTGCCATGCAGCAACTCTTCACTGGAAAAAAGCAGCCACCACCAGAAAATTGAACAGTGACCATGGCTGGGAGGGGAGCAGTTGGGGGGGGCAGCAATCCCTCATGGCTTTCATGTTTTCTCTTGAGGCTTCTATTGCATCTCCAAAATCTACAATCTCATTTGAGATCACTTACATGGAACATGCAGAGGGTGATTCCCACATGGCATACTCCTGTCTCAAATCAGGCAGTATAGCAAGTCTCTAAAATTGCATTTAGTAGCCTGGGGTGTCTGTGGGGAGCTCCTTGCAAATGGTGGGGGGGGGGCATGACTGGGTGGAGAAATGAGATGGAAGTGCTGGGCCAGGGGAAGGAGGAGAGCGGCAGCACCAGGCTGGAAAGAAAGGTCCTGGGAGATCCTGTCTGCTGCTGAGCCTGTCCAAGTCCCTCCAGGTCCTGCTCCCTTCTCCTCTGCCAAATCCCAGGAACTGAGGCAGCCCCTCTGGGTTCCACTTTCACCTCTGCTCCCTGAGTCTGCATGAGTTTCCATGAACACACAATTGTCCACAATATTGTGACTGGAGGGGTGCTAGCCCTCAGTGCTTGGTCTGGTGACCCCTGGTAGAGCGTGTACGGCAGCAACACAATGGGGCTATCCACTTCCCCCTCTTCAGATTAGGACCTTGTTATAACTTCTCCTTCCAGCAGGTCCATCCCTGAGTTGGATTTTATTCTGTTACTTAGGCTAATTGTAGAAAAAATATCATACTTTCTAACAGACATTCTTACTAGAACAGTTTGTTTTTCTCTTCTCTTTTTAATTATCAGTCAAAAAATTTCTGGAGTTTTTATTAAAATCTACAGGTTATACCTTTTTTTGCAAGCAAGGGAATTCTCAACCCACTGAAAAAAGAGGCAATTCCTAATTTGCAAAAATAACTGCAATGCCCATATCCCAGAAGTGGTGGAACAAGGGGGTGTTCACAGTTTTTTCTTTTCTTCATTGGGTCTATTGACTAAAAAACCACAAAGTGCGGGGCCCTGGGCGGTGCTCACCCTATCCTAAGGACAGCCTTGCCCCTGGGGACCCCACTGTGCTAAGCATCCTGCCAGACTGACTCTGTCTCCTATAGCCCCACAGTGGCTGTTCCCATCGTTCTGGCAGCGGGCAGCTCTCGGCCTGGGTCTCCTCTGCATCCTGCTCCTGGCAGCCCTACTTGGCCTGGGTCTGCACCGTGAGTACAGGCAGCGTCCCGTCGCTGTCCTCCTGCAGCCCCTGCAGCACCCACCCCATGTGGCCCGGGTGGGTTGGGATCCTGCTAGGAATCGGGGCCAGCTATGGACAGAGCAGTGCGGGGGCCGAGCAAGGGTGCCCAGAGAACCACCCCGGGGCAAGTAGCCACAAATCAACTGTTTGACACAGGCAGCTTCCCACCTCCTCCTCCAGCGCTGGTGCCTCCCTGGGGGACTCCAGACTCCTTCCTTCCCCTACAGCGCCCCTCTTCCCGACTCTTAGCCCCGCTGGGGAAGGAATCTGGACGGCCGCACACAGCGATGCCTCTGGTGACTCCGGCCCGCTCTCCAGAGTTTGTCCAGTCTAGTGTTCAATGTCCTCCTGCAGCCTGTTCCCATAACCATCCTACCCTCGCCCCCAGGGAAATGATACCCCGTCCTTCTCCCCTCAGGAGACAATTCCCCAGCGTGAGACCCTCAGGCCTCCCCCAGTAGATTAGCTATTTGGCGGCTAATGAGAGTGTCCAGCAGTCCTGCAGAGAGGAGACAAGGACTTTCAGAAGGGATTTAATCCTGGGATTTCAGGGCCTGAGCCAACCCCTAGCTGGCAGTGCTGGAGGCATTTCCCACATGGCCTGTTTATTCTCCCATTGCCCATGAAGCAGGCCCCTACCTTGTCCTGCAGTGCAGCTGGCACTGGACACTGCCAAGGCCAAGACACTGGGCTAGATGGGCCCCGTGACTGAGCCAGGCTGGGCTGTTCCTGTGTTCATCATCTGCACTTTTAGGGCCAGTGGGGAACTGCGCCTCGGAGGTGAGGAGTGGGGAGGAGAGCCTCGAACACACGACCCAGCAGCTGGAGAGGCTACCGGCAGGTACGTGCCTGGGGGAGCGTCCTGGCAGGAGAGTCTCGCTGTCCCCCAAAGTCAGTCCAGTGACCAGTCCTGGAGGCTTGAGGAGACAGTCTTTTCCCAGAGGCCTGCCCCATTGGCTGTGGGCCCCCAATCTAGGCCTCCTGTCCCATGCCCCGGCATGCTCATCCCCCAGCTCCACCCTGGCTGCCCACCACCTCCCACCCCGCTGTCATGGAGAACCCAGAAAAGCCTCTTGGATCCCCTCTGTTCACAGCCCACCAGGACTCTGCTACGGTGGAGCCTTCTCCCGTCCCAACATGCGGGTCTCCACGCTACCTGTAGCCAGCTTCCCAAATCCAGGCCCAAAGGGTCCGACCCTTGCTCTGTCTGGTCTCCCTTGGGGCGGGTTCCTCCCTCCACGAGGGTCCCAGCCGTCCCAATCAGCAGTGACACTCAGCCAGTGTAGCAGTCAGAGGGTTTATTAGCAATCCACTTTGCACAGCAGCTAGGACAGTTGGCTCTCAGATCAACCAGGAGGGCAGATAGTAAACCCCCAGGACGAGCCCCGGAGGTCCTGCCCCTCCGACCTCCATCTTCCTTCCTCCCCTTCCCCCTTTGTTCTCCTCTCCATCCAGCTGCCCTGCCCCTGGTCTAAGCCAGCCACAACCTGTCACCCCCAGGGGGTCCAGGTACAGTCGCACTAAAGCCTCTTCCCCTCTAGTGGTACCTATAGTTATCACACCCCTGTGTCCCATCACCAGAATACCATCACCAAAGAACAGGAACAGAAAAGAAGAACCACAGTAGCCCAAGAGGTTTTCTTACTTCATCACACCCGCCAGCCCTCAATGGCCTAGGAGTCAAAGCAATGGGAGACCCCAGGACCCATCCTAGGACCCCTGCTTCATGGCGGGAACCCCCGGGGCCAAGGCAGGGCAGCATGTGTCTCGGGCCACTGGGACCAGGACTGGGGGAGAGGGGCAGCAAACACCTCACCTGCTCCCACCCCCCACAGGAGCCTGGGCTGGGCTCCCTGGTTTGCCAGTGGCCCTTTTTCTGTACAGGGCAGTGCCAGCTCTGCCCATCTGGGTGGCTCTGGGATAGCGGGAAGTGCTACTATTTTTCCTCCACCCAGAAGTCCTGGGAGAAGAGTAAAGAGGATTGCAGCTCCTACGGTGCCCAGCTTGTCACCATCAAAACCAATGCCACACTGGTGAGTGTGCCACACTGCCACATTGGGGAGCGTGCCTGGCTGCCTCTCCCAAACTGTCAGCCCCAGCCCCAGCCTCCAGGGACGTCTGTGGGCACGATGGCCATGGGCAGATACAGACCCCGCTCCAGGATACAGAGGAGGGAACCATGGGAGTGCCCCAGGGCTCAGCAGGGCTGCAAGGACAGGGCAGTCCTAGGATTCAGGCTCCCTATTGAGGTTCAGGGGTGCTGAGCACAAGCACAACAAGCACAAACTTTACCCAAGGGCTGGGTGATTTTCAGTCACTGTTTGGTACCCCCCAGCCCTGCACCCTGGCCACCCCTGCACCCTGCCAGCTCTGGTCACAATATAAAACCGAGGAGCCGCCAGGAGGGAAAGGGAGCCCAGGGCCCCTGTACCGCTCCCTGTTGGTCACAGGGAGGGCACGTCTGGCACGGGGCTGGTGAGCTCATCAGCAGGGGCCCTGCCTTAGCAGCAGGCTAGCCACCCCAATACAGAGAGTTCTTGCCATTGCTGGTGCAGTTCCAGCATGGAGACAGTGGGGCACTCTTCTTGCACCAGGCATGTGCCGGAGATGTTCACGTGGCACAAGGAGCAGGGCAGGGCTCGGAGGGCTCTGTCTCTGCACAGTCAGGCCTGGCCCCTGTGCAGTGATAGGGCGGGTGGATAAGCACTCACACGTTCCCAAAACATTGGGGCATTCTGGGATGGAGTGCGCCCAAACCTGCCCTGCCGCTCTGATCTTGTATGCATGGGCCATGCAAGATTGTGCCACACAGGGACGCCATTTTCAAGGAGGAGCCATCCCATGCCCACTGACCTGACCCTACCCAGAGCTTGTGTACTAAGTCACAGCAGTGTGGGGAAAGCACTTTGCTACTGAAAATGCCCCCACCACACCCCCATCAGATACTGGGCAAAACCACATCTGGGTTTGTCCCAGCCCCAGGGAGCAGAAAACCAGCCCAAAGGAGGAGTGTGGTATAAAGCCAGATGAGAGGTGTCTCATGAGAGTCAGTCCTGGCCCACCGGCCTGCCAGGTGCATGATGCTGCTGGAACGGCTGAACAGATGCAGTCCAGACTCTGATGGCCGTGCCAGGAAGCAGGCAGAGCAAGACACACAGCCTGGTGCTGACTATTGGCCCAAACCCTGTTGTTGCAACTGATTTAGTAACGATGGTGACTTCTGGCAGTGGGGCCAGCGTCCCTTGTTGCAGATAGAGCCCTGAATTCTTCCAGCCCTATGGGGACTGGGCCCAGCCATGGCTACTGTGCAGCCTGGCACTACCCACAACTTGCCCGCATGAGAACGAGGTGCCACTTTGTGTGCATATTGGACCGTGTGTGAGGTGAGTGTGCATGCATGTGTACACACGTGTGACTTGGAGGCAGCTCACACTCAGAAGTTCCCTGTGCGTCAGACCTTCCTGCAGCATATGTTGAGAAGCAAGACATTCTACATTGGGCTGAAGCGGGAAACCATCTCGGCCAACTGGAAGTGGGTGGATGGCTCTGCACTGAACAGGTAATACCCCAGCCTTGGTCCCGGTCCCATCACCAGCAGGCGTCTTGCGAGCACTGCTTGCCGGCCCACGTCCCTCTGGTACTCACCCATGTGCTCCTGTGGTGCCCAGGAATGGGCACAGTACAGGCAGAGGTGCTGCCCACAGCGCGCTCTCCCCAACTCTCCACCCTGCCCACCACACAGACTGCGCAGACCCTGTCCCCCGTGCTCAGGAAGGAGCCAGGAGCCGGGCCTCTGCCAGGCTGTAGCCGATCCCAGGGCTCTGAGGTGCCCTAACTCACAGATTTGTTCGTGCCCCCAGGAGCTGGTGGTGCTCCCAGCCTCCAGCTGAGCCCAGAGAAGGGCAGCACCCAGCAAGGCTGCTGCAGAGCCAAGAGACCAGGCTAGATGGGCCCTTGGGCTCCGGGTTCTCTTTTCTGAGGTGCCCCCATGGACGGTTCTCTGGGGTGCCCTATGCTGCTTCCTGGGGTCCAGGGAGCCCCTGAGCTGCAGTTTGCACATCGTCCTGGGGTCCCAGCCTGGCTGTGAGAGAGATGAGGGGGTATTGGAGGGGTGCTGCATGGAAGGGCTCCATGGAGGAGCCCCCAGCGTATGTCCGGACAGAGCAAGGGCTGACCCGGCTGTTGTATTCTTTCCTCCCAGGCTTTTCCAATTGACCCACACCAGCGCGTCCTACCTGTGCTGCGGGAGGGTGTCGGAGTGGGGGCTGTCGTGTGGGACGTGCTTTGGAAGCAGCTACTGGATCTGTGAGCAGAGAGCCTTTTCCTTGCAGTGGGGCCACAGCTCTGCCCTGCCCACCCTCCAGTGGGGGAACACAACCTACGTCTGTATGGAGCCCCAGTGAGAGTGGCCAAGGGCTCAGCTCCGGGCCCCCGCACCTGGCAAAAGGCTCCCCATTACTGCAAGTCCTCCCTGCTGTTGGGAGCCTGCTAACTGTGTGCTCCCCACTCCCTACGAGCCTGCTGCACAGGCCCCCAGCTTCGCAGGATACCCCTCCCCACACCTCCCAACGCCTGCTGTCCTGCACTCAGCCCATGCCCAGTGCTGGTCGTAGCTGATCCCCAGGCCAGGGCTGGGCATCACAGCTCCTGGCGCAGCCCAGCATTAGCTCAGGTGCAAAGATGCTGCCCAGACCCAACATCTGGGCCCCCATGACAAGCCTCACCCTCCCCTCCGTCCAGTGGCCCCCACACACTGCCCAGGCAGTTTAAAGCCTTTGTCCTGGGGCAGTGCAAATCATAGCATCCAGGGGTAGGCCCAGTGCTCCCACGCCAGGGGATCGGCTGAGGAGGGAGCTTGCGCAAGTCAGGGGAATCCAGAGGCTGAGCCTCCAGCAATGCCTTCCTCTTCGCTTCCCCTCAAGGAACAAACTCACGCTGCTGCCCCCCCCCCCGTCACTCCCCGCCTCGGTGCCAGCAATCCCTGTCGCAGACTTAGATTTCATCACCAAAGTGCAGAGGGCCAGCAGCTCTAGGAAGCCCCTGTGGGATTGCATTGTTTTCTGCTGTTCCTCCTTTGGGTTTGTGGAAGACCAAGGCATGACTGGTTGGGTTTTTGGCCATGTGTGCAGCTGATCAGGCCGTTTGGCGCTGCGACAGAGCACACTGAGCTAGCGGGGCTGCTCTGGGTTGCTTGGTTAACAGTGCTTCTGTCAGTGGGTCTGTGCCCCTAGCTGGTGGCTCCGGTGTGGATGAGGCTTCACCAGGTAGACCGATCCTGAGAAAGATCTTCCCAACATGCCGGGTCAACATTGAAATGCCTGCATGGTCACTGGGGGCAGTCTTTGGAACGGTTCTCCTGGACTCCCAATGAGCACTGTCCTTCCATCAGCTTGCCATAGGAAATCGGCTTTGACTATCGCTCCTCTGGCATCCTAGTGACGTGGCCTACCCAGCCCACTGTGATCTCACCCACAGAGCACAGCTGCTTGGAAGACCCACCCAAAGGGGAGCCTCAGCACCTGGAGCCTTGTCTTGCCATCTCAATCGCCTTGCTTCCCCCTTGTGATGCTGTCTGGATTTAGGGGACCGTTTACAATGCTTTTTCCCAGTAATATTTCATAATTGAAATAATCCTTAGGAGCTATACCATGATTGATATCAATAAAAAGGTTGAAACTTGCTAGGAACAATTATTATCGCTTATGTGTAGATGTCACATCTGTAGTAGAAGTTAGGAATTTGTTTGTTATATCTGTAATATAATTGACATGAGTCTGGGAAACTCCCCAGACTAGATGTCTGCATTTATTGTCTCCTTAGTATCCCATTAAGGAAGCTCTCTGGTATGGTGGGCCCAGGCAGAAACCTCTTGAGCTACTAGGACTGGTGTGCCACAACTCCATTTTGATTTGCAAAAACTGCACACAGAACTGGGAAGGCCAAAGGTGAAAAAAGGCAGCAGCCCCAACTCCATTTTGTCTTTGGTCTCCAGACATCAGTCAACACCCATCTCTGGAACTATTCCTCTGTGTCCGGCCGAAGAACTGAGGCCCACTGGGGAGCAGGGTGTCTATCAGAGGAAGTGGATAAGCCTGCAAACTCCAAATTCTTCCAAAGACTTGCTTTACATGGACTTTTATTAATTTGTTTCTTTTCTTATTAAACCTCTAGTTGTCGTTACTAAAAGATTGGCTGGCAGTGTGGTATTTTGGGTATGAGCCAAGCCTATGTTGTTCTGTGTAATGCGGCTGGTCCTTTGGAAGCAGGAGAACCTATTGTTTTTAGAGACCCAGTGGCTACCTGGAAGCCAGAGGAGCTGATGTGCAGTAAAGGGGGCTGTTTCTATTTTGTTATGCTTCACACTAACCAGTGTTGGGAATCAGAAGCATGGTTTGTGAATGATCAGGAGTCTGGTTTAAGTACTACCCATCAGTATTTAGGGAGTTTTGCTCTCAGTTTTGTAGCTTGCACTAATTTTTGCATAGTCAGGAGGTTATCCCAGAAGGCCCAGGTCACACTGCTGACAGACAATGGGAAAGTGATTCAGCTCCAAGAGGCTAAAGGGCACACATTTGTTGGAAGTTGGGATCTGGTTTGCTCACCAACCAAGGTTGGTGGACTTGTCATCTGCTGTGACGAAGTAGACAGACTTTTAGGATTGTCTGTGGGTGTCATAGGCTATGCCTCAGTTTCCCTTCCTTTGTGTTCATGTACTCTGGTGATTATTAAAAGGACCACTCCAGAGCAGATGGGCTTTCCCAAGCCACATGGAGGTAGACCTGGTCACAGCCATACCACCTGGCCAACCAGTCACAGAGGTTGGGGCAGGTCAAGAGCAAGAGGCAGTGTTCACTTAGCCCAGGAAAAAGACACAGGACTGGGGAGATCTAGGGCATGGGTCCATAGCCAGTTCTTTCTATGCTGTGAACCTGAATTCTAATAAAACAAACAAGGAGCTCTGTGGCACCTGAAGACTAACAAATTTATTTATTTCATGACCTTTCATGGGAGAAATCCCACTTTGTCAGAAGCTTTGAAGACGGGGGAACTTACAGAATGGGAGGAAATAAATGCAGGGAAGTGTAAGTCATGGGATCAGGTCACACTGTAACAGCAAATCAAAACAGTAGTAAATATTCAAACACTGGCGAACAGCACATAGAGGAAGATGAGGTCAAATCACTGTTGTAATGAGAGAAAAATCCAAAGTTCCTACTAAGCCCTGAAGCAATGCAATCAAATTTGCAAATAAATTCAATCAGAGTAGCTTCAGAGAAGCTGCTGAGATCAAATTTATTTGCACATTTGGGTTGGACTGGGATAGACTCCACCAAGGCAGAGCCCCAATCAGCAGTGACTAGAGGGAACCCAGGCATGATTCCTGAGCTCCATCACATCTGCCTGCAGGAACCGGCCATTTAATCTACAGCTGATCCGGACGGTGCCCAGATGCTATGGTGATGAGCATTAGCAACCTCAGGGGGCTCTTTCCCTCACCCCACTTCTGTCCATGTCCCTTGACACATTCCCATGTTGCTGTCTCTCGGGGGAGCCAGTGCCAGGGGCAGGAGGATGAGACTGCCCTGGCCACATAACCCGTCCATCAATTCCATTGATCACATCCATACATACCCTTCACTGACATGGGGGAAGCCCCTGACCCACCTCAGCAGGGCTCAGAGCCCAGGCATGGCCCAGTCTCACAGGGCTGAGGGCAGCCAGAACGCAGCACAGGGTGTCCCCAAGCCCACCGCGCAGCAGAGCGTGTGCGACAGAGGCGCCCTGGGCTGGGTCTCTCCCCCAAGGCAGCAGTGAGCTGTGCTGTAGGTGAGCTGCCCTGTCCCATAACCAGGCACTGGCCAGGTGCCCCAGCCCTTCTCTGGGGTCAGTCCCCGGCTGTCTGGGGCTGATGGGCTCACTGAACTCAGCCCTGTGCTGGCAAGGACGGGCTGTAGCCTGCAGCCAGCGAGGAGCCCGAGTAGCAGACAAGGGGCTTAAAGCCACGGCACAGAGTCCCAGAGACGAGAGCAGCATCCCAGTCTGCAGTGCGGCTGAGCCAGGCAGGGAGCCCTGGTGAGCTGGGAAAAAGCCAACAAAAGCCACCGGTCTGGTGATGGATGCTGCCCTGGCCAGAGAAAGGCCAACGGGAATTAGGAAGGGGGTATGATGGAGAGAACTGAGGTCCCTTGCGGTGCTGGAGAAACGTCCCCCTGCAAGGCAGATGTGGGGCAGACCCCTTGGCAGAGAGACGACTCAGGTGCTTGGCCCAGAAACAGTGCAAGTGCTGTGACATTTCTTGGGGGCATCAGGGGCTGAGTCACCTTGATACCTCTACTGGTGCCACCGCCCTGCCACCCCCAGCCCATCTGCCCTGTCTGCTGGGCTGCACCAATCCTGCTGTGCCCAGCAGATTGACGAGTGATGCACCCCAGCCCCCAACCCTTTCCAGGTGTCCCTGTCTGCGATCCAGCCCTGATCACTGGATCCCCCTACACATCCCAGACCCTCTTTTCCCAAAGCAGCAGTGCATCCCAGTTTTACCTTAGCCCCCCCTGCCCCACACCATGTGCAGCACTTGAGTGCAATGCAGTAAAACAGAAGGGGATACATCTAAGAGAAAAAAGACAAATAGAAACCAGACTGTGAGACAGGAACAAACAGTTCTGTGTATAACATCAGATCGCACCATCTCGTGACTTGAAATTAATTGACATTCTCCTACTGTCTCACCAAGCTGCTGCCAGCCAAGGGAATTCCCTGCCAAGCTGGGCAGCAATCCCTTTATCAGAAAGAAAAGCTGCTGTCGTATGAAATACTGGGGTGAAGGATGCCGGGGAGCTCCCTGCGCTCCGCCCCACGAGGTTCATCACCACATAGGTTAAGGTCCTTCTGAAGTCTGCCAGCCCTTCATTAGCATTTTTTTCCATAGGCTATCAGACTCCTACAGCGTGCCACACCTCCATGGGGGACCACAGTGTCTGCACGGGAGAAGTCGTCTCAAGGCACGTGAGCTGCATCCTTCCCCCCACAATTGGTGCTACATCCCCTGCTTTGGAAGGGGCTGCAGGAGGAGTCCATTGGTGTGCCAGATCCCCTGGGGTCCTGCTCTGCTTCACACCATAGGTGCTATGTAACCTTCTGGGAGGGTTACAATTCATTTAATTGCCCCATCTAGGGCCTCAAAAAAAAAATCCCAACTCCCACAGAGAAACAGCTGGAGACCCAACAGGTGATTTGACCACATTTTCCTCTATGTGCTGTTTGTTTCCCGGTGTCTGAATCTTAACAACTGCTTTCATTTGCTGTTACAGTGTGACCTGATCCCATGACTTATACTTCCCTGCATTTATTTCCTCCCATTCTGTAAGCTCCCCTATCTTCAAAGAGTCTGAGGAAGTGGGATTATTGCCCACAAACATTTATGCTATAAATAAATTTGTTAGTCTTTAACTGCCACAAGACTCCTTGTTTGTTTTACTGAACTAGACTAACACAGCTGCCCCTTTGGAATAGCAAAGATTGCTCAGTTACCTGCCCCACATTAAAATACCAACTAAGAACAGACATGAACTGAAGGAACTAGGCTTATTTAGCCTGCAGAAGAGAAGACTGAGGGGGGATTTGATAGCAACCTTCAACTACTTGAAGGGTTGCTCCAAGGAGGAGGGAGCTCGACTGTTCTCGGTAGTAACAGAGGGCAGAACGAGAAGCAATGGCTTCAAGTTACAGCTGGGGCGGTCCAGGCTGGATATTAGGAAAAACTTCCTTACTAGGCGAGTGGTGAAGCATTGGAATAAGTTGCCTAGGGAGGTGGTGGAATCTCCATCTCTGGAGGTGTTCAAGTCCCAGCTGGACAAAACACTGACTGGGATGATCTAATGGGAGTGGTCCTGCTTTTTTTGGCAGGGGGTTGGACTAGATGACCTTGTGGGGTCCCTTCCAACCCTATGATTCTATGATTCTATGATGAACTTTATGAACTATTAACATAATAGACCTTATAAGAAAACAAAATGAATTTAAACAGACCAGCCCCCATAGAAACACTGTGGGGAAAGAAACCCGAGAGTCCCAAAGTTAGGTGGAGTAACCCATATCTCAGCTACAGTCTCCATTCAAGTCCAAAGGCTCAAGTTGCAAGAAGCAGCCATCCTCTTTTTTCGTTGCAAGGACCTTAGGCAGGAATCTAGGCAGGCTTTTTTTTCTCTTCTGGAACTAGCACCATCCAGTCAGTTCATTGGTTAACCAACAATCAGTCACATATGAGAAAACGCTGCTGCAAAATGCTCCCCAGCAAGGAGAAAACATCTTGCAGCTCACTCTTGACTCAGCTTCTCTCAGTCACACATTGAGCACATGGGCTCCTCTCATTGCAATTCCGTGCCTGCTGCTTGCATGCATCTGATCTGAGGGCAGCCGCAGTAGAAACCTTGTGAAGCGCGCTCAATGCAACCACCTGCCTAAATTTCCAGAAGCTTCTGGGCCTGGGCAGCCAAATCTGCCCAGCAACCTAACCCAGCCTCAAGAGATCCCTAAAAGAGAAAGCTCCTTTATTTAGGCATATGGATTACATCTGCAGTGAGGCCAAATCAGACAGATCCTTGGAGAGACATGGCCTCCTTCAGAGCTTAATGCTCCTAGCTCCTGTCTGTAGTGACACTGTGTGGTAAAGATGGAATGTTTTCTGAGGGTTTTAGTTTACATGGTGTGCCTCAGTTTCCCCATCTGCTCCAACATTACTCAGGGGTGATTGCACTCAGGGCAGGTGAGGGTGTTGGTGTTGTCCAGGTTTCTGGGTTTGGCCCCCACATCCGTGGAACATCTGATGAGACAACGGCAAATCCAGTCACCAGGACATTGGCAGCTAACGCCCATGACCCCAGCAGAGATGGTTTGAAGGATCCCCAGCTCCAGATCAAAGCACAGAGGAGGGGTGAGGTGGGGGGGTCAGAGCTGGCAGGAGGTGGGACGCTCCCCTGGAGTCTGACCTGTGATGTCAGACAGAGGGACAGACAGCTCGAAGCAAGGGGCTCCCTACAGCTTGGCTGGGCTCGGGGCTGACCAGACTGGACGGTTCTTTAACCTTCCTTCTGTGCTCCCTGGGCTGTGCCCAGGTGACAATGACTTGGCTGTTGGGACAGTCATTGCAAATGCTGGGCGAGATGCGTTAATCCCTGAGGAGCAGCCAGGTCCCTCTCAGGGCCTGGCTCAGTGGGATGTGCTGACTGGAGCACAGGGTGGGAAGTGGGGGGTGTAGGGGTCTATATAAAGAGGGGGTGAAGATGTGTGGCTCCCCCCTGGGGGGATCTGGCTCCTTGATGGTTTTCTCCCAGGGACCGCTGCAGCTCTGGGTCTATAGCACCTACCCTGAGGCTCTGAGACACAGGTGAGCAGCATCGTCTAAACTAGTGGTTGTTGTGGAGAAGTGGGAACCCTCTGCTAGATTAGTCAGGGAAGACACGGTTGTTGATCCTCTATCTTCGCTAGTTAGGTGATGGGACACAGGTGGGTGATATGAGGTAGAGCCACTAGAGGGCAGGGGGGTAGTGTTTAGGGAGCCTGTACCTGGGACCCCCCGCTGGTCACACTGGATTCAACTGGTTGGGCCAGGGGACGGAGAGGTGGGCAGAGCTAGGAGGGGAACAAAGGACCAGGGGAAAGGAGGGAGAAGAGGGAAGATGGGGGTCCAAGAGACAGGACCCTGCCGTGGGGTGTAGCCCTAATCCCCTGGGGGTTTCACTTGTGGTTGTTCTGAGGATGCTGATACCAACTGTCCTTGCTGCTGTATGAACTGGTTTGCTAATAAACCCTCTGATTGCCACACTGGCTGAGAGTCGCTGCTGATTGGGACGGCTGGGACCCTCCTGGGGGGAGGAAATCCCCTCCAAGGGAGACCGGACAGAGCAAGGATCTGACCCTCTGAGCCTGGAGTTGGGGGCTGGCTGCACGGAGCGTTGAGACCCGAGGTGCTGGACGGGAGGAGACTCCACCGTGGCAGAGACCTGACTGGCTGTGGACAGAGGGGATCCAGGAGGCTTGTCTGGTGTCTCCATCACAGTTGTCAAACTTTTTTCCTTGGGACCCAGCTCTGGACCCCTCTGTTGTGTGGCAACCTTCCACTGAAAAAAGTGGCCATTTCCAGAAATTTGAACAGTGACTATGGCTGCTTGGGGTGGGGTCAGGGTGGAAATCCCTCATGGCTTCCATCCTTTCTCTTGAGGCTTCTATTGCATGTCTGAAATCTACACATCTAATTTGAGATCACCTACATGGAACATGCAGAGGGTGATCCCACATGCCATACTCCTGTTTCAAATCAGGAAGTATGTCAGGTCTCTAAAACTGCGTGTGGTAGCCTGGAGTGTGTGTGGGAATTTCTTGCAAATGGGGGTGTGGGGCACGACTGGATGGAGAAATGAGATGGAAGTGCTGAGACAGGGGAAGGAGAAGAGAGCCAATGCCAGGCTGGAAAGAAAGGTGCTGCAAGATCCCATCTGCTGCTGAGCCTGTCCAAGTCCCTCCAGGTCTTGTTCCCTTCTCCACTGCCCAATCCCAGGAACTGAAGCAGCCCCTCTGGGTTCCACTTTCACCTCTGCTCTTTATCTGCTCCCTGAGTCTGCATGAGTTCCCATGAACTCTCAGTTGTCCACAATACTGTGATTGAAGGGGTGCTAGCCCTCCCTGCTTGGTCTGGTGAGCCCTGTCGCTGTCAGTGTTCGTAAGTCAGCAACAGAACAGAGCTATCCACTCCCCTTGAGATTTGGACCTTGTTATAACTTCTCCTTCCAGCAGACCCATCCCTGAGCTGGATTTTATTCTGTTACTTAGGCCTGCTAATTGTAGAAAAAATACCATACTTTTTAACACAGGCTTCTACTAGAACAATGTACTTTTCTCTTCTCTTTTTAATTATCAGTCAAAAAATCTCTGGAAAGACTTTTTATTAAAGTCCGCAAGTTATAACTTTTGCTGCAAGCAAGGGAATTCTCAGCCCTCTAAAAAAAAAAAAGGCATTCCTAACTTGCAAAAATAACTGCAATCCCCAGATCCCAGAAATGGTTGGAATAAGGGAGTGTTCAAAGTTTCTTCTTTTCTTCATTGGGTCTATTGATAAAAAACACGAAGTTTGCTTGCCAGTGACCTCAGTCCTTTTCATATGAATGAGATATGCCCAAAGAGATACTGACTCAGGGAGTTCCAAAGGGGCAGCTGTGTTAGTCTAGTGAAGCAAAAAAAGCAAGGAGTCTTGCGGCACTTAAAGACTGACAGATTTATTTATCACATGAGCTTTCATGGGAGAAAATCCCCTGAAGTGGGATTTTCTCCCATCAAAACTCATGCAATAAATAAATCTGATAGTCTTTCAGTGCCACAAGACTCGTTGCTTTTTTTGACTCAGAAAGGAGGCATAGAGATTGTTTGAACAACAGTTAGCACCCTTGTTAATCCTAACGACTCACATGTTCATCTCAGTGCTCTCTACTGAAGGCTGATACCAGGTTACAACAGGCTGTGGATCAGCAAGAGGCAGCCACCTCCCTCCCTCCCCTTCCCAGTACTGCATCATGACCCAAACTTTGACGAACACTGGTCTGAATGGTTGGATTTGTTGGTCACCGGGGCACAGGGCAGGAAGTCCTTACAGTAGCCCAGAGAACAGAAGGTGAAAGCACCGTCTAGTCTGGCCAGCCCAGAACCCAGCCACGCTGGAGTGGCTCCATATTCAGGCCGTGTCTACAGTAGAGACCTTACAGTAGCACAGTGCTTCACCACCCTCGTAGGGAAAATGTTTTAGGTAAGATACAACCTAGACCTCCTCCAATGCAACTCAGAATCATAAAATCATAGAATCACAGAAACTGGAAGCGACAGTGACAGATTGTTGAGTCCAGTTCCCTGCACTCATGGCAGGACCAAATACCCCCCTTTAAACCATCCCTGACAGGTGCTTGTCTAACCTGCTCTTAAAAACTTCCAGTGGTGGAGATTCCACAACCTGCTGAGGCAACTTACTCCAGTGTTGAATCACCCTGACAGTTAAGATTTTTTCCTGATGTCTAGGTTGAACCACCCTTGCTGTAATTTAAGCCCATTGCTTCTTGTCCTATCATCTGTGATTAAAGAGAATGATTTTTCTTGTTCCACATAACAACTTTTTAGGTATTAGAAAACTGTTATCATATATATCCCCTCTGTCTCCTTTTTTCTAGACTAAACAAACCCAGCTCTTTCAATCTTCCCTCATATGTCAAATGTTCCAGACCTCTAATCATTTTTGTTGCCCTTCTCTGGACTTCCTCCACATCCTTTTTGAAATGAGGCAGCCAAAACTGCACACAGTACTAAAGTTGAGACCATTGCTCCTAGTTCTGTCCCCTGCCACCCCTGAGAACAGCCCAGCTCCATCCTCCCTGGAACCCCCTTCATGTAGTTGAAGGCTGCCATCAAATCCCCCCTCACTCTTCTTTTCTGCAGACTGACCAAACCCAGCTCCCTCAGCCTCTCCTCAAAAGTCATGTTCTCCAGCCCACTAATAGTTTTTCAGAGGGGAGCTGTGTTAGTCTAGTTTGGCAAAACAAACTAGGAGTCTTGTGGCACTTTCAAAAACTAACAAATCTGTTTATCGCTTGGGCTTTCTTGGCTATAGTCCCCCTTCATCAGATGCATGAAATGGAAACCGCAGTATGTTAGCTCTCTATATGTATGCAGAGAAGGGTGACTCACAAGGTCACCTGTAAGTCTGTTTCAGCAAACTAAACAAGTTGTTTTGGTTCAAACGGTGTCCATGTGACCTTTAAAGAACAGTAGGTGAGAATGTTAAAAGAGTGGAAATTACCTATTGAAACGAACAAGGGGTCCTGTGGCACTTTTAAAGACTAAGAAATTTATTTATCAGAAGAGCTTTCATGGGAGATGCTTTGAAGACGGGGACCTACAGAGTGGGAGAAATAAATGCAGTGGAGTAGAAGTCATAGCACCAGGTCTCTCAGCCTTCCCTGAGAATAAACGGTTCTTTCCCCCACTCCTGACAGCTGTGCAAAATATTGAGGAAACAGAGGCAGGCAGGGGCTTCATAAAAATATTATAGAAAATAACCACTTAATCACATGGGCTAATTATCATTTGTTAGCCATGTGTGGGCTATCCCAGATCTGCACAGGTAATCGAGACACCATCCCATTATCGAATAACTCCAGACAATCACAGATTCCTTGAGCAACAAAGGTGCTTAGCCGGTATATTGAGGGCAAGCACAGACTCTGTAGGACCAGTAATACGTGTACAGTTGTGTGATGAAGTGAGGAAACTCTCTTGGGACTATCTCAGGGAGTCATGAGGTATGCCTCGGTTTCTCTTGCTTTCTGTTCTTGTATTCTGGTGATGGGACCTGTGTGTGAGAGTCTTACAAGGACCACTACAGTGTGGAGGGGCTGTTTCCCACCCACACATAGGCAAATTTCATGTAGACCCCAGTCCCCACACTTCCAGTCAGACAGGTTGTGACCAGTCAAGATCAAGGGACAGTGTTCACCTGGCTCGGGTAAAAGACAAAGGATTGGGAGAGGGGTTTGATGATGGGCTGGGGAGAGAAGGACAGGGCTAAGGCTGGGATCTAAGGGAATAGACGCTTGGAGCAGGACTCCCACTCCTGGGGGTTTACTGCTGTGACCTCTAGTTAATCTACTAGTCAATCATCTATGCTGTGACCCTGAGAGCTAAGAAACCCTTCTGACTTCCACAGCGGCTGAGAGTCCCTTCTGACTGGAAGGTGGGGTGCTGAGCCTTTGGCCGTGCAGAAATCCTTGGGGACCCACGTGGCGAGGGGCCTCCCACCGGGGGAATTCCAGGAGGAGCAGGGGTCGGCCCCTCTGAGGCAGGATCTGGGAGCTGGCTGTCCAGTGGCATGGAGACATGGGCTGGACTGGGGCAGACTCCACCATGGCAGAGTCCTGATCAGCAGTGATTAGAGGGGACCCAGACATGATTCCTGAGGGGCTCTGTCAAATGTGGTGATCAGCAGGTAGCTGAGACACCACCCCACAATCAAATACCTCCACACAACCACAGAGTCCCTGAGCAACAAAGGCACTTGGCCAGGTGTACCATGGGCAAGCCCAGTCATAGGATCCCACAGACTCTGCAGGACCACTAGGCACATGTGTCCTTGTTAGAATAGACCTCCTCAGTAAATGGCAGGACTTTCCATTTCCCCCAAGGCCAGCCAAAGATGCTTCCACAGCGACCATCTTCTATACATTGATACAAACAAGTTTCATATTGCTCCCCTGCTGTGAGTAGTTACCACCCCCTGAGTGGCAAGCTGCCACCCTTTAATGTGGTAAGATACAACTCATTTCCTTGTCCTGGATGGTTTGGTCACAACATCTCTAACCAAGACTTTTCTATGCAGCATGGTGTCACTGGGAGAGGTTGGCAAGCCCTCATGATCTCTGGGTGTTAGGATGTCCCAGGACCCTTCTGGAATGGGCTTGTGCCCAGCCCGTCTCTGGGGTGGGTATTAGTTAGACCAGCTCTGTTCTTGCCATTTACTGTTGAAGGAGAAGGGAAAAGGTTCAAATAGAAAAAACAAGCAGAAATGGTCAGACTGATGTCTACAGCCTAGTGAACCAAACCAAACCCATCGGCCTGAGTTGGATAACCAGCTAAACTGACAGGAGTCAGGCTAAGGCAGTCTGATCTCACAGAAATTGGCTAGAAGCTGCAGCTGCAGAAAGGACCTTGAAGGGATGAGGTGTCCACTCAGCCTAGTGCCAAGGAGATACGATGCACTATCTTTGAACTCCCCAGTGCAAAGGCATAAGTAATCTCAGAATCACACCTGGACGGATGGATCAGGGACGTGTGGACCTATCAAATTGATGGGTGGCATCAAACAAAGGGGTACATAGATCAAACAAGGTCAAGTCAGACCCCCCAAAAGGACTGAGCCAATAGGTCCAAGCTGGGTATAAATGGAGGAGCCCTACAGCCCAGATTTCTTGCAGTGGAAGGGGGTGACGGAAAGTCCTGCTGTCATGTGAGCTGCTCTGCTGCACTACGAGCATGAAGGCTGTGAGCAGATCTGTTGAGCTAGGTCATGTGCCATTGTGCTATGTTGCAATAAAAGCCTAGCCTGGCACTTTCATTTCTACAAAGATACACGGTCATGCAGGTTTCTTTGATTGTGAGTGTTGCCTCAGTTTACCTCTTGCACACAGGGTACGTCTAGATTCCAAATCACTGAGCTAACTGAGTTCTCACCAGAGATCTTCCAGAAGGGCAGCCATCTTAGTCTAGTTCAGCAAAACAAGCAAGGAGTCCTGTGGCACTTAAAGACTGACACATTTATTTATTTATCTAATGAACTTTCATCGAGAAAATCTGAGCCAAAAGGTAACCCTTTCATTAATGCTTTGAACACCTCATCTTAGGATCTTTCCTGCTAAAGATCCATGCTAGGCTCCAGATCAGTGGTTGTCAAAGTTTTTTCCTTGGGACCCAGTTGAAAAAATTTATGACTGTGACCCAATAATTAAAGTATAATTTGACGGGCCCTGGAACTCTCCTAATCTCCGAGCCCCCTTCCTGTATTGTCTAGGCCCTGTTCATGCATCTGCGGGCTTCAGCCCAGGTAGGCATTTTTGAGCCCCACCAGCTCTTTCTTCACAAATGAAGCACAGCCTCAAATCCACAACATCACCCCAACCTTGTCCATTAGTGCCCACATCAGACCCCTCTTTCCCTATGTCCTTGTCAGCCCGCATTGCTCCTAATTTTGAGCATGAATATAAAAATATAACACTGCTTATTGCTTAATACGCTAAGCATCCAGAGCATTTTATGAAGATGTATTTTAGAAAAAAGTCAAAATAAGATTGTATTGTATATTAAAGAATTCTTCCTGTAACTTTTACCCAGCTTTCAGTTCCATCTGCTGAGGTGCAACAATGAATAAGAAAAGTATCAGGCCAGGCATATGGGTAACAGAAAGCTGGGAGCTATTGTTAGATTTGTCTTCCTCTGTGTGGGTGGAATTATTTAATCTTTCAAACCATCTACACCCATAATCACTGAAAAAACCATTCAAAAATGCAGGCAAATGCACACTTTCCCCAACAGCTCACGTTTGCCTGCCCTGCAGACTTACCATCTGTCCCTTTACCAAAAATCCAGCCCCCATCTTTCACTGGTCAGTGCCTGCTACACAGATGCATCCTGTGCTTACCTGATCCTTGACCAGGGTAGACAAAAATCATGATTTTAAAACAATATATAAAAGCATTGGATTTTAAATTTAAATAATGATTTTTATTTAAAATTGATTTTGTAATTGCACTTTGCTAGCTCTTCATTTTCTTCCCATTGACTTTAAGTGCCAAAGTGGGAGTTTTGTTTTTGTTTCTTTAATTAGTTAACAGCAAGTTAAAATTTCTGATTTCACTTACTGATTTTTTTCCTGCTTTGAAATCTCACATTTAAAATACCCCTTATGCTAAAAAGACAAGTCCAGAGATTCATTAACTTAATGACAGTGAGAATACCACAAACAAACTCAAAAGTGATCTGCAAATAGCTTGCTCTGTGTTCACAACCAAAACCAGCCTCTGATCTTCCACAAGTCACACAGCTGTGATACTCTGACCAGACTGTATTGCTCCTTCAGCCTTTGTATTGCCCAATAAATGTTGTTAAAGGACTGAGAGCCCAAATTCCTTGTCATGCTCTTACTAAAGGAATTTTATCCCACTGAGAAAAAAGTTCTTAATGAAAGTGCAACTGCAGGGGCAGACAAGTGAACACACAATCATTGTTTTAAGCTTTTGATATAAGTGGTGCTCCACTGCATGAAAATGCCTTTCTGTAACTCCTCAACATTTGTAGGACACACTTTTTAGACCCCTGGGTGCTTTCCTTGCCCATCACCAGCTCCCCAAGCCCCGACCCTTCCCCAAGCCACCCGCACTGCCACAAGCTTCCCCAGTCTCCCAGCCCCGATCCGACCCCTTCCCTACTCTCCCCACCCAACCACTGACTTCCCAGTCTCCCAGCCCTGATCCAACCCCTCCCCTAACCCCCCACCTGGCTGCTGACTTCCCTGGGTCCCCTGGTTCCCACCCTAACCAAAGGGCTCTGCAGAAAGAGCCCCAGGAGCTTGGAAATGGTCACATCCATATTCCCAGAGTACTGTGAGGTCCGAGCACAAAGGCAAGCAACATGGGATGAACTCGCTCGCTCAGGAGACAAAGGCGAGGAGCCCATGTTCTGCGGCACTGGGCGGAGTGTGGGTGGTGAAACTGAGAAAAGCACAGCCAGAAACTACCCTGCGCTCCGAGCCAGGCAAAGTGGAGCCCTGGGAACAGAGTGGGCACTGCAGAGACCCTCTTCCCTCCACAACTACTCATAGCAGCATCAGCTAGGAACCCCCCCGGCACAATTAGACAGGGGACGGAGGTGGCACTGATGGCTCTGACGGGCATTACTGGCTGTGAATGGGAGCCTGGGAAAGCATGGGGGCTGACCAAAGGAAGCCATTGCTGGCCGAAGCTGTGACTTGTAAGTTGGCTGGGTGGAAAAAGCAACCCCACCCAGAGGCAGTGCCATTACCCAGAACAAACAGGTCTGTGACCCAGTACTGGATCGCGACCCGTGGTTTGATGACCACTGCTCTAGATCATCAGGCTAACTGAGTCCCCAGTAAAGATCCGAGCCTGGGGTAATCCTGAGGGAACCTGCATACAGAGACTCATGCACACAGCCATATAGACATCTGTGCTGGATGCAGAACAACGCAGAGATAAGAACGCCTCTCTCCCAGCGTACCACAGTCGTCACCTTGCCAGCACTCACAGCCTGATGTCTGCTAACTTTGCTTTCTTACAGACTTGACCACCTGGCCTGCTGTGCTATGCCTCATGTCTCAGGTTCTTATCTGCTACTGCAATGGTACCTCTGAGGGACCCGCTCTGCCCCACGGACCTAGAGATCATCATATTTAGCTGTGTGCATGTAACTCCTCCTGCGCTTGCCCTACTTACGTCTCAAAGTGACTATGATGAGGAGTGTGACCCAGCTTTCATTAGAAACCTTACCAGACCCCTGCTGATGAGCCCAGGGGCTCCCTGTACCCTTACATACCCCTGCAGCCTTTGGGAGATGACATCAAGTGTCCATGGTCCCCTCACTCTGCCACCACTATGGACAGTGGACAGGCCCATTCGTGGCTAGCACTTGGGCCCGGTGGTAGGAAGGTCTGGGAGGCCCCATAGACACAGGGCATGACCCCCAGAAAAGCCTTTGCGAGCAGGCTGTGGGGGAGGCCAGGACCAGCACCGCCAGGGAAGGATGCGGGTGGGCGAGTCTGTGCAGAGCCCAGAGGAGAGTGATGAGGCCGAGCATCCTGCCAGCCCATGGGAAGGGTGTGTGCCATGTCCCCACAGACATACGGTGTCACTGCCCCCTGCAGATTGTGGGAACACTCAACCCCTACATGAGTATCTGCCTTCCTGCCACCCACCTCCAAATCCAACCCACTTGACCTCAGTCTAAGGGCCCCCCAACCTCCTTGCCCCTTCACTCCCCGCCAAAGGCACACACCGTCCCTCCTATGCACTGCCTTGGGACTGAGTGTGGAGAACGGGAGGGCCCAGATGGGTCGCCCATAGGCTCAAAAAGGCAGTGCTCAATCGAACAGCGCTTCCTTTGGAGGGTCGAGTACCATTAACAGACCATACCCAACAGACCTTTCCCAGAGTCTCAGCAGGGAAGCCTCTGCCTGAGGCCAGCAGTGCCATGTCCTGGCCCCACGACCATGCTCCTAGAGCCGATGCAGCCCTGCCAACTT
Source organism: Podocnemis expansa (assembly GCA_007922195.1). NCBI lineage: Eukaryota > Metazoa > Chordata > Testudines > Podocnemididae > Podocnemis > Podocnemis expansa. The sequence continues at coordinate 711,641 of ML682046.1, forward strand.
CAGCTCCCAGAGCCTGGCCCCTTGTAGCTCTTGGGAGGGTCCATCCCACCCTCCCTCCATCCGTCTGTTCATTCCCCTGGAGCTTCTCTCTCTAGATTCTCCCTCTCTTCCAGCTGAGCTCTGGTCATCTTGTGTTGGGTCTAGGTGCTCGTTAGCCAGTGAGGTGCCAGCCAGCTCCTGGTTAATTGTTCTCAGGAGGGCTGAGAAGACCTTGTTCTCCTTAAAGGGGGTAGATGAGGCCAGACCCCTTATACAGGACAGCTTTCCCTGCAATATTCCCCTGAACTTCAGCATCTCACTGCCTGCTCCAAGTGCCCTTCTCCATCTCCAGCCCTTTCTCCATGCCATCCAGTGCCAGCACCAAACCCCCACCCGACCAGCAGCTGCCCCACCGCACGACTTGGAGCCTTGTCTACCCTGAGAGGCTTTGCTGAAGTAGCATGCTAGCTGAATGACACCAGCGAGACGTCGCTGGGCCGAGGAGGAGCAGAGGGTGCATTAGCTGCCGTAGCTGTGACCAGCACCCCGAATGGAACACCCTGCCCGGCTACGGCCCCTTGTGTCCAGGTAACCGCATCCATGCGGAGACTTTGCCAGCACAACGTTGGCTGGGGTGATGCCTACACCAGTGGTTCCCAACATTTTCTCTGCTGTGGCGTACTCTGCTACCTTTAATTAATTTGAGGCACACCACCATATAGTTTCCAAATGAATGCATGAATATTCATGAGCCAATCCAGAGCTCTTTGAGTAGTTTTTCAAAAAATTTTGTGGTACACCTGATGGCACACCTGTGTGCCGTGGCACACTGATTGGGAAACACTGGTCTACACACTCTGAACTCCATGGCAATGACTCACTAAGCTTCCAGCCTCAACCACGGAACAAGCAGAGACTTTGCTTCTGCCCTGCTCTTTGCATGGTGCTGGTGCCGGATGATAGCTCCCATGGCAGGGACAGTGTCTTTGTTCCTGGCTCTGCAGCGCCTTGCACCTGGCTGGAGATGGCACGTCACTGTTGCAGCTCTTGTAAGCTGACAAGCTGCTCCGTTGTTCCCCTAGAGTCATCCACCATAAAGGCCCTTTCCTTGTGTCCCGCTGGGCTGGGGACCAACTCTGCCACTGCAAGGCTGCGCTGGGCTGGGCATGGGTGAATAGTACCCACCCCTGAGCCTGTTCCTGGCCTGGCCCCATGAGTCTTCCCATAAGTTCATGAGATCCAGGGGAGGTTGGGACTCTCTCTGCAGGGAGCCAGTAAAGGGAAGTTGTCTACTGGCAAGAGCCTGTCTGTGCTTCATTGGCCCCACCTGCTAACAGCTCTGTGCAAACTTCTGCTTCCTGCTAGCAATGTGGTCATTCTTCTGTCACAGAGCAAGAGAACTAGGTCCTCTGCCAGCACCATACGGGAACAGCCAGCCCCCTTGCAGCCAGCGCATGCAGGCACAGCCAGTCCTTTCAGTCAGGTGTTGTGGACACAGCCAACCCCTCTACGGCCATCCCTTTGCAGCCATCACCGTGGGCACAGTTGGCTCTAAGATGGCCCAGAATGTGACTTATGCCGACCTGAGGTTTGTGAAAGCCCCTCTGGGAAACAGCACGCCTCCCAGGTCTCTGGAGGCAGGTAAGAGCCGACATCCCCCTGTGTGGTCCTGCCCCATGCCCTGAGCGAAGCTGGGACTAACCAGTGCCCTCCCCGGTCTGGCCTCCCCACAGCGCCCGCTGCTGAGGATGATGCGGAGCTCACCTATGAGAACATCCACTTGGCTCAGACTCTGGAAGTGAAGAGCTGGCAAGGGACAGAGCAGAGTAAAGGTGAGTGTATGGCAGTTACCTCTCACCCCATGGCACCCAAATCAAGGCCCTGGGGGAGCAAGCTAGACAGGTACAGAGGGTCAGGGACCCTCTGCTCCAACTCCAGCCCTGGCACACAGGGCAACCAGAATCTGGTGGTAAGCAGGCAAATAAAGTGCATATGAGTAGCACCAACGGTTATATCATAGAATCGCAGAATATTAACAATGGCAGGGACCTCAGGAGGTATCGAGCCCAGTCCCCTGCTCAGAGCAGGACTAACCCCCAACAAAATCATCTCAGCCAGGGCTTTGTTAAGCCACATCTTAAAAAACTCTCAGGATGGAAATTCCACCTCTTTCCTAAGTAAACCATTTCAGTGCTTCACCACCCTCCTAGGGGAAAAGATTTTCCTGATATCCAGCCTAGTCCTCCTCCACTGCAACCTGAGACCATTGCTCCTTCTTCTGTCCTCTGCTGGCACCACGACCAATCTAGCTCCATCCTCACTAGACCCCCCTTCACATCACTGTCAAATCCCCCCTTTCTCTTCTCTTCTGCAGACTGACCAAGCCCACTTCCCTCAGCCTCTCTTCATAAGTCATGTTTTCTAGCCCCAAGATCACTCTTGTTGCTCTCTGCTCACTTCTCCAGTTTGTCCACATCCTTCCTGTAGTGGGGGTCCAAACCTGGACACAGAACTCCAGGTGCATAACACAACATGCGCTTGGCAAATCCAGGCTGACTGTTCCTGATCAACTTCCTCTCCTCCATGTGCCACCAAATCATAGAGTCAGAGAAACTGGAAGGGATGCTGAGGGGGTCTGTGACCAGGGCCTCCTGGGATAACCTTCTGAATGTGCCAAAATCAGGGCAAGCTGCAAAATCAAGGGCCAAACCCCCAAACCACTGATGGGTGATACTTATACGGGTATGTCTACACATCTTTTATTTCAAAATAACACTGGTTATTTCAAAATAAAAGAGATTAGGTCCACACGATATTTTCTCTTATTTCAAAATGATGGGATCTGTCATTTTGAAATAAGAACCATTGTTTTGAAATAGCTTAAACCTCATTCATTTAGAAATAACCGTTTTGAAATAACAGCCGTTTTGATAGCAGGCTCCCCCTTAATTCGAATTAACATTTTCTTAATTCGAACTTATTTTGAAATAAGGACTTTATTTCAAAATAACTCATTTCGAAATACTTATTTCGAAACAACAATGTGCGTGTAGACATAGCCTACCACTCTCCCAGTCAGTAGCACAACATGTTCCTGATTCCCCACTCTGGTCATCACCAAGCATAACAAAACAGAAACAGCCCCTTTACTGCACATCAGTTCCTAAGGTCCCCTCTAGCTACTGGGTCTCCTTAAGAAATAGGTCCTCCTGACCCCAAAGGGCCAGCCACAAACCTAGAAAAATATAGGCTTGGGTCTTACCCAAAATACCACTGTCAGCCAATCCTTTGGTAATTACATCTAAAGGTTTAATATAAAAAGAAAAACAAACAAAATATGAGAGATGTTAAAGGGTGAAAATGAATCACATTCATACAAATGACATTGAGTCCGTAGAAAGCAAATCCTTGAAGATCCTGTAGTTTGCAGGTTAGTCCCACTCCTCTGTTGTGCGGCCAGCCAGCCAGCCAGCCAGCCAGCAGCAGCAGCTGGGTGGGTCTCAGTCCTTTGTTCAGTGCTAGGAGAATAGTTCCAGAGGAGAGTGTTGGTTGCAGACAGACTGGAGACTGAAGACTAAAGACAAAATGGAGATGGGTCCCCTGCCTTTTACCTCAGAGTCCTTGCCAGATCAAAATGGAGTTGGGCCACATGGTCAGTCAGGGTAACTGGTCAAACAGGTTTCTTCTTGGGTGCACTGCAGCTGGGAGCCTCCCTGATGGGGGCCATTAAGAGGAACAATAGTTTTGCAGACACCCAGTCTGGGATTGCCTTAAGGACAAATCACTTGGAACACACATAAAAACTAATCTCTAATACCAGCATGATACCTACATACAAACTGTACAATCATTCTTAGCAGATTACAGCCTTTCTATTGATACCAACCATGGCATATCACATATGGATTAGTGTGAATATGAAATATCAATATGAAAAATTATAAACAATCCCCTAGACCCAGACAATCACAAGTCCAGTCCCCTGCACTCATGGCAGGACCAAGGTCCCTCTTACACCACCCCTAACAGGTACTTCTCTAGCCTCCTCTTAAACACTTCCAAAGTAGGAGATTCCACAACTTGCCAAGGTAACTTAATCACTGGAATAATTGCCCTGACAGTTAGGAATTTTTCCCTAATGTCCAATGTAAGTCTCCCTTGATGTAATTTAAGCCTATTGTTTCTTGCCCTCTCATCAGCAATTAAGGAGATCAATTTCTCTCTCTCCTCCTAGTGATAGCCTCTTAGATACTTGAAAACTGTTATGTCCCCTCTCAGTCTCCTCTTTTCAAGACTAAACAAACCCAGCTCTTTCAAACTTCCCTCATAAGTCAAGTGTTACAGACCTCTAATCATTCATTTTCCTCTTCTCTGGACTTTGTCCAGAAGACTTTCTTTCTCCAAGGGCTTGTGGGAAGGAAACTCTGAGGATGGGGGTTCCCAGGGGGTCACTGTTGTAACTTCTAACAAGCCTGCTAACAAAGCCTTTCTACGCTGTGATCCTGAGAACTAATAAACCCCTCTGACTTCCACACTGGCCAGGAATTGCTCTGGCTGCAGAGGTGAGGAGCGTGGCCCATTGGGCATGGAGGGATTCTCTGGGAACCTCCAAGAGCAGGCATGCTGAACCCTTGGGGGTCAGATGAAGGAGACAACTTTGTGGATGTTGGGAGATCCCAGGGCTGGCAGACACCCCCAGAATGCTTTCATAAACTCATATACTTTAAGATCAAGGGAGCAATATCATCATCTAGTTTGACCTCCTACACAATGTAAGCAACAGAATCTCACCCACCTATTTTGTTATGCTTGGTGATGACCAGAGTGGGGAATCGGAAGCATGTTACGTGTCTGACTGGGAGACTGGTGCAAGTACCACCTGGGAGTGGTTTGAGGGTTTGGCCCCTGGTTTCACAGCTTGCCCTGATTTTGGCACATTCAGGGCATTATATCAGGAGGCCCCACACTATTTCTAAATTCCATACTGAGGGCATGAAAGCTTAAAATGGTCAGCATGAGTGAATAATCATATAGCAGTTTTCCCTAGCCATTTTGAGTATGAAGACCCCTTTTCAACATCAAAAAATTTCATGGACCCCCAAATAATAACAGTTATTATCAGGGACTGACTGCAGACAGCTGTGCTGCAGAAGGGCTGTGGAAGACCTTGGCCCCACCTGCTCTCAAGGCATGGAGACGTATCCAAGGTGTGGCTGCTCAGAGCAGGCAAACACAATTCATTTAGAGCAGAGGCACCAAACTCATTCAATCTGGGGGGCCACACTGGAGAGCAGGACACCTGTTGTGGGCCATGTGGCTGCATGGGCTCCCCAATCATTTCCCCATCCATATTTAGAGTGGCATGGGCTCCCCTTTTCCTTCCCCAACCTCAGAGGCTCTCCCACACCTTCCCTTTTCCCTGCCCTGTGGACTCCCCTTTGCCATGCTGGTTCCCTGACACCAATGGGCGCAAGAGAGTTTAAACATTTATGTAAGAAGAAAAATAACCCTTAAAGGGAACATATCAAAGCAAAAGATGAGAAATCTGCTTATGGACAGTGATCAGAGAACAGGAGCTCTGACTGATTTTGAAAAAGAGGGTGAAGTACAAGCCCTGAAATATAGCCAGACTGGTCAAACTGAGGAAAAAATGTTAGATCTCCATTTTCAGGAGATGGAAGAAAGCCTCAGTAAAAGAACATAGAGCTGATAGTGGCTGAGGAAAGAGCTCGGCAAGGGTGAATAAAGGAATTACAGATGAAGGAATCACCTGAGGAGAGGCAGTTGTGAGGGAAGAAGGTAGAAGAGAGGGGTCTCATCAAAGGCAATTGAATATGGCTAAGATTCTGAGCCAGATCCAGGACAGGAAAAAGGATCCACCTTCAGCTGAAAGTTCCTCGACTTCCTCCATCAAAGAATGGAAAAGGATCTGCCCCCCCCCCCCAAGATGATGAGGACATTGGGGTGGGGTTTTGTATATATTTGAAAAAGACTTTGTGAGGATCATAAAATTCCTGATGAGAAAAGGATGTTTGTTCTCCTCACCATGTTGTCTGAAAGGGCCAGAGAGGTTTTAATGATACAGAATTAAATGATGCATTAGATTATGTAAAGTTTAAATGAACTATATTGCGAAGGTTTAAAATTACTCCTGAATCTTACCAGCTGAAATTTAGAAATTATAAGTGATCAGATAATGTTATCTATACTGAAATGGCTCTCAAACTACTGGAGTATTTGAAAAAAGGAATTATGGGGCAGGAGCACATGGTAGTAATAATGAGCTGGTTGATCTGTCTGTGAAGGAGCAGCTCCTGGAGATAGCACCCCACCATATCAAGGTAGCTGTGTGTGATAAAAAGCCTGATACTGTTTTGGAAGCAGCAGAAATTGCTTGATGATGTTATCCAGAATAGGAGCCAGAAAAGGTATAAGCCTCAGGGGAGAAGCAGCCCTAACTCAAATAAGAGGTCTTACACTAACCCTGAGTCTAAAGCCTCTAGCCCTGGTGGAAAACCTGCTACATGCCATCAGTGCAGACTCAGGGGCTGCATAAAGACAAACTGCCCCAACTGTGGGGACCAGAATGCTTCGGGGTCAGCATCGTGGCAGATCAACATCCATTCGAATCCTTTCATTCTAGAAACAGAAGGGAACATTGCCACCATGTCTGGCTCTCCAGTTAGATCTGCAGCATGTGTTAATACAACCACTTTAGTGGTATTAGTCAGAAGTGAGGACCTCATAGAGGAATCAGTTGCAGGGGACAACCTAGGCTCTAGTGACCATGAGCTAATTCAGTTTAAACTGAATGGAAGGATAAATAAAAATAAATCTGTGACCAGAGTCTTTGACTTCAAAAGGGCTAACTTCAAAAAATTAAGGGAATTAGCTAGGGAAATGGACTGGAGTAAAGAATTCATGGATATGAACACTGAGGACGCTTGGAACTGCTTCAAGACAAAGCTGCAGGAACTATCTGAAGCCTGCATTTCAAAGAAGAGGAAAATTGTTCAGACATGGCTTCTAAACTAAATTGGATGAAGGTACATCTTAGACAGGCGATTAGGAGGAAACACAAGGCCTACAAGAAGTGGATGATGGGAGGGATAGGAAAGGAGGGCTACCTTTTAAAGGTCAGAGCTTGTAGGGATCAAGTGAGGAAGGCCAAAAGCCAAGCAGAGTTAGATCTTGCAAAGGGAATCAAAACCAATAGTAAAAGGTTCCTCAGCCATATAAAGAGAAAAAACACAGAAGGATGAAGTTGGACTACTATACACTGAGGATGGGGTAGAGATCAAGGATAATCTAGGCATGGCTGAATATCTAAATAAGTACTTTGCCTCTGTCTTTGATGAGGGTGATGGTGAGATTGGGGACAGAAGTAGGGCAGCTAATGGGAATGAGAATGTAGAAGTGGAAATTACCATATCTGAGGTGGAAGCCAAGCTTCAGCTGCTTAATAGAACTAAATCAGGGGGTCCAAATAATCTCCATCCAAGAATATTGAAGGAACTCACACATGAAAATGCCAGCCCTTTAGCAAGGATTTTTAAAGTATCGGTGGCTGGAGAATTGCTGATGTAGTCCCTATTTTCAAGAAAGGGAGTAAAAGTGATCCAGTTAACTACAAGCCTGTTAGTTTGACCTCAGTAGTATGCAAAGTCTTGGAGAAAATTTTGAAGGAGAAGGTACTTAAGAATATTGAGGAGAATGGTAACTGCAATAAAATACAACACAGCTTTACACAAGGTAGATCATGCCAGACCAACCTGATCTCCTTTTTTGAGAAGATAACAAGAGTTTTTGGATAAAGGGAATGTGGTGGACCTAATTTACTTAGATTTCAGTAAGGCATTTGATACAGTTCCACACAGGGAATTGTTAGTTAAATTGGGAAAGATGGGGATTAATATGAAAATAGAAAGGTGGATAAAGAACTAGTTACAGGGGAGATTACAGAAGGTCATAGTGAAAGGTGAACTGTTTAGGAGGTTACTAGTGGAGTTCCCCAAGGATTGGTCCTGGGACCCATCTTATTCAACCTTTTTGTTACTCACCTTGGCACAAAAAGTGGGAATATGCTAGTTAAGTCTGCAGACAACATCAAGCTGGGAGGTATTGCCAATACAGAGGAGGATGGGGATAGCATACAGAATGATTTGGATGACCTTGTAAAGTGGAGCATTAGAAATAGGATGAAATTCAACAATGGGGAAGTGCAAAGTCATGCACTTAGGGACAAATAACAGGAATTTTTCTTATAAATTGGGAATGCATCAGCTGGAAGTGAGGGGGGAGGAGAAGGACCTGGGTGTACTGGTTCATCACAGAATGACAATGAGTAGCCAATACGATGTAGCAGTGAAAAAAGCTAATGTGGTCCTGGGGTGCATCAGAAGAGGTATTTCCGGTAGAGATAGGGAGGTGTTAGTACCATTATACAAGTCGCTGGTGCAACCTCACTTGGAATATTGTATACAGTTCTGGTCACCCATATTTAAGAAAGATGAAGTCAAACTGGAACAGGTGCAAACAAAGGCTACAAGGATGATTCATGGAATGGAAAATCTTCCCTATGAGAGATGACTTAAAGAGCTTGGTTTGTTTAGTCTTCTTGAAAGAAGACTGAGAGGAGATATGATTGCTCTGTATAAATACATTAGAGGGATAAATACAAGGGAGGGAGAGGAATGATTTGAATATAGCGCCAGTGTGGACACAAGAACAAATGGATACAAACTGTCCTTCAGAAAATTTAGGCTTGAAATTAGACACAGATTCCTAACCATCAGAGGAGTAAAGTTCTGGAATAGTCTACCAAGGGAAGTGATGGGGGCAAAAACCTTAGGTGCCTTTAAAACCGAGCTTGATAAGTTTATGGAGGGAATGATACAATGGTCAGTGTAGCTTGGCCATTGTCTGTCTTTTACTACTGGTGATGGGTATGATAGTGACCTGGGAAGGGGCATTGGATCAAGTGAGCTCTGAGTTATTACAGAGGAGGTCTTCTTGACTAGCTGTTGTGGACTTGCCCTCATGCTCAGGGTTTAACTGATCGCCATATTTGGAGTCGGGAAGGAATTTTCCCCCAGGGCAGATTGGCTTGGGCGCTGGGGTTTTTTTTTGCCTTCCTCTGTAGCATTGGGCATGGCTCACTTGCTGGTTGATTCTCTGTATTAAAGTCTTTAAATCATGATTTGAGGACTTAAATAGCTCAGTTGTGTGTTTGAGGTTCATTGTAGGAGTGGGTTGGTGAGGTTTTATGGGCTGCAGTGTGCAGGAGGTCAGACTAGATGATCATATTTGTCCCTTCTGACCTTAGACTCTATGAGTCCCATTCACCATCAAGCCAGCTACTCCATCAAGGGCTCATTCACCTTCTCATCCACTAATATGATTTATTACAGTGGTTCCCAACCTTTTGGAGTACAAGGACCCCTTTTTAACATCAGATAATTTCATGGGCCCCCACTGATGATGGTTGTTACTGGGGACTGACTGCAGGCAGTGGCACTGCAGAAGGGCAATGGAGGACCTGGCCCCAGCCTGCTCCCAAGAGATATGACATATTGTGATGAAGTAAGAAAACCTCTTGGGTTACTGTGGTTCTTCTTTTCTGTTCCTGTTCTTTGGTGATGGTATTCTGGTGATGGGACACAGGGGTGTGATAACTATAGGTACCACTAGGGGGGAAAAGGCTTTAGTGCGACCTTACCTGGACCCCCTGGGGGTGACAGGTTGTGGCCAGTTTAGACCAGGGGCAGGGCAGCTGGATAGAGAGAGAGAGGAAGAAGGAGGTCGGAGGGGCAGGACCTCCGGGGCTTGTCCTGGGGGTTTACTATCTGCCCTCCTGGTTGATCTGAGAGCCAACTGTCCTAGCTGCTGTGCAAAGTGGATTGCTAATAAACCCTCTGACTGCTACACTGGCTGAGTGTCACTGCTGATTGGGACGGCTGGGACCCTCGTAGGAGGGGGAACCCCCCCCCCCAGGGAGACCAGACAGAGCAAGGATCGGACTGTCTGGGCCTGGATTTGGGAAGCTGGCTACAGGTAGCGTGGAGACCCTGGTGAATGGGAGAAGGCTCCACCGTAGCAGAGTCCCTGGTGGGCTGTGAACAGAGGGGATCCAAGAGGCTTTTCTGGGTTCTCCGTGACACATATCCAAGGAGTAGCTGCTCACAGGAGGCAAATATAATTCAGTTAGAGCAGAGGTGTCAAACTTATCCAGTGCAGGGAGGCACATTGGGAGGCAAGACACTTGCTACAGGCCATGTAGCCACATGAGCTCCCCAACTCTTTCCCCTGCCACATTCAGAGTGGTGTCTGCTCTCCCTCCCCCTCCCCAACCCCACAGGCTCTCCCACATCTTCCCTTTTCCCTCCCCTTTGCCATGCTGGTTCCCTGCCCTCCCTGCACCTTCCCCTTCCCTTCCCAATTCCCCTACTTCCTGGTGGCAGTTAAAAAAAGAAAAAAAAAATCAGTCTCAGTGCCAGGCAGCCAGTCTTGGCTCCTGCATCTTCCCCTACTGCCCACCCACTGTCAGTCATTCAGAATGCTGGCCTTTGGTTAGTTCAGTCCTAGCTGGCCTTTGATTGGCTTGTTCCCACATGGGAACCAGCCAATTTTTCCCTTTTTATTTGTGATTTATGCAATGTGCTGTCAATGAAATCAGCATGCTGACTGACTGACAGTAAACGGTTGGGATGGGGGGCAGTGCGATGGCTCTCTGGAGCCAGCCTAGCCTGCTGTGGGTGAGACTCTGGTTGGTTGGCAGATCAGAGCAGAGCTGAGCCAGGCTTGGCTGGGGTGATTCCTTTGTTCACCTGTGCTGTGTGACTCAGATCATGTGAGTGAGTCAGGAGCATGTCTGGCTGTATTGTGCTGATAGCCTGTCTTTGGAATTAGGCACTGCAGACAGCTTCCAGGAACAGCCCAGGCAGCAGCTCCATGGGCTGGATTGGTGCCCCTGGTGGGCCCCATGAATCCAGCCCCATGGGCTGTAAACTTTGACACTCCTGATTTAGAGCCCTCTCCAACATGGATCACTGACTAGCAACAACTTGGGCCCTATGTATTCAGGGACCACTTGCAAGAACTCTGTGGACCCCCAGGGGTTGAGAAACACTGATTTATGCCATCATGTGCCAGAAATGCTCCCACATCTTATACACTGGACAAACAGGACAGTCTCTGCACAAAGAATAAATGGCCACAAAACTAACATCAGAAATCACAAGATGCAAAAACCAGTTGCTGAGCGCTTTCATTTTTCTAATTGCTCTATGGACGACTTGTTAATGATTGTGCTCAAGAAAGTCAATGGGACACCAAGACTTCAAAGAGAAAAAACTGAATTAGAATTGATATGCAGATCAAAGGCACATTTTTCTTCGGGGCCAGGTAGGGTCAGTCAGGTGCCCATTAAAATTTGGTGCCTGGGGCTTTGACGCATTCTCCCTGCTGAAGTTATAGCCCTGCCAGGGAGCCAGGAGTTGGTCAAGTAAAGGGCATGGTCAGGGAGTACTAGAGGCTGGGCCAGGCCTGGTGAGCCCTCTTGGGCCCCAGCCAGTAGCAGCACACAGCCATGTGTTGCACAGTCCTGAAGTACACCAGCCAGCCAGCCAGGTGTCTCGTGGGCCACCCCAGGCTGTGGGTAAGGTCTGCTCCACTTTGGTTACAGACATTGGCCTCCTAACTCCACATCCCAATGGCCACCCCACCACCACTGGGGCCAGGCCAGGGCTAGTGGGGGGAGGCATCTCTGGGTGCCAGCCTGGGGGGACTGACTGTGGCCTTTTAAAACTCAGATCCCACCTTTTGGTGGGTGTAAGCCTGGAAAGTGGGGCAGGGGCTGGGTGGCAGCAGAGAGTTACAGCCTGTCCCACCGTGTGCAAGGCTCCCTGTCCCTGTCCCGGGGTGTTATCAACTGTGCCTAGCAACTCCAGGTATGCTCATTTATTAGGGTTACTTTCTTGGGGTGAGGATGTGGGGAAGGTTACAATTCTATCAATGTACTGTTTGTGTCACATGTCCCAATGGAGCCACCCTTGCAGGACCTAAATTTCCCAAGGCTGGGTTTCTAAGTGTGACTGAGCAGACCAGGTCTATCAGCACTCTCAGCTGACCCTTTATGTGTCCCTGACCTCAGAAGGCCAGGATACATAGCACTTCTCTGCTGCCACCCTTATGTGCCCCTGGACCGCACTGGACTAGACTTGAGTATGCATCTGAGCAGGCTGGGTCAAAATAGCACTTTCAGCTGCCACCCCTATATGCCACAGGGTCAGCACGCTGGTAACCCCTTAATGAGCAAACCTTACAAGGAACTGGGCATCACAGGGATCTTTGGCTAGGAAAAAGGAGTGTTGCTGCAGAGCAATATAGGGAAGCCAAGAACACAGAGGAAGTCTGGCAACCAGCTTGATTAGAAAAGTTACTTTGTTGCCAGGTACATAAAATTTATGAATAATTATAAAAGGAAAGAAAAATAGTTATTAATAACTATGCAAACAGAGAGAAATGATCAAACAGTTACAATATTACCCAGTTTCAATAGTAGGTATTGGGGAAAGCTAGCCCAAGAGGATTAGAAATAAATCAGGTTAGGGAGTTATATAGTTTGATTAAGAGGAAAAAGTTGGGGAGAGGAGGCGTTGTCTAACCACTCAGTGCAGCTCAAAGGTATCTAGGAACCAGGCTGTTCAGCTTAGGGTCTGGAGTGCTGGAGACAGGCAGAACCGCCCCCCCCCCCCCCATGATCAGCAAGGAGAAAGTGAAGTCCCAGTGGACCTGATGCAGCTTATTGGTCCAGGCAACAGCTCAGGCCTCAGAACAGATTCAGAACTAACACTAACTAACTCCCATGTAGAACTTGGGTATGGATTTTTGTGGGAGAGAAACAATCGGTCAAGGCAGAACACTAGGGTTGTTTTGGGGCAAAATAATGACTTAAGGAAGTATACAGAGGTATTTTGTTTGGGCGGACAATAGGAGCTGATCATTCCTGGTGATGGATGGCATTCCTCAGAGGGAGCTTACAATGTAGTCAAGCAGATTCAGCATGTTGGGTATCAACTGAAGATCTGTTACTAGAATTGGGCTGATAACTGCTGAGCTGGGTGTGTGCAGACATGAGTTCACTTGCTCAGGAGCAGAGATCCCCCATCATGCAGAGTTTCCCTGCTTTGCCAGTCCCAGAGCTCAGTACAACTCCTGCTTTGGAGTATGACAATTCTGGTTCCATCCTTGATGCAGATGAAATTTGTGTTGTCCATTCAGTGTGCTGATGGCTCACATCTTCCATGTAGATGAGGCTAGAGGAGTAGCCCTAATTCCAGCATCCTTGTTCAGAGGGGTTTTAGGTGTGTCTCCTACTGCCTTTCATTGTTTCTGGTTCAAGCAGAGGCTGGAGATGGTGGAGGGGGGTGAGGCTCAGTGGCTGGATACTATGCCCTGATTCTCCAAGAACACAAGGCTACCAATAACAGGAGAGGCCAGGACCTCGCTGTGCAAGCCTTGGTCCATGTACGTGGAGGGAGATGTCAGCCAGCTGGTGTGCGAGCGTGTGAAGGAGACAGGCATTTCCTGATAAAAACCTGCTCTTTCCCAGCCCAGCTTGTTCCTTTCAAAGTCACTAAAAGCAGTTTCCCCAACAATTTCTACATGTAGGGGGCCAGAGGAGGAGTCCTGTGGATGCGCTGAGCTGGCCCAGAGTGGAGGCCAGGTTCTACCTGCCCCACCCCCCACGTAAAAGCTGGCTTGGGGTTCCACAACCCCTTGAGCCAGCCTGGAGAGCATAGCTCCTCATAGGTTCCTCCAGGGCTTGCACCAGGAACCTGTCTCCAACGTTCTCCAAAATCTTCCTGCATTGTCTGTGCTCTGTTGCATTGATCTCCCAGCAGATGTCAAGTGATTAAAGTCCTCCAAGAGAACTGGGTCCTGAGATCTGGGAATTTTCTGTAGCTGACTGAAGAAAACCTCACCTACCTCCTCCTCCTGGTCTGGTCTGGTCTATAATAGATGCCCACAAAGGTCTCCCCCTTGATGCTTTCACCTCCAGACAGAGCCCATTGAATCTCAGTAGCCTTTTCTCCAGTTTTATCCTGGAACTCCAAGCTATTGCACTGCTCTCTTACATACAACGCAGCTTTCCTGGCCTTCCTGAACAGTTTATACCAGGGCTGGCCAACTTTATGGAACTCAAGAGCTGCACAAGTTGATTATTAAACCTTTGAGAGCCACAATGAGGCATAGCCATACCTTTACCTACTCCAAAATTACTAAAATTCATTGCACACTTTAACTGCATTGTAAAAAAGGGCAAATATTGATCCTACTAATGTCAGAGTCTAATAATTAAGGTTATCATGAAATCTAAGCCTATAAAAACTTATTTTACTAAGTCAGGCATTATAATACAAGAAAACAATGGACACAGATAACATATCTACAGCAAACTAGCACATGAGATATGGTTCAGGGCTCACACACAAAAATTTTCAGCACAGGCACAAAAACAGCATGGGTATGTCCACACGTCCCTTTTAAATCGAAATAACACTGGTTAGTTTGTCATTTTGAAGTAAGAGCTGTCATTTCAAAATAGCTTAAACCTAATTTATTTCAAAACGGCTGTTATTTCAAAATGGTTATTTTGAAATAACACTGTTCGGATCCGTTATTTTGAAATAACCATTATTTTGAAATAACACATTTTGACCTTCCTCCTAGGGTGCACAGCACCCAGAGGAAGGAGGAAGTGCTGTCCCCCACCCGTGCCGGGCAGCGTGCTGACACGCTTCCCCAAGCGTGGCAGCACGTGGGCCTGCTGGCCCAGAGGGAAGAGGCTGTGGCCCTGTTTGGAGCACTGAGGAGGTCCAGTGCCTCCTGAATATATGGAGAAGGCAGGACATCCTTGCCTGGTTCCGGGCCAGCCACAGGAACCAGGACATCTAAGTGGACATTGCTGCAGAGCTGTCTGCCCAGGGCCACGAGCGCACCACGGATGCTATTTCGATTTGAGCTTTTCCCTTAATTCAACTTAATATTTGGTTATTTCAATTTAGGTTATTTCAAAATAACATTTTTATTTCAAAATAACTTATTTTGAAATAGCGACGTAGCCCATGTTTGTTGCAATGAAACCATTTCATTTCTATGCCTTTGATACACTGTACTGCAGGGTATGCTATTAACAGCACCAATATATCTTAGCTATAAAATAGCAGTATTTTTTTCTTTCTGCTGGAAACTTAGGTATTGAAACCTACTGAAACTGAATAGTTTGTCTCCACTAGGCTCAAACCGTAATACTTATTTCAGTTTTTCCCCAGCGAGAGGAATAAAAGTATACTAGAAAATACAAGGGCATATGAGAATAGTGGGTTGTAGCATAGTAGGTCAGGTGCTCATGTGGACCTCTGTTTATCAGAGTAATTGCCTTGAGGACCACCTCTCCTACCTTTGCTGACTAGAGACTACTTCTTCTCCCATTGTGATTTTCTAATTTCCCTATATCAGCTACTTAATACAACTGTGATTTTCTGAAAAGCTTAAGGATTACAAAGGGGTAGCTGTGTTAGCCTAGTTCAGCAAAAGAAGCAAGGAGCCCTGTGGCATTTAAAGACTGACAGATTTATTTAACACATGAGCTTTTGTGAGAAAAAAATCCCACTTCATCAGATTTTTCTCCCATGAAAGCTCATGTGATAAATAAATCTGTTAGTCTTTAAATGCCACAGGATTCCTTGCTTCTTTTCCTAGTTTAGGGAAAGCCTTGTGTGATCTTGGTCAATGATCCCAGGAAAAGCACAGGGCTTTCTATCAAAGGTGGCTTATTTAATTATCAGTACTGTGCTGAGATTAGTTTTTATTAGTTGGTAAAGAGAGCCAACCATCTAGAAAGAGAAGTTGGTTAACTTTAGTTACACTGTTGCAGATTAGATGTAAAAACAAAACAGCACACAACCAGTGGAAGTTGCTGATGTAATGGCTTTGTCCTTCAGGGGCAGATGTCTGGATCTTGTAAATCAGTGTATACCAGTTTATTCTACCTGAACATTTACTCCTAAATTTGTAAGAGTCTGAACTGTGTACAGAGTCTATTCTGTATTTCACTTGGAAAAGCAGTTTTAATAGACTTTTGTGCTTTCCTGGACCCTCACCCTGCACATCCGGCTTCTGCCTCTCTGCTCCAGCTAGACCCGGAGCCCTTCTCCCTCCTGCTCTCTCAGTCACCCTCTCTCACACACACAAGTGTGCCCCTTCCCCACTACCTGCTGTCAAGGCTGTTTCCCCACTCTGGCACTCTGAGTGCAGAAGGTGGGGGCCTGCAACAAGCCTTAAAAGCCACTGGCCTTAAAGCCTTGTCTTAAAGCTCTCCAAGGCCTCCAATTCCTGGCCTTGGAGTGGTATCGCTGCCACCACCCAAATGCAAAAACCTCTTGAAAACCCAGGAAGGCGCACTTGGGAATTCCTTCCTGTGAGGTACTTGCAATCACTTTTACTCCTTCCTCTGGAAAGCGACTGAACTCTAGCTGCAATAGGAGCTGAAACTGGAACAGAGTCCCCTTTAGTAGCTGGCTGTGCAGTGTGAGGCACATGCACACAAACCTCTTGCCCTTCAGGACACAGAACCAGAGCTAACTTAAAAAGTAAAATTTTAATTAAACAGAACAGATAAGAAACACAGAGAGCTGCTTCCCTGGGATTTAACTTAGGTAGTTGCAGGGTAGTGAGGAGGGAGGGGGGAAATACATGTGCTCAGCACAGAGAAATCCAACCCCCCCCCCAAAAAAAAACAAAGAAAATACCCTGACTGCATCTAAGCACACATTCCCTGTTCTACCCACACTTGGTCAGTAACAAACAACTTATCTTTGATAAGGATGTTGCTGGATTCTTCCTCAGGCCCCTCTGGCCTCCTCCTGATCCTCCCAGGAGCTCTGCTTCATCCAAATAGGAACAGGCAAGGTTGCTGCTCCAATTCAAAAACCTGTGCTTCGTTCCTATTGGCTGTCCTGGGACTCACTGACCAGAGTGTTAACCCCTTCCTCCCCAAGGATTACTACACCTACCTCTCTGCTCCAGCTGGACCCTGAACCCTTCTCGGTCCTGCAAACACACACACACACACACACACACACACACCCTTCCTCCCAACATATCCCCAGCTTCTGCCTTTCTTCCCCAGGCAGACCCTAAGCTCTTCTCCCTCCTGCAACTCTGCCCCCACACACACTTTCCCCTCCCTGCTCCTGTGTAGGGTTACCAGATGTCAGGTAAAAGGAGGACATGTCCTCTTTTTTACCTTCATGTCCTCCCTCTAACAGGCATTTTAAAAATACATGATTTTGTCTGGCTTTTTACTTACAGGGGTTAAAGTATGCTGGAATG
Source organism: Podocnemis expansa (assembly GCA_007922195.1). Classification (NCBI taxonomy): domain Eukaryota; kingdom Metazoa; phylum Chordata; order Testudines; family Podocnemididae; genus Podocnemis; species Podocnemis expansa. The sequence goes on from ML682046.1 coordinate 729,017, forward strand.
CCCCAGAAAACCCTAATTTTAGGGGGAAGCATTCCAGGGCCCCCTAAAAACAGAAGAATATTACCTTATTAATATATTTTCTCCATGTGTTCTCCAATGTCCTCATTTTTGTACTTCTCTGTCCTTGTGACGGAGCAGGCCCGCCCTGCACTCAAGCGGGCCTATATGCCCGGAAGAGAAGGGAAGCCCCACCCCTCAGGCCCTGCTGGGCATGCTCAAACAGCTGCCCAGCTATAAAAGGCTGCGATTCCCCTCAGTTGGAAGCTGGCCAGTGGAGGGAGCAGATGCAGGCTAGAGGCTCTTGCTCAGACTCTGGTCTGGCTCCTGCCTCAACGGGGCAGATGCTAGAGGCACGGAACTCAGAAGGCACTGCTGACCAAGGCGCCCTCAGCCGTGAGGATCTGAGGACCCTGACTGAACAAGGCACCTGACCAGGTGGATGTCAAGGGTCCAGGTGGGGCACCTCATAACGGCCAGGTAGGAAGTAGCCCAGGGCTGGGTAAATTGGGGTGAGCATTGGCCACGTCTGGGCTTCAGTCAGTGTGTTGCGGTTTGGATCCCTGCCGACCGGGCCAGGGTTCCCGTACACCCCTGGGCTGGGGTTCAGAGGAGTGGGAGGGCCTGAACCCCCCTACCTGGGCCTATGTCCCTCAGGGTGCCCAGCCGGGATGGGGACTCATTGACTCTGGCCAGTGGGCCACACTCTCCTGACGTGAAGGGCTGAGACTCATTGACTCTAGCCAGTGAGCCATACTGCCCTGCCCACAAAGTACCCCGTGGACAGGGTCAGTAACCATAGGGCCATCCGGCCTTAGACCGAGAGCTGCCCGGCTTGGGAGCACACGGAGCTAAAATACTCCGCGACAGTCCTCCTTTCCATACTTTGGTATGTGGTAACCCTACTCCCATGTAGGGTTACCAGATGTCCAGCAAAAGGAGGACATGTCCTCCTTTTTGCCCTGCTGTCTTCCATCCTCTAGGCATTTTAGAAAAAGTGCTATTTGTCCAGCTTTTTGCCAGATGCCTGGAGCAGCACTGTAAAAATACAAGGGCGCAGCAGCCCACAGCTCTCAAATGTGTTCCCCTGCTGCTCAGCCCAGCAGCTGCAGTGCCTGGTGGGGTTGGGAATTTGGAGATGATCCCTTGCTGGCCCCTGCCTGTCAATAGGCAGTGAAGAGGGTTGGCTGTTGGGGGTGGGGCTGGCTGCAGTTGGGATCTGGTTTTGTTTTGTCTTCTTGCTTCCCCTCCTCACCCCTGGCTTCTTTCCAGGTGCCAGCTCAAGTCTGCTCACCTCCCATCCCCTGGATTTTGGGGAAGGCTTGATCTTATTTTTCAGAGGGGCTGGGGCTTTTCTACAGCTTGATGGGATCTCTGTGGTGCCCTGTGGCTGCTGCTTCACTTTCTGCTTTGCTACCCTGCTTGGCTTAAAGTTTCTGGGGAGGTTTCTTTCTCTAATGGCTCAGCTAAGTCAGATCTTTATTCCTCCTAATGGGGATTGGCTTTTTGTAACAAATCTTTTGTTTATAGGTCAAGGAAAGTTCACTTTGGATTGTGAGGAGGTTTGAATGAATGATTTTCCTTTTCTCAATTTGGTGAATCTTAATAAAATTTAACGATACATGTCTAGTAGACTAATCTCGTCGTGGAAAGAAGCAGCAATGTGCAAGTACTATACATGCTAAAGTAGGTGCTGAGCTGGGCCAGATCCTGTAGTTTAAATGAAGTCAGTGAGAAATTTGACTGAGCAAGGATTTCAATATTTGTCCCTTTGTTAGTAGTTTATTAAATCACAAAAGACAAACAGCTTGGTTTTGCCTTTTGCTTACATAGTCTGTGCTTATTTTTATTTGACTTTTAGGGAGTTTCTTTTAGTATATTTAGGAAAAAACTGATCATGGCATCTAAGAATAGGTGCTGTTGTCTTGTGTGTAGCATTTGATAGTCAAAAACATCTAATTCTACTCCCCCCCTCCATTTGACATGTAGTTCACATAAAAGCAAACAGAAAATGTCAACTGTCATAAAAGAGATATATGTCCATCTGTGTGGCTTATGGTAGACATAGTAGGATATAATGTCTAGAAATTTGCATTTTATGTAAAAGTTTGTTTCAGGCAGGTCTACCCATAAAAACCAGCAGCTCTCACTTCTGATTTCTCCTTGCCTGTGTGTGTAAAACTTAAACAACTTGTCTGTGATTTTTTTTTTTTAAATACTGCACAGGGAGGCTAAAACTGAGGCTAGATGGGGATTTCCCTACACCCATCCTGCACCCCCCCCAGTTGTCAAGCTAGTAAGTGTTATACCAAATCAGTGAACACCCCTACACCCCCCAAATCTCCCCCAGTACCCCCTAATTTCATGTGTTGGGGAGGATACTGCCAATAGAGATTACTTTTCCTTTAGAAGCCAACACCTCAATTTGCTAGACTTCATGGAGTCAAGGGCCTGCCCCTCCATGTGTCAAGCAATGAGAGTGAATTCTGTGAAGAACTCACTGTCTTAAAACTGATTTTAATCTTGTCCATAATTACTACATTAAATTTATTGGAGGTTTGCTTCCATTTGCAACTCATAATGTAAAAATATCAATCTGGATAGGAGTTCTGTAGTGTGATTCTCCTTGCACTCTGATATAAATATTAAATACTTAATTTTGTGACGCCTTAAAGTGGCTGGCTTTATGGTTACTTTAATGTGAAGAGGAAAAATACTTCAGCCATTCATTTGATATGCCTGAGCTGCTGTTCTTCCTATTCATCTCACACAGTAACTAGGGGCTAGACAGATTTCTCTGGAGTTGGATGACCAATGGGGCAAGCATTTGAGGGGAGGCAGTGGCTGGGTGGATGAAGAGGGCCTGGGCGGGGCCTGGGATTTTTATGTGTCCTCCAATGTCCTCCTTTTTGTACTTCCCTGTCCTCTTTTCCATGCTTTGGTATCTGGTAACCCTACTCCCGTGGGACCCTGAGCCCTTCTCCCTCCTGCAAACACACCCCGCCCCCGCTTAGAATCATAGGGTTGGAAGGGACCTTATAGGTCATCTAGTCCAACCCCCTGCCAGAGGCAGGACCACTCCCACTAAACCATCCCAGTCATGGTTTTGTCCAGCCGGGCCTTAAACATCTCCAAAGATGGAGACTCCACCACCTCCCTCGGCAGCTCATTCCAAGGCTTCACCACTTTCCTAGTAAAAAAGTTTTTTCTAATATCCAGCCTCGACCTCCCTAACCGCAACTTGAGACCATTGCTCCTCATTCTGTCCTCTGTTATTACCGAGAACAGTCAAGCTCCATCTTCCTTGGAGCATCCCTTCAAATAGCTGAAGGTTGCTATCAAATCCCCCCTCAATCTTCTCTTCAGACTAAATAAGCCTAATGCTTTCAGTCTTTCCTCATAGGGCTTGTGCTCCAGCCCTTTGATCATTTTGGTTGCCCTCCTCTGAAGTCTCTCTAGCATGCCCCTGTCCTTTTTGTAGTGGGGAGCCCAAAACTGAACACACTATTCTAGATGTGGCCTCACCAGTGCAGAATAGAGGGGAATGATCACATCCCTCGATCTGCTGGTAACACTTCTTTTGATGCAGCCCAGTATGCCATTGGCCTTTTTGGCAGCAAGAGCACACTGCTGACTCGTATCTAGCTTCCCATCCACCATGACCCCCAGGTCCTTTTCTACACTGCTGCTACTTAGCTGAATGTTTCCCAGCCTGTAGCAGTGCATAGGGTTTTTTTCGTCCCAGGTGCAGGATTTTACATTTGTCCTTATTGAACCTCATAAGATTTGTATTGGTCCACTGTTCCTGCGCATGTCCCAGGCTTCTGCCTCTGCTCCAGCCCAACATCATGCCCAATCCCTTTTCTCTCCTCCCTCTAACGGCACCCCAGCCCCCACTGCATGCTACCCCAGTGCAGATCCCTTAAGCCCTTACCTGACCAGCACGTGGAGGCTACATTTACCATACCCTGTGATGCTCTGCCCTGAGCATTCATCTGAAGAATACTTGGGGGGGGTGAGAGTTAAACTGTCCCCCCCCCTCCCAGCCTGGCATCCAGAAGAATGTGTCTGGGGCCAGGTAGAGCCTGCACCGGGGAGCTGCACTTCTCTCACTGAAGAGCTGCATGCATCTCCCGAGCTGCAGTTTGGCCACACCTGGTTTATACCCATCCATGCTGTGCTCCAGTCATGCATGTTACCCCCATTATTCACATCACATCACAGCTCCCTGGCTGGGCCAGGACATCCAATGCCCCAGCTTCTCTCCCGGGCTCCTGGCCTTTGTGGACAGGCACCTAGAATAATGAGCCCAGTATCTGACTCTCTTCGTACAAATCAAGAGGCCCCCCCCCGTCACACCCCTTTGGTGTCCCACCAAGCTCCAGGGTCAGGTCCCCTTCCCACTAGTCGCCCCCTAGGAAGAAGAAACACAGCCAGACGTACAGAGCAGGGGTGTACTAGGAACGCAGTGACACGGAAGAGGATTTAGGGGTCACAGGGGATGGGCAACTGAAGACAAGTGCCCAGTACAACGCTGGGGCACAAAGGGCTACTGTAACCCTGGGACGTATAAACAGTAGTAGGAGCAAGGCAGTGGTGGGAGGTGGGACTTTACCACTATACATGGGCTCCATGAGTCTGCCAGCCATGCACTGTGGGGAAGCAGAGCTGGCACCCGAAGCCTGGGTTGTGTCCCTGGAGGCCCCACAGTGCTGGGGATCTCCCTGGCTCCCACTGCCCTGCTGGGGGTGGGGAGGTGAGGGCCACTCCCTGCGTGTCTGAGAGGAAGCCGGCCCATGGGGTTGGGGTCCCTCTTGAAGTGGTGTGCAGGGCTCCCCCCAATAACAGCTGGTTTCCTCACAGTGCCTTGGTGGAGTGCATGGTACCTGCCCCTCAGCCTGCTGGGCGCCTGCCTCTTCCTTCTGGCGACCACCATTGGACTCGGGGTGCGCTGTGAGTAGGGGGCTCTGGCTGCAGTGGGTGGGGTGCAGAGAGGGCATGAACCCCTGTAAAGAAGACCTCAGGAAACCACCACAGCAGCAATGCAGATCTCACAGGGGAGCCCTGGGTGGCCGAGTGGGGGGGAGTCATGGAGAGCCCTGTCAAGGGGAACAATAGGGGTCCCTGGAGGGTCCTGTCAGGTGGGATTGGGGCAGTCATGAGGGGTCCTGTCAGTGTGGGCAATAGGTGTCCCTGGGGGGGGGGTGAGGGGAGACATGGGGGGCCCTATCAGGGGGGAGAGTTAGGGCCCTTGTCTTGGAAGAATCCTCGCTAGGCAGGGGGTCCATTAGGGAAGGCATGTGCCCCACCACTTGGCCCCTATAACATCCACACACCTGGAGCTGTTGCTGGGGCCCATTGCCCATGTGTGTGGCTGATGCTACCCCAGGTTTCCCAGCTCTGCTTGCCACAGGGCCACAGTGTGGCTGGCTCCCTGGGCGGACCTGGGAAAGATGCTGGGCCTGGCACTGGCTGGCCCTGGCCTGGCTGCCTGCTGCTGGCTGTGCCTGGATCCTTGTGGTCCGTGACTGGCACCCCTCCGTGGGCTGGGAGGCTGCCCACGGGCTGTTGCATGTGCTTGTCCCTAGCTGTTTAATGAGCTGAGGCCCAGCTCCTGAGTCTCTGTGTTATCCTGGAGCCGTTCTCTCCATGGCTGGGTGGGTTCCTCGTCCCCCAGGACTCTGCTGGGGTGGGCGAGTGGGCCCAGCGTGTTCTTGAGTCACCCCCTGGCCCTGCACTCCTCCGTCAGGCACTTGTTTGCTGTGTCCCTGCATCCAGCCAAGGCTCAGGCTGTCTGTCCCCTGCAGACTGGCAGGTTTCCCATCAGCTTCAGCAGGCATCCCAAGTGCATGTGGCAGAGAGCAGCCACCTCTCCCAGCAGCTCAGCGCCAAGGAGGAGAGCCTGGGGCAGCGAGTGAGTGAGCTGGAGGACACCCGGAGCCAGCTGAAGCAATCCAAGCAGGAGCTGGAGCAGCTGTTGCTGGAGAGGAACAACACCCAGGAGCTTCTGCAGCAGCGGGACAATGAGTTTGTGAGGCAGCAGGCCGAGCTGGTGAGGGTGAAAGAGGAGATGCAAGAAACCAAAGAGAATCTGAGCCGAACAGAGACTGCTCTGTCCAACATCCGCCCTTGTGAGCAGCCAGGTACTGCCTCCGTGGGCAAGCAAAGCTCCATTGGGCACCCCACCCCTCAGCATGGCAAGCCACACCATGGGCGAGGAGAGCATCCAGCTTCAGGGCAGTGCTGTAGGCAGTGACTCCAGTGATTCGGGGTGGGGGGCAGCTCTTCCTTCAGGCAGAGCCAGACCCCAGGCCCCTCATGGTGCTGGAGGAGGGTGTGTTGGGGGTGGGGGCTGGCACTGCTGGCGACAAGACACAAAAACCCTGGTGGGGGGGCACTGGACCATTCCATGGAATGAGCTGGGACATGAACCCCGCTGTCCTGGCCTGGTTACAACCAGCTCTTCTAAGAGCCCCTGCTGTTTCCACTGTTAAACAGCTGCTGCACCCCACCCCAGAGGTGGCTGCACTTTAGGGGTGCGGGAAGCATTGGAGCTGGTCCATCCTGGGGAACCAGGCTTGGCTGGTTGGAGGAAAGGGGCTGGATAAATACACGCACAAACACAATCAGATGAGATTCAGTCTGGCGCTGAGCAAGCAGCTGCACCTGCTGAGTTCACAGTGGTCCTGCTGCTTCCCCACGCCTTGGCTCTGGGTGCACACACCACTCTCCCTGTCCCATCTTGCTCCGCAGGGGCCCTCAGACTCAACCTGCAGCCTCACAGATCAGGTCTAGGCCTCACTTTAGCAGAGGCTCCCATGTCTTCAGACCAGGTTGACACACACAAGCAACCCTTGAGTCCCAGCACACCATGGACCATTCGCCACCTGTTTTTTTGCAGCAGATGCAGGGCCATAACTAGAAGTTTCAGCACCTGGGGCAAGCAGCCCCAGACATGCCCCCCCCCAATCTCGATCCAGCCCAGTACAATGGATCCCCAGTGGCAGGGAGCTCCTGTCGGCAGCAGCGGGGGCTCCCCACTGCCTCTGGCAGCAACTGGGAACAGATCCAGATCCCAGTGGCCTGCTGGTGGCAGTGGGGGCTCCTTTACCTGTCCCTAGCTCCAGCACAGTCACCAGGCGCAGAGCTGCATTAGCTGTGGACAGGTTTCTCCCTGGCCCCTTCCCCCTAAGCATGCATCTGAGCATGCTTGGGGGCAGGGCGGGAGATTTTAAACTCCTGCAGCCACAGCCCCATCCTCAGCCTGGCTCCCAAAGAGAAATGTGCCTCCGGGCCAGGTAGGGGCTGTGGCTGCGGCTGCCAGCCACACAGAGGGACGTCCTCTAAAATTCACCACCTGGAGCTTTGCCCCGCTCGCCCCACCCTAGTTACAGCCCTGAGCAGACACCAATGCTTGGGGCAGCTGTCACACTTTATGCCCATTATACTCCCAGTGACTCACCAATGCAGGTAAATAAATTATGCTATGTCTTAAATGCTAGTTCAGCTTTCCTGGCCCCTTGCCAGTCTTGCCCTTGGCTCTGTGGCAGGCGAGCTGGGTGGCCAGGGCTCTGGGATGGTGGAAACACCTGAGGCCTTGCCAAGGGCAGCCCCAGCCCTGAGGACAACACACCAGTGCAGAGATGCTGGGCCTCCCAAACGGGCACAGCCAGGCACTGGGGGAGGTGGTTGCCAGCTGACTAGGACAGAGACTCACTGTTTGCACACACTGAACAAGGAGCTCTGCAAGAACGAGGGAAATCCTTGCAATGGCTCACTCTGGCATCATTGCCCAGCTCCTGCCCTAGCCTGCCTGTTCTCTCCCACCAGATCTGTAACAGAGCAGTGTCCTGCAGGTGGGGGCGGGGGGAATGAAAGGTTAGAAATGGACTGAGCCCACAGAGATGGGGCTAATTAACCCTTTGGTGAACTACTTCTCAGAGAGCCACAGCAGTGTCTGCTGGGTCTGACAGTCATGGTACTAGAGGTTCAACACCACGGGATGGGCAACTCAGGGCTGCAGGACATGCTGGGAAGGTTAGGAGCAACCCTGAGCCCGCAGACTGTTGCACTTGAACCTGAACTCTGGCCTCAGGTCCCAGCCTGGCCCAACCCCTTGAGAGTTCCCAGCAGCAGCCCAGGGCAGGTGGGAGTCTGGGTGAGTGAGAGCCCTGGGGAGGGAGGGTCCAGGTCTTCTTTATACAGCCCAGGGCGTGAGCCCATTAACTGCACTCGGGACCAGGGAGTATCTGAGCTTTTCTCCATCTTCCCTGTAGCCTGCTGCCCAGAGGACTGGCTGCTGTACAGGGGCAAGTGCCTCTTCTTCTCCAATCAGAAGAAATCTTGGGATGAAAGCAAAAAAGACTGTAAGCAGAAATCTGCTCAGCTTCTTATCACCAAATCCTGGAACTTCTGGACAATGCCGGTATGGTACATCTGCGGTGCTGTAACTGCATCTGGTACACTGTGTATAGTGGGGCATGCCCACATGGAGAGGGGGCTGGCAAATAGGGGGGAGCTCAGAGAACAGCAACAGCAATGATCTGGGAGCTGCTGGGATTGATTCATGGAGGAGGCTGAAAGAGTTGAATTGATCTAGCTGGGCTCAGTGACAAATGCTGGGGCTGGGGACAGGCTGCAAATACTTACAGAGCCCAAAGCAGGAGAGGAACCATCGGGGAGTGATAGAGGGGGGAAAACTAGGGGAATGAAGTGAAATTAAGAAAGAAGTAACCTTTTTGCCTGGAGAGCCATGGAGGACCCTGCCTTTGAGTCATTTCATACCATTTTCATTCTCACTGTCTGTTGGACCCCAGATTAGTGTTTATTAGCTTTCTTTGGGCATCAGCCATGCACCAGTTGTGTCATGGCAAACTCAGAACAACTCAGTCCCCACTCTAAACAGCCTCAGAAGTAATGGTCCAGGCTTGCCAGAAAGTACAATAGCTCAGCCTCTGTCTCCAGGTGGTGTTCCATCAATGTGCATGGACTGCAGGGAGGGTTCAACTTCGGCCCATCTGCCATTTATGTGCACACAGCAGGGCAGTGTGTCACGGAGAACCCAGAAAAGCCTCTTGGATCCCCTCTCTTCACAGCTCACCAGGACTCTGCTACGGTGGAGCCTTCTCCTGTTCAGCACCCGGGTCTCCACGCTACCTGTAGCCAGCTCCCAAATCCAGGCTCAGAGGGTCCGACCCTTGCTCTGTCTGGTCTCCCTTGGGGGGGAGGTTCCTCCCCCTATGAGGGTCCCAGGCATCCCAATCAGCAGTGACACTCAGCCAGTGTAGCAGTCAGAGGGTTTATTAGCAATCCACTTTGCACAGCAGCTAGGACAGTTGGCTCTCAGATCACCTAGGAGGGCAGATAGTAAACCCCCAGGACAAGCCCCGGAGGTCCTGCCCCTCCGACCTCCATCTTCCTTCCTCCTCTCTCCCCCCTTTGTCCTCCTCTCTGTCCAGCTGCCCTGCCCCTGGTCTAAACCGGCCACAACCTGTCACCCCCAGGGGGTCCAGGTACGGTCGCACTAAAGCCTCTTCCCCCCTAGTGGTACCTATAGTTATCACACCCCTGTGTCCCATCACCAGAATACCATCACCAAAGAACAGGAACAGAAAAGAACCACCACAGAAACCCAAGAGGTTTTCTTACTTCATCACACAGTGAAATGTAGATTAAATCAGCGGGTGGCTGTACAGTTGGCTGAAAGTGTTCTCAGAATAAGTATCAATGGTCCACTGTCAGACTGAGAAGACAAATCTAGCAGGGTCCTGCAACAGTTTGTGGGTTTTGCAGTACTTAATGTTTTCATTAAGGATGTGGATAATCGGGTGGAGAGAGAGCTTATAAGAGCTACAGATGATGATGTGATCCTGGTGGCCTGGGGTAGCCACCAGAAAATGCCAAGATTAGGGCAAACAAGGAGTCCTGTGGCACTTAAAGACTTAACAAATTTAGTTTTTGCATGAGCTTTTGTGGGAGAAAATCCCACTTTGTCAGTGGCTTTGAAGATGGGGGAACTTACAGAATGGGAGGAAATAAATGCAAGGGAGTTATGAAATGGGATAATTTCAGACTTACATCAGATTTGTTCAGTAATTTAGATTCCAACACTGGGGAGCAGGACATACAGGAAGATGAGGTCAAATCACCTGTTGTAATGAGAGAAAAAAAAAAAATCCAAAATCGCTATTTAACTCTGGTCAGGGAAGGCTGCAAAATAAGAGTACTGCAAAACTCACAAACTGCTGCAGGACCCTGCCAGATTTGTCTTCTCAGTCTGACAGTGGACCATTGATACCTATTCTGAGAACACTCTCAGCCAGGTGTACAGCCACCCCCTGATTTAATCTACATTGCACTGCCCTGCTCTGTGCACATGAATTGCAGTCAGTGGCTGTGTTCTCACACAGCGAGTTATTTCGATATGGTGGTTTTGAAACAACCGTATATCGAAATAACACTCATTTTGAAACAACTTACTTCGACTTAACAAAATGTTAATTCAAAATAAGGGGAAAAAAATGGGAATTGAAATAGCAGGTTCACACTGTGAACTTGCTATTTCGGTACCTGATTCAGGGGGCTGCAGCCCCCTGGGGGTGAGCCGCTGTGGCAGCTCACCCTGCAAGCCCAGAAAGGGGGCTGCAGCCCCAGAAAGTCGTGTGAACAGCTGAACCTCTGTTGTTTCGAAATAAGGAGGCTGTGTGAACACAGCCAGTAAGTTTGCAGATGACACCAAGCTGGGTGGAACAATAGACACGTGGATTCAGGGAGACCTAGACAAATTGGAGCACTGGTACAGGGGTTAAAGTAAGGCAGAATGTACTAGAATGCTGTTCTGGGGCCCCCCATTTTTGGGGACCAGCATTCTGGGGCCCTCAAAATTGGAGGAATGCACTAGAATGCAGTGTTCTGGGGCCTCTAAAAATAGAATCAGCAGCCAGAATGCAGCGTTCTGGCATGTTCTGCCTCACTATCCCTGCAAAGTTTCAAAAGCTCCCAACCTAAGGGAGGCTCCCTGCCAGCTGGAAGACACAGTCTCAACAGTCACAGTCTCCCAGCCAGCAGAGACACTCCCCTAGTCTGGGAGCTTTTAAAACTCCCACCCTGAGCATGCTCTTGACTGAGCATGCTCAGAGCCTTTGGGTGCCAGGTAAGGGGCCCTGGGAGCAGGCCTAGTCCAGAGGAGGAGTGGAAACCAGAAGCACAGGGCCAAGGCTGCTCCGTCTCCACACAGGCCCTGGAGCAGTGAGGTGGGCCAAGGCTGGGGCTGGCGCAGGGAGTGGTGGGATGGACTCTCTCCCGTCAGGGCAGGCCACAGTCAGGGTCCCCCAGCTCCCTGCGGTTGCAGAGGGGAGCTGGCTGGACAAGCAGCCCAGTGTCCCCTTCACCGATGGTCCAAGCCCTTCAACTCCCTCACTCCAAACCTTCTCTTCCCCCATCTCTTAAACGTGGACAAATTAGAAAGAATCCAGCGGAGGACAACAAAAATAATCAAGGGGCTGGAGCACAAGACTTACAAAGAGAGACTGAAGGAACTTGGCTTATTTAGCCTGCAGAAGAGAAAACTGAGGGGGGATTTGATAGCAACCTTCAACTACTTGAAGGGATGCTCCAAGGAGGAGGGAGCTTGGCTGTTCTCAGTAGTCATAAAGGACAGAACAAGGAGCAATGGTTTCAAGCTGCAGCTGGGAAGGTCAAGGGTGGATATTAGGAAAAACTTTCTCACTAGGAGGGTGGTGAAGAATTGGAATGGGTTGCCTGGGGAGGTGGTGGAATCTCCATCTTTGGAGATATTTAAGACCTGGTGAGCAAAACCCTGACAGGGATGATTTAGTGGGAGTGGCCCTGCTTTTAGCAGGGGGTTGTCCACGTCCTTTTTGTAGTGTGGAGCCCAAAACTGAACACAGTATTCTAGATGTGGCCTCACCAGTGCAGAATAGAGGGGAATGATCACATCCCTTGATCTGCTGGTAATACTTCTTTTGATGCAGCCCAGTATGCCATTGGCCTTTTTGGCAGCCAGAGTACACTGTTGACTCATATCCAGCTTCCTATCTGCCATGACCCCCACGTCCTTTTCTCCAGTGCTGCTACTTAGCCGATTGCTTCCTAGCCTGTACCAGTGCATGGGGTTTTTCCAGCCCAAGTGCAGGACTTTGCATTTTTTCTTGTTGAACCTCTTGAGATTTCTTTTAGCCCACTGCTCCAATTTGTCTAGGTCTCCCTGATTCCGTGTGTCTATTGTTCCACCCAGCTTGGTGTCATCCGCAAACTTACTGACTGCAATCTATCCCATCATCTAGATCATCAATGAAGATGTTGAACAGAACCAGCCCCAGGACTGACCCCTGGGGCACACGACTCATTACTGGTTGCCAGCAAGACATTGACCCATTGACTTGTACTCACCGAGACTGCTGATCTAGCCCAGGGACGGCCAAGCTTATGGAACTCAAGAGCCATACAAGTTGATTATTAAACCTTCGAGAGCCACACTGAGGCCTATAGCCATCTAGTTTTACCCGCTCCAAAACTACTGTTTAAAATTCATTACACACTTGAATTTTATTGTAAAAAGAGGACGAATATTGATCCTACTAATGTCAGATTCTAATCATTAAGGTTACCATGAAAATTAGGCCTATACAGTAAAAACTTAGCTGCTGCTCGATGTAGAAGACTGCAGGCTAGTAGCGAGCTTTTTAAAATCCTCACCATGCTGCACTTCTCCCCACTGTCCTAACCCCCTTCTGAACTCCTAGGGTGGGGCTTCTTTCCTAAATTGATTTGCTGACGTTCTTCCGGAAACCACAATTTTCCATTCAAGACCCAGTTTTCTGTCGTCCTTACGGTCTGTGCATCCAACCCATACTTCCTTAACTTGCTGACGAGAACGCCTTGGAAAACCATATCGAAAGCCTTGCTAAAGTCAAGGTATATCACGTCAATGGCTCTTCCCATATCCACAAATCTAGTCATCTCATCTAGAAAGTGATGAGGTTGGTCAGGCATGATTTACCCTGGGTGAATCCATGCTGACTGTTCCTGATCACTCTCTTTTCCTCCAAGTGTTTCAGGATGGATTCTTTGAGAAGCTGCTCCATGATTTTTCCAGGGATTGAGGTAAGGCTGACAGGTCTGTAATTCTCTGGGTCCTCCTTTTCGCCTGTCTTGAAGATAGGCACTATATTTGCTTTTTTCCAGTCCTCTGGCACCTCCTCCATTCACTACAAGTTTTCAAAGATAATGGCCAGTGGTACTGCTATCTCATCATCCAACTCCCTCAGCACCCTTGGATGGAGGTCATCTGGCCCCATGGACTTGTGCACATCCAGCTTCTTTATGTAGTCCCTAAGCTGACCTTTCATCATGAAGGGCCTCTCTTCTGTCCAATCTGCCGTACCAAGTGTAGCCACCTGGGAGCTGGCCCTGCCTGTGAAGACTGAAGTAAAAAAGCATTGAGCACTTCAGCTTTTTCCATATCCTCCACCACTAGAATACCTACCCCACTCAGTAAGTGACCTACACTGTCCCTGATCCTCTTCTTGTTATTGACATACTTGTAGAACCCCTTCCTGTTACCCTTCACATCCCTTGCTAGCTGCAACTCCAATTGTCCTTTGGCCTTTCTGATTTTACCCCTGCAGGCCTGAGCAATATCTTTATATGCCTCCCTAGTCATCTGTCCAAGCTTCCACTTCTTATAAGCTTCCCTTTTGTGTTTCAGCTCACCATAGAGTTCTCTGCTAAGCCACACAGGGTGCCTTCCATATTTGCTGTTTTTCCTGTGCTTCAAAATGATACCTTCCTGTGCCCTTAGCTGAGTTTCTTTAAAATACAGCCAGCTCTCTTGGACACCTTTCCCCTTCAGATCAGCCACCCAGGGGATCCTGCCCATCAGCTCCTTGAGGGAGCCAAAATCTACTTTTCTGAAGCCCAGGGTCTGTGTTTTGCTTCTTTCATTTTTTCCATTGATCAGAATCCTGAACTCCACCATCTCATGGTCACTGCTGCCCAGGTTGCCACTCACAGAGAAGAATTGATCAGGAAAGCAATGTTCTCTGTAAGCTGCGCTGGTGTGCTGCAGCGCAGCCCACCACAGCAGCCAGCACAGCGAAAGCTGCCGGCAGCACACTGCCGGCAGCCGGAGTCCCTCCACAGAACTCCTCTGGGGCTGGGAGTTTTGAAAACTCCCACCCAGAGAAGCTCCAACGGAGCATGCCCAGAAAATCTGGGCATGCTCTGTAGAGCTCCTCTGGCCCGGGAGTTATGGCTGGGCCCTCTGGCTCCAGTCCAGCCCCAAGGTAAGTTGGGGGGGGGGCGAGCGGGAGCAGGGGGGCGAGCGGGGGGCTGTAAGAGGGGGGGCTAGCAGGAGGAGCAGGGGGGCTGAGCAGGAGCGGGGGGAGGGGCTGCGCAGCGGGCCCCATGGGGGGGAGCGGGGGGGCTGCCAGGAGGTGGGGCTGAGCAGGAGCAGTGGGGGGGCGAGCGGGAGCAGTGGGGGGGCTGTCAGGAGCGGGGGGGAGGGGCTGCGCAGCGGGCCCCACGGGGGGGGGCGGCGGCGGCGGCGCAGCGAGCAACCGGAGTTGCTCAGCTGTCCTCCCCCCTTAGAGGGAACATTGCAGGGAAGTAGAAGTTTGCAAGCAGCAGGTGTGACCCGGGCCTCCTGGGATGCCCTGATTTTGGCACATTCAGGTTAAGCTGCAAAAACCAGGGGCCAAACCCCTAAACCACTGACGGGTGGTACTTAATCCAGTCTTCCAGTCAGTGACAAAACATGCTTCTGATTCCCACTCTGGTCATCACCAAGCATAACAAAACTGCATCGGCCCCCTTTATGCACATCAGCTCCTATAGTCCCCCCCCTTGCCACTGGGTCTCTTAAAGAAATAGGCTCTCCTGACCCCAAAGGGCCAGCCACGTCAACCAGAACAATATAGGCTTGGATCTTACCCATGCTGCCAGCCAATCCTTCAGTAACTACAACAAAAGGTTTTATATAAAAGGGAAACAAACAAAATATGAGAGATGTTAGAGTTAAAGTGAATCATATACATACAATTGATTTAGAGTCCATAGAAAGCAACTCCTTGAAGTATCTGTAGTTTGCAGGTTAGTTCAACTCCTCTGAAGGTACCCTGTGCTTGGGTGGGTCTCAGTCCTTTGTTCAGCCCCAGAAGAATAGTTCCAGAGGAGGGCGTTGGTTGCAGACAGACTGAAGGCTGATGACGGAAGACAAGATAGAGGTGGGGCTCCAGCCTTTTGTCACCCTTTGGCCCCCCCCATGCTCCCAGGGTCCTTGCCAAATCAAAATGGGGTTCAGTCACGTGGTCAGTCTGGGTGACTGGCCGAACAGGTTTCCTCCTAGGCCGAATTCAACTGGGAGTTCCCTTGATGGATCATCAGGAGGACATTGTTTTTGCAGACAGCCCGTCTGGGAATGCCTTGGAATCAATCACTTGGAACACACATAAAAAGAAATAGATTTCTAATTTCTAATACAGGCATCATATCTACATATAAACCATATAATCATTCTTAGCAGATTACAGGCTTTCTATTGACACCAAACATGGTATATCACATATGGATGATTGCTAATATGAAATATTAATATGAAAGATAACCATAAATAGCCCCCTAGACCCAGACAGTGTCACAGCAGGTTAAGAGGTGCAAGGCCCCTAGTTGGTTCCTCCAGCATTTGTACCAGGAAGTTGTCCTCACCACACTCCAAGAACTCCCTGGATTGCCTGTGCACTGCTGTATTGGCCTCCCAGCAGATGTCAGGGTAATTGAAGTCCCCCATGAGAACCAGGGCCTGTGAGCTGGAAACTTCTGCCAGTTGTCCATAGAAAGCCTCATGCACCTCCTCCTTCTGGTCTGGCTGTCTACAGCAGACACCCACTACAACATCCCCCTTGTTGCCCTCTCCTCTAAACTTAATCCACAGACTTTCAACTCGCTCGGTTCCACTTCCATATTGGAGCTCTGAGCAGTCATAGAGCTCTTTCACATACTGCACTATTCCTCTCCCTCTTCTTCCCTGCCTGTCCTTTCTGAACAATTTGTACCCATCCATGGCAGAGCTCCAGTCATGCAGACTATCCCACCATGTTTCCGTTATTCCAATTCATCATAGTTCCTTGTCTGCACCAGTACTACCAATTCTTCCTGCTTGTTTCCCGGGCTCCTCATATTTGTGTACAGGCATGTAAAATACCAGGCCAATTGCCCTACTTTCCCAAGTTGATTTTCAGTTCTATTGCATCTACCTCCTTGCATTTTCTCCTGGTGTTGCCCTTCCCCACTCACCTCAGGTATTAGGATATCATTAGGACACCTACAACAACAATTTGATTCTCCACCCACCCCCAAGGTCCAACTACCCTGTCTTTTATGTCTGGTGTTACAGTCCCAGCACCTCCAAGTTCCATCCCCTCCACCAGATCTTGCTCTTTGTGACTTATCTGTGGACTTTGGTCACCTTCCCCCTTCAAACCTAATTTAAAGCTCTCCTCACTAGATTAGCCAGTCTGTGGCCACATATGCTCTTCCCCTTCCTTGATAGGTGGAGTCCATCTCTGCCTAGCAGTCCTTTTTCCTGGAACAGCACCCCATGGTCAAGGAAGCCAAAGCCCTCCTGACGACACCATCTTCGCAGCTAGGTATTCACCTCCAGGATGCATCTGTCTCTGCTCAGGCCCCCACCATTCACCAGAAGTATTGAGAAGAACACCACCTGTGCTCCAAACTCCTTCACCCACGCTCCCAGAGCCCTGTAGTCACTTTTGATTTGCTGAAGATCACCTCTCGCAGTATCATTGGTTCTCACATGGATGAGTAGCATGGGGTAGTAGTCAGAGGGGCAGATGATTCTCAACAATCCCTCAGTAATGTCTTGGATACGGGCTCCCAGCAGGCAGCATACCTCCCAAGAGGCCTTGTCAGGGTGACAGATGGGTGCATCCATCCCCCTCACAATAGAGTCCCCAACCACCACAATGCTATGTTTTCTCCTGGGTGTGTTGGCTGTGATCCTTCAAGCATCATGGAGCATGGCTTCTCCTCTTCCACCTCATCCTTCGTCTCTAATGCTGCGTAACAGTTCTTCACCACAACAGAGGGTAGGATGGGAGCAGGGGTGGAGCACTGTCTGCTGCTGGAAGAGACCAGCTGCCAGTGTCCCCCCCTGTGCCAGAGGCAGCCCATCCTTCTCCAGTGGTGTGGCAGCAGTCTTCGGTACCTGGATAGTATCCTCATCCTTGCATGTCTCCTCATGGATGCTATCGAGGAACTTCTCCAGGGCATGGATACTCCTGAGCCAAGACACCTCTGCCTGTAACTCTCCTACCTGCCTCCTGAGACATTGCACTAGAAGGCACCTGTCACATTGATTCATCTCCCCAGCCTGATTGTCTGCAAGTGGGAAGTGCAGGCCACAGTCCCTGCAAGTTCACACCAGGCTCTGGGTAGAGATATTCGTGGTCAGGATGTCTGTCTGCCTACAGGCACAGGAGGAGGAGACAGAAACGGTGCTAGCAGAAGCAATGTGGCTCCTCTTCACTATAGCAGCTTCACCAACTCCTTCTCAAACTCCCTCTCAAACTCCCCTGTTTGCAAGCTCCCCCTGGTCACTCAGCCACTGCCTTTTAAGGCCCTCTCTGCCTAGGTCAGCCCTTGCCCCTCATTAAGCACACAGGGGAAGGGTGATCACAAGGCTGATGGAAGCTGATCAAAGGTGAGCAGGGAGCAATGGTACAAACAGCCCCCAGACGCACAAGCAATCATAAGTCCTTGGTAGAAACTGAAGTTCTTTGAGTGCCTGCTCATGTCAATTCCAACTCAGGTGCATGTGCCGCACGCACAGATCACTGGAAAGTTTTTCCCTGCAGGGTCAGCTGTGGCCACTAGAGGCACCTCGCTTCCTCCCCACTTTTAGCCATGGAGTAGTCTGAATGCAAACTAATTTCCCTATGCACTTGCCTACTTTCCCCTAGTTCAAATTAGAGAGCCCACTGAAGACTCTCTAATTCAAAATAATAACTTTGATTTAAATTTGAAGGAGTTAATTCAAAATAACTATTTCAAATTAATTTTGTCAGTGTAGACATAACCATTGAGTAGGGAGCTAGGTCCAGGAAGGGTAAATGCACCTCTTCCCCCCCCAAACAACACTGCTGAAGCCATGGAGCCCTGGACTGTCCTTGAGTCAGCAGGCTTGTTTGCTTAATTGAGAGGGACTATAGGAGCCTAAAGAGTTCAAGGAGATAACATGGCCCTGTCACAGTCCCACATTTAACAGCTTTAAAAAAGGATCAGGTTTTGGTACACAGAGACCTCAACCTGTTCAGTCCTGTGACAAAGACAAACACACCATTATATGTCCTCTTAACCTGCTAGTACAGGTAAAGAACAGAAGGACAAGCAGTTAAAATGTTTGAAATGTTAAATACTAAGTAAGGCTTTTCCTTGAACAATGTCCTTTGTTTCCTTTCTGGAGGTTTTAAAAATAACCCCCTCCCCTAGCTTGTATGGGAGATGGTAACTGTCTGTTTGGGGGAAGAGTAGGGGTTCGTTGAGCTGGGTGGGAGCTGTCATTATAGCTGCTGTTAAAGTCTGATTGCATTTCCCAGGAAGCAAAACAAGACAAAACCATCCATGAAAGGGGAGAGAAAGGAATGGCAAAGACAGAAAATGCAGTTTCTGCCTCTGATGCCTGTGACCTGGGCCTCCTGGGATAACCTTCTGAAAGTGCCAAAATCAGGGCAAGCTGCAAAATCAGGGGCCAAACCCCCAAAACACTGATGGGTGGTATTTAAACCAGTCTCCCAGTCAGCAACAAAACATGCTTTTGATTCCCCACCCTATCACCAAGCATAACAAAATAAAAACATCCCCCTTGCTTGGACATCAGCTCCTATGGTCCCCTTTAGCCACTAGAAGCATGTCCACATGTATCTTTTAAATCAAAATAACACTGGTTCTTTTGATTTAAAAAAAGTTAGGTCCACATGACGTTTTCTTGTTTCAAAATGACGAGCTCCATCATTTTGAAACGAGGCGTTATTTCAAAATAGCTTAAACATCCTTTAATTCAAAATGGGCATTATTTTGAAATAACGTTGTTTGGACGTTTTACTTCGAAATAACCATTATTTTGAAATAACACTTTTGCCCTTCTCCTTCCCAGGGTGCCTTCCTTTTCGTATATATTGGGTGGGGACATGGCCTAGTGAGGGGGCCATGTTGCCACACCTCCCATGGTGCCCCTCTCCTGATTCGAGATAGCAAGTCCTGTGTTTGGACTTGCTATTTCGATTTGAGGTTTTTCCTTATTTCGATTTAAGTTACTTCGAATTAAGGATTTTATTTTCGATTAACTTATTTCAATTTAACTTAAATAGAAATAAGCATGTACGTGTGGACATAGCTTAGGTCTCTTAAAGAAATAGGTTCTCTTGACCCCAAAGGGCCAGCCACATGACCCAGAACAATATAGGCTTGAATCTTACCCAAAGTACCATGCTGCCAGCCAATCCTTTAGTAACTACAACTAAAGGTTTAATATAAAAGAAAACAAACAGAATGTGAGAGATGTTAAAGGGTCAAAGTGAATCACATACATACAAATGATTTAGAGTCCACATAAAGCAAGTCCTTGAAGAATTTGGAGTTTGCAGGTTAGTCCAGTTCCTCTGGTGGACACCTAGCACCTGGGAGGGTCTCAGTCCCTTGTGCAGTGGCAGCAGAATAGTTCCAGAGGAGGGTGTTGGTTGCAGGTTGCAGACTGAAGACAAAATGGAGATGGGGCCACTGCCTTTTATCACTTCTGCCTTTTCCCATGCTTTCAGAGTCCTTGCCAAATCAAAATGGAGTTGTCACATGGTCAGTCTGGGTGACTCATTAAAGAGGTTTCTTCCTGGATCCACTGTAGCAGGGAGCTTTCTAAATGGGCCATTAAGAGGACAATGGTTTTACAGACACCCAGTCTAGGAATGCCTTAGAATCCAATAACTTGGAACACATATAAAACAAATACAATCCTAATTTCTAATACAGATATGAAACCTACATATAAACCATATAATAATTCCTAGCAGAGTACAACCTTTATATTGGTACCAAACATGCCATATCATGTATGGATTATTGCAAATATGAAAGATAATCATAAACTGCCCCCTAGACTCTCAGAGCATCACAGTGCCCACCTTCACTTTTGGGGAAACCCAGGCCCAGTTGCAGTCTGATCAGTCAGTCCCAGACTGACAGACTGGTACCAGCATCGGTCTGTTGTGAGCATTGCATTCAGCTCTCTCGTTGGCCACTGGCTCACAGCTGGGTTGCACAATGTATTGTCTCAGCTGCCTACCCGAGCCTCTCATTAGCAAGAAGGCAGCTGGAGAAGGACAGGGAAGAGGAGAAATAGGGGGAGAGGGAAGGAAAAGGACACAGAAGGGTGATGGGGTGATGAAGTTCCATATTTGAAGTTGTGGCCCAGGGTTAGCCACAGCTGGTGTCACGTGGTTCCCCTCTTTGCTCCAGTCTCATCAGGACAGGGCATCGCTCAGGGTCAGGACAACAGCCTCAGGAGATGGGGTGGGAGGCAGTCAGCTTGATAGAGCAAAATCTCTTTCGTTAGGATCCTAAAGGGAGTAATGGATGATGGAATGACCATGCACCTCCTTGTTTTGTCCACAAATTAGGCCTCATTGCAAACCCAAAAGCCTTGAGTTATATCGTGGGGATTTTCTGCCTAGATGGATTCCATCTGTCTCCTTTTTGCACCTTTTCCTTTACATTTGTTGTAGATTAGTGTGAGGTCTGAGGAACCATCACTCACTTGTCACAGCTGAGATCACACTTTAGTGTGGACACTCATAGGCCTGGTTATCATAACAGATCCCAGCTGGGGAGGTACTAGGACCTCTTCTTGCTGCTAGGATGAGGACAGCAGGATCAAGGTGAATGGGTAACCAATAGCAGGATGTGCTGGGAGGATGGTATCTTAGGTGCCTATACACAAATGCCAGGAGCCTGGGAAATAAGCAGGAAGAATTGGTAATACTAGCACAGACAAGTAACTATGATATCATTGGAATAACAGAAACATGGTGGGATAGTCTGCACGACTGGAGCTCTGCCATGGATGGGTCTAAACTGTTCAAGAAAGACAGGCAGGGACGAAGAGGGGGAGGAGTAGCGTTATATGTAAAAGAGCTCTATGACTGCTCAGAGCTCCATTATGGAAGTGGAAGCGTGCCTGTAGAAAGTCTGTGGGTTACACTGAGAGGGGAAAGCAACAAGGGGGATGTTGTGGTGGGTGTCTGCTATAGACCACCAGACCAGAAGGAGGAGGTGGATGAGGTGTTCTATGGACAACTAGCGGAAGCTTCTAGATCACAGGCCCTGGTGCTCATGGGGGACTTCAATTACCCTGACATCTGCTGGGAGGCCAATACAGCAGTGCATGGGCAATCCAGGAGATTTTTAGAGAGTGTTGGGGACAACTTTCTAGTACAAATGCTAGAGGAACCAACTAGGGGCCTTGCACCTCTCGACTTGCTGCTCACAAACAAGGAAGAATTGATCAGGGAGGTAGAGGTAAATGGCAAGCGAGGCAGTAGTGACCATGATGTGGTTGAGTTCAGGATGCTGATTAAAGGAAGGAGGGAAAGAAGCAAAACACAAACTCTGGACTTCAAGAAAGCAGATTTTGGCTCCCTCAGGGAACTGATGGGCAGGATCCCTTGGGAAGCTAATCTGAAGGGGAAAGGAGTCCAAGAGAGTTGGTTATATTTTAAAGAAACCCTGCTAAGGGCACAGGAAGTTGCCATTCTAATTAGGAGAAAGAATAAACATGTGAGGCAGCCAGAATGGCTTAGCCGAGAACTCTGCTCTGAGCTTAAACATCAAAAGGAAGCTTACAGGAAGTGGAAGCTTGGTCAGATGACCAAGGAGGCATATAAAGATATTGCCAGGGACTGCAGGGATAAAATCAGAAAGGCCAAAGGACAAATGGAGTTGCAGCTAGCGAGGGATGTAAAGGATAACAGGAAGGGGTTCTACAAGTATGTTAATAACAAGAAGAGGATCAGGGATGGTGTAGGTCCCTTACTGAATGAGGGAAGGCATCCTCATGACAGAGGATGAGGGAAAAGCTGAAGTGCTCAATGTTTTTTTTTTTTTGCTTCAGTTTTCACAGGCAGGGTCAGCTCCCAGCCCACTACCATGGGTGTGGCAGAT
This sequence comes from Podocnemis expansa, assembly GCA_007922195.1. Classification (NCBI taxonomy): domain Eukaryota; kingdom Metazoa; phylum Chordata; order Testudines; family Podocnemididae; genus Podocnemis; species Podocnemis expansa. The sequence continues at coordinate 751,262 of ML682046.1, forward strand.
TGGAGAGAAGAAGAGAGGCCCTTGGTGATGGAAGGTCAGGTTAGGGACTGCTTAAAGAAGCTGGATGTGCACAAGTCCATGGGGCCGGACGAACTGCATCCAAGAGTGCTAAGGGAATTGGCCAATGAGATAGAAGCACCACTGGCCATTATCTTTCAAAACTCATGGAGAACGGGGACGTGCTGAGGATTGGAAAAAAGCAAATATAGTACCTATTTTCAAGAAAGGGAAAAAGGGGAATCCGGGGAATTACAGACCTGTCAGCTTCACCTCAATTCCTGGAAAAATTATGGAGCAGGTTCTTAAAGAAGCCATCCTCAAACACTTAGGCTGTGTTCACACACAGATGATTGTTTCGAGACAAGTTGTATTGAAACAACTTGTTTCAAAACAACGCCTTATTTCAAAATGACTTATTTTGAATTAGCAAAAAGTCATTTTGAAGTAGGGAAAAAAGCGGGAAATGAAATAGCATGCTCACAGTGTGAACATGCTATTTTGTTACCTGCTGCAGGGGGCTGCAGCCCCCTGGGGGTGAGCCGCTGCTGCCCCGGAAAGGAGGCTGCAGCCCCACAAAGGGCACCCCGCTGCTGCTCATGGGGCACCCAGCTGCTGCTCACCTTGCAGCCCCAGAAAGGGGGCTGCAGCCACCGGCAGGGGGGTGAGCCGCTGCGGGGTGGCTTAACCCCCCACCAGAGCTGCCCCCTGACTCTGCCAGCAGGTCGGGGGCACCGGGCTCAGCCCGCAGCCCGAGCTGCTCCCCCAACACTGCCAGCAGGTCGGGGGCAGCCCGGGCTGCGGGCTGAGCCGCCCAGCAGCAGCTCACCCCCCCCCTTGCCAGGGGCTGAAGCCCCCTTTGCGGGGCTGAGGGACAGCCCTCAGCACCCTGGCCAGGGTCCTGAGGCTCCAATGTTGTTTCAGAACTCTTTGTTCTGAAACAACATGTTTACACTGCATTGTTTCGAAACAACCATTGCGAAACAGCGTTGTTTTGCCTAGAAACTAGGTTTAACTTGTTTTGAAACAACTGTGTGTTGTGTGAACATGGTTTTTTCTGTTTTGAAACAACCTCATTGTTTCAAAACAAAAATGCTGTGTGAACACAGCCTTAGAGGAAAATAAAGTGATCAGGAATAGTCAGCAGGGATTCACCAAGGGTAAATCATGCCTGACCAATCTCATTTCCTTCTATGATCAGATGACTGGTTTTCTGGATGCAGGAAGAAACGTTGATGTGATATACCTTGATTTTAGCAAGGCTTTTGATACAGTTCCCCACAGCATTCTCATTGGCAAATTAAGGAAGAATGGGTTGGATAGGTGGACTATAGGGTGGATAGAAAACTGGCTAGATCAACGGTTTTAGCTTGTAGGAATCAATGGTTCCATGGCCACCTGGCAACCAGTCACGAGTGGTGTGCCCCAGGGGTCGGTCCTGGGGCCGGTTCTATTCAACATTTTCATCAATGATCTGGATGATGGAATAGACTGCGCTCTCAGTAAGTTTGCTGATGACACCAAGCTGGAGGGAACAGTAGACACGTTGGAGGGCAAGGACAGGATTCAGGGAGACCTAGATAAATTAGAACAGTGGGCCAATACAAATCTTATGAGGTTCAATAAGGACAAGTGTAAAATCCTGCACGTGGGACAAAAAAAACCCATGCACCGCTACAGGCTGGGAAACATTCAGCTAAGTAGCAGCAGTGTAGAAAAGGACCTGGGGGTCATGGTGGATGGGAAGCTAGATATGAGTCAGCAGTGTGCTCTTGCTGCCAAAAAGGCCGATGGCATACTGGGCTGCATCAAAAGAAGTGTTACCAGCAGATCAAGGGATGTGATCATTCCCCTCTATTCTGCACTGGTGAGGCCACATCTAGAATACTGTGTTCAGTTTTGGGCTCCCCACTATAAAAAGGACAGGGACATGCTAGAGAGATTCAGTGGAGGGCAACCAAAATGATCAAAGGGCTGGAGCACAAGCCCTATGAGGAAAGACTGAAAGCATTAGGCTTATTTAGTCTGCAGAAGAGAAGATTGAAGGGGGATTTGATAGCAAACTTCAGCTACTTGAAGGGATGCTTCAGGGAGGATGGAGCTCAACTATTCTCAGTAGTAACGGAGGACAGAATGAGGAGCAATGGTCTCAAGTTACAGTTAGGGAGGTCGAGGCTGGATATTAGAAAAAACTTTTTTACTAGGCGAGTGGTGAAGCCTTAGAATGAGCTGCCAAGGGAGGTTGTGGAGTCTCCATCTTTGGAGGTGTTTAAGGCCCAGCTGGACAAAACCATGACTGGGATGGTTTAGTGGGAGTGGTCCTGCCTCTGGCAGGGGATTGGACTAGATGAGCTATCAAGTCCCGTCCAATCCTATGATTCTATGATGCTGTGTGCCTCCCTCACATGGTTAGCTGGGTAACCCCACTGCTGGAGCAATGTGATCATGGTTTTGATTTCATGGAATCCTTTTCTCCAGATGATCTCTTCCCTGCAGTTCAGCCTCAGCCTCCACACACACGTCCACCCGCACTCTGCTCCTTCACAGCAATGCCACTTGGCTGCAGGGGTGTCATTATATAACACTTCTCTTCCTAGAGTTTTCTGAGATATACTGAGTTGCAGTACTGGATTGGACTCACAAAATACGAGGATGAGTGGAAATGGATTGATGACTCACCCTTTTCTAGGTAAGTATAAGGTTTATTTCTTAAGAGACATGATCCATTTGCTCAGCAGTGGTACCATCCAAAAGAAACATGCACGTTAGATAATTGTTTCAATACAGTTACTGAAGTGCCCTGGAAGGGTTAGAAGTGGAATGGAACCAACCAGCCTGTGGTTCTCATGTCAACCCCCTGCTGAATGGGGACAGTTAAAGCAGCACTGTCTACTTGAAAGCAGTGAAAAAATGAGTTAGAGGCAGTTTCAAGTGCCATGAGTATAAGATTTATCAGTGGTGCCCAAGGATAAGTTAGGTGTCCTACTGGGAGAGGAAGGCACAAAATCCATTGAAAATGAAGATGAAACACAAATCAAGAGATCAGGGAGGTGGTGGCAGGGAACGTGATGAGAAGAAATTAGGTGTAATTATCACCACTGAAGCCCGGTGGGCTGAGTCACAGGGCTGGAACAGTGAAATCACTGCTTATAACCTCTTTAGGAAGGATCCAGTGAGTAAGAGAGGTGGGGAGTGGGGGACAGACAAGATCTAGATTGTTGATAATAGTAAAGTGTTGGACCAAGAACTGAACCTTGGGAGATGCTGCTAGAAATGACTCTGCCCATTGTTAACAGTTACATTTTTCACAGAATTATAGAAGGTGAGGGCTGGGAGGGACCTCAAGAGGTATCTACACCAACCTCCAGCTCACAGCAGGACCAACCCCAGTTAAACCATCCCATCCAGGACTTTGTCAAATCAGACCCTAAGAACCTCTAAGGATGGAGATTCCACCTTTCCCTTGGTGACCCATTCCAGTGCTTCACCACCCTCCTAGTGAGAAAGATTTCCTAATATCCCACCTAGACCTCCCCCTGTAACGTGAGACCACTGCTCCTAGTTCTGTCATCTACCACCACCGAGAACAGCCCAGCTCCATCCACCCTGGAACCCACCTTCAGGTAGTTAAAGGCTGCTGTCAAATCCCCCTCACGCTTCTGCAGACTAAACAAGCCCAGTTCCCTCAGCCTCTCTCCTAAGACATGTGCTGCAGCCTAAATCTACATAAATTGTGTCCTATTAGTTCCCTATGATGCATGATTTTAAATCAAAACAGCAGTAGTACTAAGTCAGGTGTCAGGTGAAATCCAAATATGCTCTATCAGCACAGCTAGCCTCATCAATCAGACCTGTAATCCTGTAAAATGGCTTGACCAGTTCTTCCAAGTTCTGGGTTGCTGATGGTGACTTTTCCATCAGGGCAGGCTAAGACAGTTTATACAATCAGAGGGTAGCACATCATGAAAAGCCAATATTTCATTTCCCCATTCAGTTAAAACACTGGATTCAGAGGATTTGAATAACCCTCACATACCACAGCTACTGTTCCATCTAAGCTGTGCGTGTGTGCATGTGCACACAGGTCATGAAACCTGCACACAGAACAAAAGAAAGTGCTCACAAAAAATTCAATAGTGCTAATACTGGTGCTCACAAAGAAATGTTTTTTGTGCACACAAAGAAACTGTCTGCACACATAGTCTATGAGTAATTAGAGGGAACAAGACCCATCATGAACCTGGGTGGATTCATCCATATATAGTGAAAAAATGCTAAGTACCTAAGGCTACGTCTACACCTAAAATCTTAGTTTGGACTTGGTTAGTCTGAACCAACCAATTCTAAAGTGAGTTTGAACTAAGCAAGTTTTTTTTAGTTCAAACTAACTTTTAGTTCAAACTAGCCATCCTTTTTTAGTTTGAACTAACTTTTTAGTTTGAACTAACAGTTAGTTCAAACTAAAAAACAGACTTAATTCAAACTAACTGCTAGTTTGAACTTATTTACTTTGAACTAGCATGTCTACATTGTGCTACTTTGAACTAAATATGCAAATTCACTTGAACTAAGCAGTTAGTTTGAACTAACCAGCCGAACTAAGTAGTTCAAACTAAGCTTTTTAAAATTTTTTTAGTTCAAACTAGGCAAAGCCTAGTGTAGACAGGGTTCAAATTAGTTCGAATTAAGGCTCCTTAACTCAAACTGATTTGCTAGTGTAAACATAGCTTAATTGTACTCATGCAAATACAAAGCCCATGCTAATTGGGTGCCCCTCTCTAATCTGCTAAGAACAAAAGTGCCTAGCCTCTAGACCTTGCTTACATTGATAAGACTTCCAGTCTTAAAGATACGTTTCTAGTCAGCAAGGCCAAGAGTTGCTTTAAGCTTTGGGAAACTGGCCCTTGATTTGACAGTTTATGCTGAGTTTCAGTAAAACTCTTGGAACACCAGGGAATTCCAGGAGAAAGCCACTGTTGTGCCTGTGACCCAGGCCTCCTGGGATAACCTTCTGAATGTGCCAAAATCATGGCAAGCTGCAAAAGCCAGCAGCTAAACCCCCAAAATACAGGTGGATGGTACTTAAACCAGTCTCTCAGTCAGTAACAAAACATGCTTCTGATTCCCCACTCCAGTCATCACCAAGCATAACAAAATACAAACAACCCCCTTTATTGCACATCCACTCCTCTGGTCCCCACCTAGCCACTGGGTCTCTTAAAGAAATAGGCTCTCTTGACCCCAAAGGGCCAGCCACATCACCCAGAGCAATATAGGCTTGGATCTTACCCAAATACTAGACTGCCAGCCAATCCTTTAGTAACTACAACTAAAGGTTTAATATAAAAAAGACAACAAACTAAACATGAGAGGTGTTAAAGGGTCAAAGTGAATCACGTACATACAAATGATTTAGAGTGCCCCAATTAATGTACAAAGTGTTGTGGCTACAACACTGAAATAATGCACTGGGCTGGGTCTCAGGGGAACCTGGGCTGTAGTGTGAGCTTGGCCACTGGCCTGCTAGGTGACCTGGAGAAAGTTGCTTTCCTGTCCTGTGCCTTGGTTTCCTCATCTGTGCAACTGGAGAATGACACCTCCTGACTTTGTAAAGTGCTTTGGGAGCTATTGGTGAAAAGGTTAGACATTATTATTTTCATCAGTGAGCTGGGGAAATCTGTGAAAGGCACCCAGCGTGGCGGTGCAGCAAAAAATGAACAGGCCGGGGCTGTCACAGCACAACATAGATTGCTCACCAAGCAGCGCCCTTGGGTTTTAAAAGGGCCAGATGCAATGAGTGACCCTGAACTCAGTGTGAACATGTGTTCCCAGGGCCATGCAACAGGGCGGTTTAAGCTTTCCTTTAATTTCCACTCCATCTGGAACCTTTTCGAAGGTATCCACATTAGATCTTTCAAAAACCAAGTCAGTGAATCCATCTCCAGGTGACACTCTGGGAGTCAGAGTCTGACACAAATCTCTCAACACACAGACTGCTGGATGGTGCTGCAGAAAGGGACTCCTGCTGAGATAATCCCATCAATTTACTGCCATGCCCTTCTGCTGCAGCAGACTGTTCACAGATGCCATAAGGAGACTTTACTCCTTCTGGGGAAGCCCCAAGGGACAGATTCTTTTCCAAAGAAATTCTGCCTTTTCTCTCTCCAGAGAAGGGTTTCTGTAAGGCAATGCTCCCTTGACCACTAAGAGATTCCTGCCGGGCTTCATCTAAGTCCACAACTAGCTCTGAAACAACAGACATGACTTCAGTCAGCAGAGGCATCATTTGTCTGCTCCTCAGACAAAATACTGGCAACAGAATCTCCCTCAGCAGGTAAACTGCTATTCTCCCCATTCAAACAGCTTGAAATCCCCCTTGGCTATTTCCAGATGCACTTTTGGGGCTTAGGGTAGCTTCCTTCCCCCCAGAGCCAAATCAGTACACCCAGCAGACCCATGCTCAGGAACAGTTGGTTACTTACCAGTAACCGTCCTTCTTCCAGATGGGCTGCTCACATACATTCAGTTACAGGTGTCTACGTGCCGCAGCACACAGTAGCTCGGAAAGTCTTCAGCGTTAGCCTGTCAGGTCAGGGCACATGGCCAATGCCTGCTCTGCACCACGGCCGTGGCTATATTGGTGACCGTGACCCAGACCCTCCCAATCCCATATACCCCTTAGCCAACTCCATTAGCGGGGATGGTGGGAGGGACCTGAATGTATGTGAGCAGCCCATCTCGAAGAAGGATGGTTACTGGTAAGTAACCAACCATTCTCCTTCAAGCGCTGCTCACATCATTCAGATACAGGTGACTGCTAGCTGTACCTGAGGATGGTGGGAGGAGTTACAGTCTACCCACACTGAGTACAGCTCTGCCCAAAGCAGCATTGTCTCTAGCCCGTTGGGCAATGGTGTAGTGCGTCATGAAGGTATGTATCGATGACCACGTAGTGGCCCTGCAGATCTCTTGGATTGGGACCTTGGCGAGGAAGGCTGTAGAAGACACCTGAGCCCTGGTAAAGTGGGCTCTCACAGTCTTTGGGAGAGGCATGTTTGACCTTCCATAGCAGTCTTTGATGCAGTTTACAATCCATCTGGAGATGCACTGAGAGGACACTGGGGAACCTCTCTTGCGCTCGACAACCACCACAAACAACTGGGAGGTCTTACGGAAAGATTGTGTACACTCAATATAAGTTAAGAGCACTCTCCTCACATCCAAGGTGTGCCACTGTCTTTGGTTTTCTGTGACCTGCGGGTCAGGATAGAAAACTGGCAAACAAATTTCTTGGTTCATGTGGAAGGGGGTGGCCACCTTTGGCAGGAAGGAAGGATGGTGACGGAAGACAACCTTGTTCAGAAAAAACCTTGTATATGAGGGTTCGGAGGAAAGAGCTCGCAACTCTGAAACCCTTCTAGCTGAGGTAATTGCTACTAAGAAAGCCACCTTCCATGACAAAACTAGCAGGGTGGCTGAATCCAAGGGTTCATAGGGTGGCTCTGTCACTGCCCAGAGTACAACATTCAGATGCCACTGAGGGGTGGGCTTACGAGGGTGGGGAAAGAGCTTTTCCACCCCTTTCAGGAACCTGTGAGATATGGGGTGTGAAAAAACTGGGGCACCGTCTACCCTTTGATGAAGGGCTGAAATTGCCACTAAGTGGACTCTCAGTGAGGACAGGGACAGGCCTTTTTCTCTAAGATCTAAAAGATAGTCCAGAATTGGTGCTGAGATAGGGTCTATGCCTTTGTCATGGGACCAAGTAGAGAAGCATTTCCATTTGGCTGTGTATGTGGACCTCGTGGAGGGTTTTCTGCTACAAACCCGGACCTTCTTAACCCTGTCCGAGCAGCACCTCTCTTTCTTGTTGAGCCAGAGAGCATCCAGGCTGTCGGGTGCAGTAGGCTTGGGTTCAGGTGCCGAAGGCACCCCGAGTCCTGCTTTAGGAGATCCACCCACTGAAGGAGGCGGAGTGGGACCTTTATGAACTCTGGATATGAGTCAGCAGTGTGCTCTTGCTGCCAAAAAGGCCAATGGCATACTGGGCTGCATCAGAAGAAGTGTTACCAGCAGATCGAGGGATGTGATCATTCCCCTCTATTCTGCACTAGTGAGGCCACATCTGGAATACTGTGTCCAGTTTTGGGCTCCCCACTACAAAAAGGACATGGACAAATTAGAGAGAGTCCAGAGGAGGGCAACCAAAATGATCAAAGGGCTGGAGCACAAGCCCTATGAAGAAAGACTGAAGGAACTAGGCTTATTTAGCCTGCAGAAGAGAAGACTGAGGGGGGATTTGATAGCAACCTTCAACTACTTGAAGGGTTGCTCCAAGGAGGAGGGAGCTCGACTGTTCTCGGTAGTAACAGAGGGCAGAACGAGAAGCAATGGTTTCAAGTTACAGCTGGGGCGGTCCAGGCTGGATATTAGGAAAAACTTCCTTACTAGGCGAGTGGTGAAGCATTGGAATAAGTTGCCTAGGGAGGTGGTGGAATCTCCATCTCTGGAGGTGTTCAAGTCCCAGCTGGACAAAACACTGACTGGGATGATCTAATGGGAGTGGTCCTGCTTTTTTTGGCAGGGGGTTGGACTAGATGACCTTGTGGGGTCCCTTCCAACCCTATGATTCTATGATTCTATGATTCTATGTCCTGCAGGAGCGGGAACCAGTGTTGTCTGGGCCAGTCTGGAGCTATCAGGATGATGTGTGATCTGTCTGCAAGGACCTTCAGTAGCACTCTGTGGATCAGTGGAATTGGTGGGAAGGTGTACATCAGGGCCCCTGACTAACTGAGGGGGAAAGCATTGCTGAGTGAACTCTCCTCCCGACCCCAGAGGGAACAGAATTAGAGGCATTTGCAGTTCTGTTTCATGGCAAACAGGTCCACCTGGGGAGGTTCCCCTCTGTCTGTCAACAGGGAAAATACCTTGTTGTGAAGGGACCACTCATGGTTTGCTATGGGTTTCCTGCTGAGTGAGTCCACTAAGCCGTTGTCTACCCCCAGTAGCTGGGAGGCAACTGGCATAAAGTGGTGATCTATCACCAGTTGCCAAAGTTTGCACGCTTCCTTGCACAGGGCCGAGGAGCGAACCCCCCCCCCCTTGCTGGTTGGTATAGAACATGGCCGTTGTATTGTCCGTGAGGACCTGGACCGTTCTGCCATGAATTTTGTCAAGGAAGGTTATGCAGGCCAGTCTGATGGCCTGGAGTTCCTTCACATTTATGTGGAGTTTTTTGTTCTTGGGGGTCCAGAGACCCTGTGTGGAGAGGCCCCTGGACAGATGGGTTCCCCAACCTGAGTCCAAAGCATCTGTTAACAGGGTCACTGAGGGCTTGGGCTCCCTGAACGGAATACCCCCCATCGCGAAGTGGGAGTCCCTCCAAATTTGGAGGGACTCCAGGGCATGCTGGGGAACCGAGAGTACCTTGTCTAGATGGTGTCTCCATGTCCAGAACATTGTGGAGAACCAGAGCTGGAAGGGTCTCATCCTCAGGCATGCTGTCCGGATTACTGAGGTGGCAGCTGCCATGTGGCCTAGAAGCTGCATGCACCATCGAGCTGTGGTTAGTTCTGGTTCATGCAGTTCCATAATGATGGTGCAGATGGACCGAAATCTTGATGGGGCAAGAACGCCATGCCTTGTCCAGCATTTAGTCACGCCCCTATGAATTCTATGTCCTGAGTGGGGTGGAAGTTTGACTTCTCTGTGTTTATACATAGACTGAGGAATCTGCAAAGGTTCACTACCAGGTTGATATGATGTTGTACTTGGGCACTTGACTTCTCTCCTATGAGCCCATCATCTAGGTAGGGGTAGATTTTTATGCCCCTCCTGTGTAGGAACACTGCGACCAGTGCCACACATTTTGTAAACACCCTGGGAGTCAGCGATAGCCTGAAGGGAAGAGTGGTGAACTGGTAGTGGCTCTGTACCACCACAAACCTGAGGAAGTGTCTGTGGTGGGGTTGGATGGCTAAGTGAAAGTAAGCAGCCTTTAGGTCGAGGGCTGAGAACCAGTCTCCCGGGGACAGGGAGGGGACAATCTGAGGCAGTGAAACCATGCAGAACTTTGTTCTCTTTATGTACTTGAATAGAATGAAATCATAGGGTTGGACAGGACCTCATGAGATCGAGTCTAACCCCCTGGGGCTTAAACCCAGGACCTTCTGCACATTAAGCAGAGATGCTAGCCATTACACTATTTGCTGTGGTCTTGTTTAGCACGCTAGGGTCTAGAATAGGCCGTAGATCCCCATTGGGTTTGGGGACCAAGAAGTATTGGGAGTAAAACCCTTTGCCCTGCTCCCACTTGGGGACCTTTTCTATGGCCCCGAGGGAGAGGAGTTTTTGGCATTTGGCCTCGAGCTGGTGTGACTGTTCTTGTTTTCCCAGTGCTGCATGAGGAGGCATTTTTCTGTCACAAGGGGTTGAGAGGAATTCGATGTGTTATTCTAGCACCACTGTGTTGAGGACCCACTGATCTGATATAATGCGGGCCCACCAGCAGGGAAAGTGGCACAGGCGGTGAGGAGAGAACAGGGACCCTGGCGCGTTGCCCTTGAGGGACTGTCAAAAACACTGTTTACGGCCTGAGGAGCAGTTGGGCCCCTGTCCATGCCTTCCGGACTGTGAGGCATTGAGTTTTTCCCCCTTACCTGGATGATTCTTGTCCTTACCCAGGTCCCCAAGATGGCACTGGAGGGATCTTGGGAAGTGACTCAGCAGTTGAATCTGCTGCTTTAATTGCTGCAGCTGCTGCTGAAGCTGTTGATGTGGTCTCATCGAGCACCTATTGGATTGTGGGGTGTATATCCCCAGGGATCAAGGAGTGGCCCTCGAGTCCTTCATACCATTGAATTTCGTATCTGTGGATGGAGCAAAGAGGTCAGGGCCTTCAAAAGGGAGGTCTTGGATAATTTGCTCCGTCTGTGTGAATAGGCCTGAGCCTTGGAGCCAAGCCGACCAACTCATGACGACTGTGGAGGCCATGGTGTGGGCCAGTGTATCCACTGCGTCCCAGGTTGCTTCCAGGGCATCCCTGGATACCCTCTCCCCCTCCTCGAGCATTGCTTTGAAGTCTCTCAGGTGCTGCTCAGAAATGGCAGTGCAGAAGTTTCGCATGGCCTCCCACAGGTTAAAGATGTAACATGTCATTAAGGCTGAATGGTTGGAGATACGTAGCTGAAGGGCTGTGGAGAAGTATACCTTCCTCCCCATGAGGTCGAGCTTCTTCACGTCTTTGTTTTTGGGTGTTGAGCTCTGCTGGCCCTGTCTCTCCCTTTGGTTTACGGCATTAACCACCAGGGACCCTGAAGTGGGGTGATGAAATAAGAAAGAGCACCTGTCTGGAGAGAGACGTAGTATTTCTTATCCATGCCCTTGGACACAAGTGGGATCAAGGATGGCATTTGTTAGTGTTCTTGTACGATGTGATATACTCCCGAGTGTATTGGGACTGCCACCCTTGCTGGAGGGACTCTACGGCATGCATCGAAGAGGGAGTCATCCTCCTTTTGAAATACGCTTAATTTCAATTTAAAGTTCACCACCATTAGGTGGAGGAGGTCCTGCTCAATGCGGGGATCTCCCTCACAGTCAGCAGACACGTCGATTAGCTGCTAATTGGGTAAGGAAGAGGATTGGACTCGGGATCTACCATTTTGTGTAGAGTCAGGATCGGGTTCGGCATTGAAGAGATTTGAGGACTCTGGTGGAGGCAACTGGGTGTAGCAAGAGGAGGTGTCATTGGTTGTTGTGCTCAGCCAATTGAGCATCCACTTGTTATGGGGTGATCTTGCTAGAGGGGTAGGCACCATGGGGAGAACGGCCACTTCTCCTTGTATCCATGGTCTTTTTGACCTCGCTGAGCTTGGGGATGGGGAGCTCTTATGAAGTCTCTTCCTTGGGTGCTCCTCCTGAGGAGGGGAGGGGTGGTCCTCAAAGGATGATCTAGAAGACACTCCACCTGATGTCTGGGAACCTGGTACTGAGAGCTCTTCAGAAATGCGATGGAGTGAAGTTTCCCGCCACTCTGTACCAGACTGTGGTACCAGTGGATGGCTGGGCAGTGCCGTGCTGGGTCCTGGTGTTGGGCTAGTTGCTGGTACCTGGTTGCAGATCGGTGCCGTGTTGGGGACTGGCGTGGAACTGGATGCCAGTACTGGTATTGGTGCTGGGCTGGTTGATGGTACTGGGCTTGTTGGTACCAGGCCTGGTGGTACCAGATCTGATGGTACCGGGCTTGATATCGGTACCGGGCTTGTTGTTGGTACCATGAGGGGCGGTACCATGTCCTGTGGTACCAATGAAGATGGTGCCACTTTGATCTTCTTCTTCTGCACCAGAGCTGGGTTTTAGTGTGCTTGATGGGCTGTCGGGGGCAATGTTCCCTCTCAGAGGCGCTGGCAGCTGAGCAACTCATGTTGCTCACTGTGCTGCCCCCCCCCCCGCGGGCCCACTCCTGGTCACCCTTGGTGGCCCCCCCACCCCCACGGGCCTGCTCCCGGCCGCTCAGCCGCCGCCCTGCTCCCGGCTGCCCGGCCGCCCCCGTGGACCCGCTCCAGGTCGCCCCCCCACCCCCACCAACTTATCTTGGGGCTGGAGCTGCACGGCCCAGCCACAGCTCCTGAGGCCAGAGAAGCACTACGGAGCATGCTCAGATTTTCTAGGCATGCTCCGTTAGAGCTTCTCTGGGCGGGAGTTTTGAAAACTCCCAGCCCCAGAGGAGCTCTATGTAGGGACTCTGGCTGCTGGCCATGTGCTGCCGGCTGCCTTCTCTGCACTGGCGGCTGTGGCGGGCTGTGCTGCAGCACACCAGTGCAGCTTAGAGGGAACACTGGGGGGGCACCTGTGCCAGTACCTTTCCCAGTACAGCTGAGAGGCTACCCAGTGACTGATGAGCTCAGTGCTGGAGTGATACTGTTGTGGGTTGAAGTTTCAAACCTGGTACCGTTGATCAGTGGCGGGGTTCCTGAGCCCGAGCTGATCGGGGGTCCAGCGGAGTTCTGGTGGCTTGGCCGACTTCAGGGGTGGAAGCCCCACTCCCCGTGATCAAGACAAAGTGGAACTCCCTTTCTGAGTGGGTCCTCCACTTGAAGGACCAGCAAATGGAGCATTTTGCCATGAGATGGGACTCACCCAGGCAAACGAGGCATTTCTCGTGCGGGTCGTCTGTTGGAAAAGCCCTGTAGCACCCAAAGCATGGCTTGAAACCGGGCATCTTGAATTTTGCGTGAAGGACAGGCACTTGCATTTCGCAAGTTTACACTGATCAGAAACCAACGCTGATGGTGGAAAAAGGAACAGGGAGGGTCAGGATCACGGTCACCTATATAGCCGTGGTCGTGGCGCAGAGGGGGTGTTAGCCATGTGCCCTGACCTGACAGGCTAATGCTGAAGACTTTCTGAGCTACTGTGCGCTGCGGCATGTAGACACCTGTGACTGAATGATGTGAGCAGTGCTCGAAGGAGAACACTCCCTCCCTGAGTCTCAGTGGAGACCAGAACCATTTCAGGTACAACAGACAATTCGTGAGAGACAAACTTGCTACTAGCCAACACACTGCTGCTTTCCCCAGTCCAATCTTTTACAATTGCCGCCTCCTCATTGTCCCAGGCTACTCCCAGTCAAATTTTTGGAGGTTGCGGGTAGCCTCCTCAAAGGGCAAGGCAGTACCCCAGCAGACACAGGTTTTGCACCATTCCACTTCCTGGGTTTCAGCTGAAGCCAGATCCACTCCTGGCCCAACAGACAAATCCTGAGAGGCCACCTCCCTATCAGCAGGAGCTTTGCTGCCTTCACCTAGGGTTACCAGATACCAAAGCACAGAAAGGAGGATTGGGAAGTACAGAAAGGAGGGCATTGGAGGACACATGGCGAAAATCTAATATTAATGTAATATTCTTCTGTTTTGAGGGGGCCCTGGAATGCTTCCCCCTAAAAATAGGGTGTTCTAGGGCATTCCAGCTCACTTTAACCCCAGTAAGTAAAAAGCCAGACAAAATCATGTATTTTTAAAATGCCTGCTGGACGGAGGATATGAAGGTAAAAAGGAGGACATGTCCTCCGTTTGCCTGACAGCTGGTAACCCTACCTTTACCAGACACACCTCTAGAAACTCTCTGCTCTCTGTTAGTCAGTCTGGGCTGGCAGAACCCAGTAAGCACAGTAAGCATTGCAGGGAGGCATCAATGTCTGAGGGGTGCCAAAATGCCCTGGGGGGACACAGCCCTCACCCGGCAGTCCCATGCCAGCGGCAACTAGGTGAGCTAGCCAAAAGGGTGGCGGGGTTCAGCGCTGCTGGCGCCCCCCCCCCCCATGCCACCTGCGCTGCTCTCGGCTCTGTGCCAGAGCAGTGTGGAAGGTGCAGGAGGCAACACGGAGCTGGCATTGCTCCTCCCCGACTGGCCATCCTGCCTCCCGGCTCCTCCACACTGCTCTGGCACAAAGCAGAGAACAGTGCCTATGGCTGGGGAGAAGGTGGGGGCAGGCAGACTGGCAGTGCTGCACCATTTCCCCCCCCATGCCAGGCCTCACTGCACTGCTGCCCCCCTCCCCATGCCGGGGACTGAGCGAGCAGCCTAAAGAACGGGCCGGTGCAGCGCTGTTGGACTGCCCTCCTGGCCCCCCCGCCCCCACCACACGCACTGCTCTAGGCTCCGTGCGGGAGCAGCAGGGAGCCGGTATCGCTGCCCCCCAGCCCTGGCTGTGCTGCCTCCCGCCTCCTACATGCTGCTGCGGCAGGGAGCCCAAAGCAGCGTGCATGGTGGGGGTGGGGCAGGGGAGGGGCAGCAATATCGGCTCCACGCTGCCTCCTGACCCTCCCCGCTGCTCCTGCATATAGCCCAGAGCAGCATGGGGGGGTTGGTCTGGTGGACCAGCAGAACTGCACCAGGCCGCCCTTTTGGCCGCTCACCAGGTCCCTGGCATCAGGGCGCCAGTGCAGTAGTCTGCCCCTCCTCTGGGTCAGCTGTCTCCGTCCCCCAATGCCCAGGGGTGAGGGGGAGTCTGCAGAGGCGGGCTGGCCCCACCCCCCCAGGGATGGCCCTGCCCATGGGAGGGGGGAGGGCATCGATTTATGGGTTGCAGGGGGGTGCCAGAAACCCTAGCACCAGCCCTGTTCACAGTCATAGAATCATAGAATCCTAGGGTTGGAAGGGACCTCACAGGTCATTGAGTCCAACCCCCTGCCAGAGGCAGGACCACTCCCACTAAACCATCCCAGTCATGGTTTTGTCCAGCTGGGCCTTAAACACCTCCAAAGATGGAGACTCCACAACCTCCCTCGGCAGCTCATTCCAATGCTTCACCACTCGCCTAGTAAAAAAGTTTTTCTAATATCCAGCCTCGACCTCCCTAACTGTACCTTGAGACCATTGCTCCTCGTTCTGTCCTCTGTTATTACCGAGAACAGTCGAGCTCCATCTTGCTTAGAGCATCCCTTCAAGTAGTTGAAGGTTGCTATCAAATCCCCCCTCAATCTTTTCTTCTGCAGACTAAATAAGCCTAATGCTTTCAGTCTTTCCTCATAGGGCTTGTGCTCCAGCCCTTTGATCATTTTGGTTGCCCTCCGCTGGACTCTCTCTAGCGTGTCCCTGTCCTTTTTGTAGTGTGGAGCCCAAAACTGAACACAGTATTCTAGATGTGGCCTCACTAGTGCAGAATAGAGGGGAATGATCACATCCCTTGATCTTCTGGTAATACTTCTTTTGATGCAGCCCAGTATGCCATCGGCCTTTTTGGCAGCAGAAGCACACTGCTGACACATATCTAGCTTCCCATCCACCATGACCCCCAGGTCCTTTTCTACACTGCTGCTACTTAGCTGAATGTTCCCCAGCCTGTAGCAGTGCATGGGGTTTTTCCGTCCCAAGTGCAGGATTTTACACTTGTCCTTGTTGAACCTCATAAGATTTCTACTGGCCCACTGTTCCAATTTATCTAGGTCTCCCTGAATCCTGTCCTTGCCCTCCAACGTGTCTACTGGCCCCCCAGCTTGTTGTCATCTGCAAATTAGAGTGCAGTCTATTCCATCATCCAGATCATTGATGAAAATGTTGAACAGAACCAGCCGAAGGACTGACCCCCGGGGAACGCCACTCGTTACTGGTTGCCAGGTAGACGTGGATCCATTGATTCCTACACGCTGAAACCGTTGATCTAGCCAGTTTTCTATCCACTTTATAGTCCACCTATCCAACCCATACTGCCTTAATTTGCCAATGAGAATGCTGTGGGTAACTGTGTCAAAAAATCCATATATGCAGGACAAACCCTTTACCAACAGATACAATGCTGCTTTTCCCAGGTAAACCTTTTAACATTATCTACTCTCAGTCCCAACCCTTCTTCTTATTTTTGGATCTACCCTGGGAGAGAGGGATGTCTTTCTTGCCAGACACAACATTATTACCAACAGGCAAGTACTTGGAGACAGTTTTCCTTTACCCAATAAACTGTCCTTTTGAATGGACAAGCTACTGTTCTTTATGTTGTTAAGGCTAGAGGCATTTTCTTCTTTGTTACAGCATTCATGATTAAACACAGATAACATAGAATCATGCACCCCCCCCCTTCACATCTTTCCCATTGACTCCAGGTAACACAGAAAATTCACATTCATGTTCTTTTTGAGGTTTACTTAAGACATTCATTCGGTTACCGACATTCACCGTATCAACAATATATGTCGCTAAGTTGGACAGGCTTTCTTCCACATTCTGTCAAGAGAAACTGGACTTTCAGAAAGACACAGTTGTTGCTGCTCATTTATTCTTGGTATTTCACTTTCAAGGTCAGGGATTCTTGCCTCAGCTTCCTGTCTCAGCCCTCGAAATCACTGGACTGATTCTTCAGCTAGCTCAGCACACTCCTTAAGTTGAGCTGCCTTTTTGGCTTGCTCTGCGTCATCCGCAAGTTTAGTATATATCTCAACCATATCCTTTTCTTTCCAGAAGGAATTTTCTCCTTTTTCTTTCTCAAGCTGAAGCTTCATGATCTTTTCCAGGATTTTCAGCATGATTTCTTCGTCTGACTGTGAATCACTCATTCTGACCAACTTTAACCTTTAACCTTTCAGTATCAGACTTAAAATTTAGGAATAGCATGTGGTCCTGATCCCAAAATCCAAAAGTTCTGGTTCTGTGAATCCTGCCAAGACTACGCCAATGTGACCTGGGCCTCCTCAGATAACCTTCTGAATGTGCCAAAATCAGGGCAAGCTGCAAAACCAGGGACCAAACCCCCAAACCATTGATGGGTGGTACTTAAACCAGTCTCCCAGTCAATAACAAACCATGCTTCCGATTCCCCAGTGTGGACCTCACCAAGCATAACAAAATAGAAACAGCCCCCTTACTGCACATCAGCTTCTCGGATCCCCATCTAGCCACTGTGTCTCTTAAAGAAACAGGTTCTCCTTATGACACTGTCTGGGTCTACGGGACAGGTTATGATTATTTTTCATATTAATATTTCATATTTGTAATAGTCCATATGTGATATCCCATGTTTGGTATCAAAAGAAAGGCTGTAATCTTCTAAGAGTGATTACATGGTTTATATGTAGCTATCATATCTGTAAAAGACATTAGAAATCTATTTGTTTTTATTTGTACTCCAAGTTATTTGACTGAAAGCAATCCCATCTATAAGACCAGGGAGAGGAGTTTGGCTGAGGGAGAGGCCTGCAAATGTGGGGCCTATTTCCAGTCCCTTGTCTGTTCACATCTCCAGGCAGAGTTCCTCTAGGCGGCATCCACTGACTCCCTTGACACCGTCTGGGAGCAGTGGTCACTGTCCGAGGTTCTCTCCTCGGTGTCCTCCTCTGAGTCTCTCATTTTGAACCTTTGACCTCCACTCCTGTTCCTGTTATTCATTAGTTGTCCTCAGAACTTATTTGAAGATGGGTCCAGTCCACCTCCCCTTAGGCTGGGGAGGGGTTTTAGTAATAGGTGGGCTTGTACCTTCCCATTTCCCAGTTTCATCAAAAGGACTACTCTCTTGTAGTCATTTGGCTCAGCTCTGTCACCGTATCTTAATGCCACTCTTTGGGATGGACAGTGAGGAGAGATGGGGAAGACTGGGCAGTGGTAGGAACCCTACCACAGGCAGGATTGGGGCCCAGGGCATAGTGACACTTTGGCTGCACCCCAGGGAGCACAGAGGGACCCACTGAAAATTGCCCCTGCTCCTGCTTACTGCTTAGACACTGCACCTTCCTGAAAATGATAAAAGCCTCTCCCCAGCCCCATGGAAATTCAGACAGGTTAGGTAGGAAAGAAAACAAGGAGTTTTGTGGCACTTTAAGACTAACATTTATTTTTCGCATGAGCTTTCGTGGGAGAAAATCCCACTTTGTCAGATGCTTTGAAGATGAGTGAATTTACAGAATGGAATGAAAATAAATGCAAGGGGATGTAAAACATAGGATCAGGTCCTACAGCAACTCAGAGCAGTCATTAGGTTCAAACCATGGGAAGTCTGAAGTCAAATTGCCTTTTGTGATGGGAAAAGAACCCATAGTCTTGATTTAATCCTGCTTTCACCAAGTTTAGTTTGCCTATTAATTAGAGTTCAGCTGTTTCTCTGTGAAGTCTTGATGTCCCAGCCACATCTCTGATGACGGTTGTTAACAAATCATTTATCAAGTGATTAGAAAGATGGAAGTGCTCAGCAACTGGTTTCTTTGTTTTGTGATTTCTGATATCAGTTCTATGTTCATTTATTCTTTTGCACAGGGATCGTCCTGTTTGTCCAATGTATAAGGTGTTGGGGCATTTCTGGCACATGATGGCATAGATCACATTAGTAGATGAGCAGGTAAATGAGCCTTTGATGAAGTAGCAGGCTTGATTAGGACCTATGATGGTATCTATTGTGCAGATATGTGAGCAGACTTGGCAGCGTGGTTTGTTGCAGGGGTGTGTGCCTGCTTTAATGTTTCTGTTGTTAGAGCTGTAGTTGCTGGTGAATATCTGTTTATGATTGGGTGGCTGTCTGTAGGCAAGGAGAGGTCTGTCTCCCAACGCTTGAGAGAGTAGAATAGGCTGTAGGTCCTTAATGATCTGTTGCAGAGGTCTGACTTGAGGATTGTATGTGGTGACTAGTGGTGTTCTGTTGCTTTCTTGCTTGGGTCTCTCCTGTAGAAGATGACTTCAGGGAGCCTGTCTAGCTCTGTCAATTTGTTTTCTTACTTCCCCAGGTGGGTACTGTAGTTTCAAGAATGCTTGATAGAGATCCTCAAGATGTCTGTCTCTGTCTGAGGGATCAGAGCAGATGCGGTTATATCTTAGGGCTTGGCTGTAGACAAGGATCATTTGGTGTGTTTACGATGGAAGCTCGAAGGATGTAGGTAACTATACCAATCAGTAGGTTTTTGGTACAGGGTGGTGGCGATGTGTCTATCCTTGATTTGTACTGTAGTGTCCAGAAAGTGGATCTCCTGTGTGGAGTGCTCCAGGCTAAGTTTGATGGTGGAGTGGAAATTACAGCAAACAGAGGAAAATTAAAAATGAATTCTCAAAACTAGATTCCCTCATAGAAAACCAACCTACCACTCATTCTTCTACATGGCTGGACTTCACAACAAAGAGAAAATCCATCTACGACACACACTTTGCTTTCCTAGAGAAGAAAAAAGATACCAAAGTGTCTAAACTACTATAACCACTACAGAAAACAAAAGTGACACCTTCAACCCAGCCAGCAACATTGTTAATCTCTCAAGCTACACACTTTCTCCAGCAGACGAATCTGTGCTATGTCGGGGACTTTCCTTCTACCCCACAACTGCAACACATAAGATAAAATTCTGCAGTGACCTAGAGGCCTACTTTCACGATCTAAGACTGAAAGAATATTTCCATAACACCATAGGTCAATGCACTGACACACAGATACCTTCCTCCAAACACTACAAGAAGAAATATTCTTCGTGGACTCCTCCAGGGGGTTGAAACAAGAGACTAGACTTCTACATTGATTGTTTCCGCCACTGTGCCAAGGCTGAAATCATGGACAAACAACATCCTTTACATCATAACCTCAGCCCTGCAGAATGCAATGCTATCCACAGCCTCAGAAACAACTCTGACATTATCATTAAGGAGGCTGACAAAGGAGGTGCAGTTGTCATCATGAATAAATTGGATTATGACTGGGAGGCTTATAAACAACTCTCCAACACAGCATTCTAGACCACTTTCCTCTGACCCCACTGAGGAATACCAAAACGAATTATGACACCTACTCAAGAAACTACCTAAGACAGCACAGGAACATACAGAGACTGAAATACAACCAGAACCGTGGCCAGGGATGTTCTATCTACTACCTAAAATCCATAAAAAGGGAAACCTTGGACGCCCTATCATCTCAGGCATTGGCACTCTTACTGCCGGCCTATCTGGCTATGTGGACTCCCTCCCCAGACCCTATGTTATCAACATCTCTAGCTATCTTCAAGACACCATGGTCTTCCTGAGGAAAATACAGTCCATTGGTGAGCTTCCAGAAAACACCATTCTGGCCACTATGGATGTAGAAGCTCTTTACACCAACATCCCACACAAGGATGGATTACAAGCTACTAGAAGAACCATCCCAGATAATGCTACAGCACAGCTTGTGACTGAACTTTTTGACTTTGTGCTCACCCACAACCACTTCAGATTTGAGGATAATTTATATCTCCAAATCAGTGGCACTGCTATGGCCACCCACATGGCCCAACAATATGCCAACATCTTTATGAGCGACTTATAACTACATTTCCTCAAGTCTCATCCCAAAACACCTCTTCTTTACCTGCGTTACATTGATAACATCTTCATCATCTGGACACATGGCAGGGATGCTCTTGAAGATTTTCACAGAGATTTCAACAATTTCCACTCCACCATCAAACTGAGCCTGGAAAACTCCACACAGGAGATCCACTTTCTCAACACTACAGTACAAATTAGGGATAGACACATCACCACCACCCTGTACCAAAAACCTACTGATCGGTATAGTTACCTACATCCTTCGAGCTTCCATCCTAAACACACATGATCCACTGTCTACAGCCAAGCCCTAAGATATAACCGCATCTGCTCTGATCTCTCAGACAGAGACAGACATCTTGAGGATCTCTATCAAGCATTCTTGAAACTACAGTACCCACCTGGGGAAGTAAGAAAACAAATTGACAGAGCTAGACGCGTTCCTCAAAGTCACCTACTACAGGAGAGACCCAAGATAGAAAACAACAGAACACCACTAGTCACCACATATAACCCTCAAGTCCAACCTCTGCAACATCATTAAGGACCTACAGCCTATTCTAAAAGATGATCCCTCTCTCTCTCAAGCCTTGGCAGACAGACCTCTCCTTGCCTACAGACAGCCACCCAATCTTAAACAGATACTCACCAGCAACTACAGATCTAACAACAGAAAAACTGAAGCAGACACACACCCCTGCAACAAACCACGCTGCCAAGTCTGCCCACATATCTGCACAATAGATACCATCATAGGTCCTAATCAAGCCTGCTACTTCATCAAAGGCTCATTTACCTGCTCATCCACTAATGTGATCTATGCCATTATATGCCAGAAATGCCCCAACACCTTATACATTGGACAAAGAGGATGATTGCTGCGTAAAAGAGTAAATGATCATAGAGCTGATATCAGAAATCACAAAACAAAGAAACCAGTTGCTGAGCACTTCCATCTTTCTAATCACTTGATAAATGATTTGTTAACAACCGTCATCAGAGATGTGGCTGGGACATCAAGACTTCACAGAGAAACAGCTGAACTCTAATTAATAGGCAAACTAAATCTGGTGAAAGCAGGATTAAATCGAGACTATGGGTTTGTAGCCAGGAGCTTTGGCCGCCCTCTGAGCCTGAGCCAGCGGACTGGCCCAAACGCCCTCCCTGGACAGACTGGGGAAGTACAACCCTTAAGCCCCGGAAGCGGAGGGGCGGGGCCCGAACAGGAGGGGGAAGTATAAAAGCCCAAACCAGAAGCTCAGTTGGGGCTGAGCTCCTGGAGGGGAAGGTTGGGCCGGCCTGCAGGGAGCCGGCCCAGAGCAGGCAGACCCGAGCTTGCCGTGGGCCCGCTAACCATGCTACCGAACAGGCTTACGGCCCACCTAGCCTCCCAGGACCGGGCGATTGGGAAGAGAACCCGGAGGCTGCAGACTGGAGAGGCCATTTGAGGGAGGCCAGTCTCCGAGGCGACCAGCGACCGCCGAGCCATGCCCCGGGGAGACCGAGGATCCCATAATCTACAGTCCCTGTGACCTGGAGGAGCTCCCTTCGGCAGACGAGGAAACCCCCGCCGAGCGTGGACCCCAGGACCTTGAGGAACTGCCCCTGGCTGAGGAGACCGACGGGTACGGGCCCCAGGACCTTGAGGAATTGCCCCTCGCCGCGGACTCCGCAACATATCCGGACCTACCTCCGATAGATGCAGAGGGATTTGGGGCGATACCCCAGGTCAGCTACGAGGGGGACACGGAAGACGCCTACCACCTGTGGAAGTAGGTACCCCGGGTGGGAGGACAGGACAGGGAGAGGAAGTAGCCCAGGGAGGGCAGGATGGTGGGCCGTGGTCCCGGGCAGCGTGTTTCGGAGGCTGCCCTGCTGACCCGGTGGTCAGCCACCCTGCCCCTGTACAGGGCCCTGGGCTGAGACGCAGTGGAGTGGGTGGGCCTGCATCTCCCTCCCCCATCTTCCCCTGTTTCCTGGCCAAGGAAGCGCGAACCCTTCCCTGACATCCAGACTTTGTGTTAGCCCGCCCCGCCTGGGGGCCGGGGCTCCAGACTTTGTGTTAGCCCGCCCCGCCTGGGGGCCGGGGCTCCTGGACTTTGTGTTTGCCTGCCCCGCTTGGGGGCGGGGCAACAGACTTTATAACAGGCTTGCGCAGCGAGGGCTCAAGCCAGGAACCAGTCCACACCCAGGAGGGCCGTCTTACTGGCTAACTTCCCCCTGCATTACCGACAGGAGGCGCCCTCCTGCCTGGCCAGCGGCGCCAAAGGCCTACAGGGTTCTTTTCCCATTACAAAAGGTAATTTGACTTCAGGCTTCCCATGGTTTGAACCTAACAACTGCTCTGAGTTGCTGTTACTGTAGGTCCTATGTTTTACAGCCCCTTGCATTTATTTTCATTCTATTCTTTAAATTCACCCATCTTTGAAGCATCTGACAAAGTGGGATTTTCTGCCACGAAAGCTCATGCAAAAAATATATCTGTTAGTTTTAAAGTGCCACACGACTCCTTGGTTTTTGCTGGACTAGAGTAACATGGCTATTCCTCTGGAAATAGGTAGGAAAGGATTAATGTTTACCTAGTACACAGCCTTGCAGAGAGCAATGACTTGCAAAATAGGTAACACTTAACACTTCATCTTTTTTCAAGTCACTTTAAAGGGCTATCCAGGCAGGGGATTTAAAAACACCCCTCCCCCAGGCTAGCTCCCAGTATGTATCAGCACTTAGCTAACAAAAGAAAAGCACTGAATCTCCCTGCTTTTAACTTGGGGTGCAGGGCAAAATATTTGGGGCATGTGCCTGTTGACCCCACAGCAGCAATGCCGCAGTAGAAAAGTCATTTTACCTGTGAGTCTGGCAGTGGTGTGGCCACTCCAGGAATCCTGTGTCCAGCAATGGTATCCACAGTTCAAGAAGGGTGTTGACAAACTGAGTAAGGTCCAAGGAAGAGCCAAGAGAATGATGAAGGGATTGGAAAACTTGCCTCACAGTGATGAAGTCAAGGAGCCCCATCTATTTAGTTGAATTCAGAGAAGGTTAAGAGGTGGCTCAATCACAGCCTATAAGAGTCTACCTGGGGAACAAATGTTTACTAAGGGATGCCTCAGCCCCACAGAGAAAGGTCTAACATGATCTAATGCAGGGGTCTCAAATTCAAATCACCATGAAGGCCACATGAGGGCTAGTAGAGGGCCACATGAAGGCCAGTACATTAGCCTGAGGGCTGCACCACTGAAACCTTTCCATGCAATGATATTGCAAATACTGGTAATGAGCGTGTCATTGTGGGCCACAGGAAATAGCTTGAGGGGCCGGGCCTGTGGGCCGCATGTTTGAGACTCCTGCTCTACTGGCTAGAAGCTGAAGTTAGGCAACTCAGACTGGAAAGGGTGTGTAATTTTTGATGGAGTTGTTAACCCCCACTGCAACAACTTTCCAAGGGTCAAGGTGAATTTGCTATCACTAACCATTTTTAAATGAAGATTGGCTGGTTTTCTAAACACTCTGCGCCAGAAAGGATTGAGGGGCAGATATTTGGCTTGTGTGACACAGTCAGATTAGATGAGCAGAATGGTCTCTCCTGGCCCTGGATTCCATGGAGCTGTGAGTATGGGAGGCAGAACTGAGCCTTTGTGGAAACAGTAGCAGAAGCAGCATGACCAGAACAGGAGGCAAAGGGAGACAAGCCCTGCACTATCCCCACTGAGTGGGGCAGGAGAGACTGCAGGGGCCAGGCAGAAGAGCGGGAGGGATCTTGGAGGTGTGAATGCTCAGGAAGACAGCTTTCGAAGGAGGAAGCTGGGATCGACAGCAAGCTGATGAAAGGAACCTTTACAGCAAGCACATAGGTGCTAAGTGTGTCCAGACTCCTCTAGGGCTTGTGGCAGCCAAAAGATTTTTTTCTGGATTGCAGGCATGATTTGCACACCTTTGTGTATTTGGCCTCAAGTACCTATGCATAGCTGAGATTTCTGACAGTAGACGGCTCCTCAGCCTAGCAGACAAGAGCAGAATGAAGTCTAATAGTTGGCACCAGAAGTTCTTTCCCCCAATTTTTTTCTTTTTTTAAGATTGGGACAACTCACGCCAGCACATGGGCTGTAAGTGAAGACTGGATATTGCTTTCTGGCTGCTCCAGTCCAGCTGATGCCTGAGCTGTGGAGGAGTACACAGGACTGGGCCTCTAGACCAGCTCTGCAGAAGTCAGTCAGCACAGTTGTTGGGGCTCATACATGGGGCTTCAGTGCCTCACTGGTCTGGCTTCAGAGAGTTCAGCAGCTCTGTTCTGCCTGGGGGAGCCTGACATGCTACCCCAAGGGGCAGGCAGGCAGAATGGTTCTCAGCCAGCTTGGAAACAGGAGGGTTTATTAGTTGAGAGGCACACCATGCAGAACAGAACTTAGCATGGGAAGTTACAGCAAAGACCATCTTGGAGAATTTCAGGATGCTTCATTCCTGGGCTCTTCTCCCAGGTATCCCTTTCAAGGTCCTGTCCCCTTCCAGCTGGCCAGCATCTGACACGCCACTGCCCTGCCATTGTCCGCCACTGGGCAAGGCAGTCACCTGGCCTTTCCTCTCTCCAGCACCTCTGGTGGGCTCCTTGCAAAGGATGGGCTCCAGCTATTGTCTATGACTCAGTGCAGGCAACTAGAGTCAGTCACACCTGCCTCTAGTGGTCACTGAAAGATCACACACCCTTAACCCAGCTCATAAATACTTGAATAATATATAGGGGAAACTGAGACAGAGGGAACATTCTCACTTGTCACAGCAGGACAGACTGGATTGTCAGACTGGTGCCTCTGGCCTTAAAATCTCTGAGCTGGCCCACATGCTGCATGTGCAGTGCTGAGGCAGCCAGCTGAGGGCCAAGGTAGGACATGAAGCCATGGCTTAGTAACGCCCTGTTTCCTTCCAGACCTTGGCCATTTAAGGACAACTCCTATACCTACTATAGGATGTGTGGAGTAATGAAAAATGGCATCACAACCAGTGAAAATTGCTTTTCTACAAATGCCTGGATCTGTGAGAAGGCCCCCCAACCAGCCCAACCCAATGTTGTTCCCTTATAGCCGTTGAGGACACGGTCAGTGTGGACCATGGCCCTGGTGACAGGACACAACTGTGAGTCTATGAGCACCGTTCTGACTGGTGCCATCGTAGGAGGGGTCCTGGGAGAGATGCTGAAGGATGCAGGGCACATGTGGAGCGGGAGATTTTGGGTAGTGCTGTGGGGCAGGGCATGGGGGGCGGGAGAGCAGAAAATCGTGGGTGGTGCTGGGGAGCAGGGAATGTGGGGGGGCAGGAGAGCAGGGATGTGGATGGTGGTGTGGGAGCATGGCTGTGTGCTCCGGACATGTGTCAACCCATTGTGGCCTAGGGGTCCCATGATGTTTTTTTCACTGATGCCACAGGTCCAGGACCTTGGACCCACTTGGGGTGTAGCTGGTCAGGACTCTAGGGCTGGACATTTACACTCAGCTCCCCGTATACCTGTGCAGCTGCTTCCTGACTCAGGCCTTGGAGTGTTCAGCACCCTTGCTTTTCCTTGACTTCCCCTCTGGGTGCCACTGGAAGGAGCCCTCGGGAGCTCCTCCATGCTCACAAAGGCACCAGACACTCACCTTTCAGTCAGAAGTGAGTCCCAGCCTGCGTGGGCATCAGAGCTCAGAATCACAGTGTAGAGAGATTTGTTAGCAGCTGAATCGTGAAGTTACAGCACCAGACAACTGGGGTGACCCAGAGTCCCATTCTCAGACTCTGCCCTGGTCCTTTGCCATCCACCCCCTCTCCCCCCAGACTGGCCCTTTCCACTGTTCCCTAGACAAGTCCCCTTCCCTTGCCCTGCCCCAGTGTGATGGAGTTCCCCAGGAGTCTCCCTCTGGTCCCCGCTGCCCCAGATGGTCAAGCCTTTGGGAAGGTGGAGCTCTCTCCCAACACTGCTCAGGTCTCAACTTCCATGCAGTCAGCTCCCACATCCAGCCTCACAGGGTCCAAATTCCTGCCCCATCTGGGCTCCCCTGGGACCCCTCCAGGCAGGTCCCTGGAAAACTTGGTCAGCAGTGACTCTCAGCCAGTGTGGAAGTCAGAGGGTTTATTAGCATCCAGTTCATACAGCAACAAGGACAGTAGGTATCTGGTTCACCAGGAACTATAGCACTGAAGCCTGGGGAATTAGAGCAACCCCCACCAAGGCAAGGCCCTGCCTCTTGGACCCTTGTTTTCCTAATATCCCCTCTTCCGCTTTGTCCTTTGTTCTTTTGCTGAGCTCTGCCAAAACCCTGCCCCCCCCGCCCAGTCCAACCAGCTGGAAGCTGTGTGCCAGTGGGGGTCCCAGGTGAAGGTTGCCTAAACATTCCCCCCCCGCCCCATAGTGGCCCTGATACATATCACCCCCCTGTACCCATCACCAGAACAGATAAGAAACAAGGTCATCACCTGTGACATCCCCTGTTAGCCTAGGAGAGGTTTCCCCACTTCATCACACCTCTCCACCTCTGGAGACTGAACTGAGTGGGGTCACCTCAGCCAGTGACCTGGAGAACTTCTGCCCCCCCACCCCTTTGTGATAAGGCATCTGCTACCATGTTCACACTTCCCTTGACATGGATCACTTCCATATCATCATCTTGGAGGACTAACACCGACCTCATGAGTTTGGCATTAGTACCCTTAATCTGGTGTAACCAGGTTAGATGAGAGTGGTCTGTGTACACGATGAAGCAACGACTGAATAGGTAGGGCTGTAGTTTCCTATTGGCCCAGACCATGGCCAGGCACTCCTTCTCGATCACAGCATAGTTCTGCTCAGTAGGTAACACCTTTCTACTCAGATATGTAACTGGCCACTTTTCTCCTTCATCATTGGTCTGCATCAGGACAGCTCCCAGGCCAGTGTCTGAGGTGTCAGTGAACACTGCAAAAGTTTTGTCAAAGTCTGGGTTCACCAGGCTTGGGGCCTGGGTCAACACCCTTTTTAGGGTACAAAAGGCATGCTGGCATGACTCGGTCCAGACCACCTTGTCTGCTCTTCCCATCTTGCACAGTTCAGTGATGGGTGCAGCTACAGTGCTGACGTGGAGCACAAACCTGCAGTAGTATCCCACCATCCCAATAAAGACCTGGACCAATTTTTGGTCTAGGGAACAGGCCAGTCTCTGATTGCTTCCACCTTAGCTGTCTCAGGCTTCAGATGCCTGCTTCCCACCTTGTGGCCTAGGTAAGTGACCTCAGCCAGCCCCGCCTTACATTTCTCTGCTTTCACTGTCAGCCCCATCTCTTTCAGTTGATCCAGCACCCTCTTTACCTGGGATACGTGGTCTTCCTAGGTCTGACTGATGATGTATACATCATTGATATAGGTTAGGGCAAAGTCTTCCAGCCACTTCAGCAATTGGTCCACCAAGTGCTGGAAGGTTGCAGGTGCCCCCTTGAGGCCAAAAAATAAGACCAGGAATTCATACAGCCCAAGAAAGGTGGTGATGGCTGATTTCTGTCTAGCCTCTGGGTCTGCGACAATGTTCGCTCTAAGAGGTGATGGCAGCTGAGCAACTCATGTTGCTTGCTGCGCTGCCCCCCCCCCCGCAGGCCTGCTTCTGGCCGCCCCCGCCCCACCGGTGCCCCCCCCCCACAGGCCTGCTCCCGGCGGCCCCCCCCACTCCCGATGGCACCCCTGCTCCCAGCTGCCCGGCCGCCCCCCCCTACCCCCGCGGGCCCACTTCTGGCCGCCCCCACAAACTTTCCTTGGGCCTGGAGCCGCACGGCCCAGCCACAACTCCTGGGGCAGAGAGGCACTAATGGAGCATGCTCAGATTTTCTGGGCATGCTCTGTTAGAGCTTCTCTGGGTGGGAGTTTTGAAAACTCCCTGCTCCACAGGAGCTCTATGGAGGGCCTCTGGCTGCCAGCCGTGCGCTGCGGGCAGCCTTCTCTGCGCTGGCAGCTGTGGCGGGCTGCGCTGCAGTGCGCCAGCGCAGCTTAGAGGGAACATTGGTCCACGGGTACCTGCCAGTAGCCCTTGGTGAGATCCATAATGGTGAGATAACAAGCCCTATCCCCCGTCTGTCTAAAATCTCATCCGGTCGGGTCATGTAGTATGCATCAGACACAGTGACAGCGTTCAGCTTGTAATAATCTACACAGAACCAGATCAAGTCACCTTTCTTGGGTACCAGTTCTACCAGAGAGGCCCATGAGCTGGTGGATGGTTGAATAACTCCAAGGGCCAGCATGTCCTGGACCTCCCTCTTTACGTCCCGGGCTACTTTTCTGGTGACTCTAAACAGGGAGCACTTTATGGGAGTAGTTGTATTGGTCTCTATGCAGTGCATGGCTAGGTTGGTGAGACCAGGCCAACTGGGAAACAGTGACCAGTAGGAACCCAGCACTGTGCTGATTTCCTCCCTCTGTGCCAGGGTCAGCTGGTTGGACAGGGGAATTGAATCCAGGGAAGTTCCTTTCTCCATCTTGATACTGAGGCTTATCAAGGGGTCTTTCCATGGACCTCCAATTGTCCAGATACAGTCAGTACCGGCCCCTCTCTATCAAAGTATGGTTTCATCATATTGTCATGGTACACTGTTTGCTTGTGTGTCCAGCTGGACAGTTCTACCACCTAGTTCACTTCACTCAGTTGTTTGATGACCCTGAAGGGTCCCTCTGAGGCAGCCTGGAGTTTATTCCGTCACACTGGGATAAGAATCATCACCTGCTCCACAATACCATAGGATCAGACCCAGGCATTGTGATCATACCAGACTTGCTGCTTCTCCTGGGCCTCCATTAAGTTCTCCCTGGCCAAGCCTGTAAGTTCTGTGAGTTTCTGCTGGAAAGCTAGCACATACTCCACACTGATTCCCCAGTGGGACAAGCCTTCCCCACCCATTCATCTCTTACCAAGTCCAGAGGGCCTCTCACTCTTCTCCTGTATAGAAGCTCAAACGGAGGGAATCCTGTGACCTCCTGGGGCACCTCCCAGTACGCAAACAGCAGGTGGGGCAGGTACTTGTCCCAGCCCTGTGGGTACTGGATCGTAAAAGTCTTCAGCATCCTCTTCAGGGTCCTGTTGAACCTTTCCACCATTCTGTTGGTCTGAGAGTGATAAGCCGATGATGCCCAAGTGTGTCAGACCCCACACTTCTCCTAGAGCTACTGCAGGAGGGCTGACATAAAGTTAGACCCCTGGTCTGTGAGGACTTCCTGTGGGAACCCCAACCTGCTGAAAATGAGCATCTGCCACCTTAGCTTCTGTAGAAGCTAGAGGTACAACCTCTGGGTACGTGTAAGAAAGTCCACTACCACCAGAATATATTTCTTCCCCAAGCAAGTGGCTTTACTGAGGGGCCCTACTATGTCCCTTGCCACCTTCTGGAAGGACTCTTCTATGACAGGTAAGGGCCTCAGTTTGGCACTACCTTTGTCGTGGGCCTTCCCCACCCTCTGACAAGAGTCACATGATTGGCAATATCCCTTGACAGCATCAAAGAGTCCCAGCCAGTAAAGGTCTGCAGCAGCTGTTGCCAGATGTGCCGTATTCCCTGGTGTCCTGAGAGAGGGGTATCATGGGCCAGACATAACACCTGGTGATTGTATCTTTGGGCCACCACTAATTGTCATCTGACCCCCCCCCCACGGCCCTACCTCTGCCACCAGAGTCCACTCCCGGTACAGGAACCCTTTCTCCTACAGGAATGTCTCCCTGTGGCCTTCCCCACGAGATTCCCCAGCTCTGAGGTCAGCGAGTGCCCTCAGCTCTGCTAGCGAGCGGTCGCCTTGCAGATCTGCCTGAAACTTGACTGTTGGGGACAGGGTTGGAGTCCGTTCCACACCCCGTCCGGGTTGGGGCCTTCCTCCTCACCCCTGTCCAGCCCCAGCGGTCTATTTCGTCCTTCTGCAAGGTTCTCCAAGTTTGTCTTGAGGGGTCTAGGTTCAAGTAGCCCCTTTTAGCTCTGGTTCCTGGTAATGGCCAATGTACTCTGGGGTTCACTGGGCCACCCTTCCAGCTCTCTTCCTATCTGCACATTGGCTTGCAAGCAATCATGCACTCCCATCTCCTTGGGGCCCTCCTTGTCTCTCCACTTCAGATGCACCCTTGCCATGGGTACCCGGACAGGCAGCCTGAAACCCCCCCCAGGTCAGATATGTATCAGGGACCATCCTATCGGGTCACATCACCTCTAGCAGGGCCAGAGTCACCTCTGCACCTGTGTCCCAGAACCCTGGACTTTTCTTCCCTCCACCTTGATAGGGATGAGGAGTTGCTGGCCTCCCTTGGGTGGGCCTGAACTCACTTGGTAAATAGAGGAGTCTGAGTCTGGAGCTCTGCCTGTTCCCAGCAAGCCAGCTTGGCCCTCCCCTCCCTCCTCGGGTCTGGCAGCCTGGCCATCTGCCTCTTCTGGCATGGTGGGTACCTCCCCTGGGGAGGCTTCTACCCAACGACCCCCTTGGGCAGTCGGCTTGACCACCTTGTCTCTGTGCTTTGGGCACTGCACTCTCTTGTGGCCCACCTCACCACATGAAAAGCACTTCCAGGCTCTCTGGTCTCCAGGGCCTGGTTGAGCGGTTCCTTGGGAGGTCTGTTCCCTGGGGCCACCTTCTGGGGATCCTGTTGGGACCTCCCCTGTAGGTCCCCCTTCCTGACTCCCTCCCCCTTCAGACCTAGCTTATGCCCCGACTGGCTGGCCACAAACTCATCGGCCAGCTTGCTGGCACTGTGCACGTCCTTGGGTTTCTGGTCTATCAGTCAGTCTCAGATCAGGGGGCAGATATTGCATAACTGCTCCAGGCCCAGCAGTTCCCCCACTTCCTCCCTGGTGGCGTTTCCAGCCAGGCCAGTCCATTGCCAGACATTCTCCTTTATCAGTGTGCTGGTTTCCAAGTAGGTCAGCCCTTTTTTTTTTCAGCACAGAGTGTAGTTTCTCCCCATATGCCTCAGGGGTCAGCTGAAACTTTAGCAGCAAAGCCTGCGTGAACTGCTCATAGCCTCCAGTCTCTGCCCCCTCCATCTGGCCGAGTACCTCCATCACTTTTGGACCCAGCAGGGGAGTAAGATGCCACAGCTGGTCTGCAGGGTCCACCCGATGTAAACTACAGGTTTTCTCAAAGATGGTGAGGTAGGTGTCTGTCCCCTGCCCTTCCTCAAAGGGACCCATCAACTTAGTACTCTGATCCCCAGCAGGAAGGATCTCTCAGATTCTGCTCCCATGGTTCGCTGGGGACCCCTCCTGGCCACTAAGCCTCACCAGTTCCAGTTCATGTTGTCTCTCTCTCTCCCCCTTTCTGCCAGCTCCAGCTGTTTCCTTTCTAGCTCAAACTGGTGGTGTAGTTCTTTTTGTTCTAGCTGGAACTGGCGTTGACATTTTTTTCTCCTCCTGGGCATTTTGTTGGGCGCAGGCTTTCAGTTCCAGCTCTTGTCGCTGCAGTTCCAGGTCTAACTGTCTTACAGCTGGAGGAGAATGGACCTGTGAGTGCCCCATATTGGCTAGGGATTGGTGCCAGGAAAGCGCAAGGCTGCTGCTCTTGGTCCCCCTGGAGGCTTCCTTTGTCAAGGGGGTCTTGCTCTCTCTCACTCTCCCCATTGCGCTCCATCAGCTGGGTGATCAGCTGCCCCTTGGTGAGCGTGCCCACGCTCAAGCCACAAGCTTTACTGAGGGTAACTAGAGCCCATTTTAATGACGACTTGTAATCCATGCTGTAATGTTATCCCCAGCAACTTTCAGTTCGGAGACTGCTGGCGTGAGGAGTGTGGAATCCTCACTGTACAGCTTACAGGACCGAGCACAGCCGCAACACCCCTCCTGATTGAATTCACTGCCCCCACCAACCAATCAGGCGCAGGCTATTTGCAAAAAACACTGTCCCTGACTCCCAGCTTGATGATGGTGCTAGCCAGATACATACTGTCCTTGTTGGGGGGGGTGCAATTGATCCAGCACACTGCACCGTCTCCCTCCAGCACCCCACAGCCACCACTGGTCAAGTAGTCACTCACTCTGCCCATCCGTAGCCCACTGCTGCCACCAGATGTGATGGCGTTCCACATCTTGGCTGCCTCCCCCCCCCCCATTTCCCTACTACACCCTCTTCTCATTTTGTCCTTTGTTCTATTCCCAGGCTCTGCCAAAACCACAGCCCCTGGTCCAACCAGCTGGAACCTGTGTGACCAGTGGGGGTCCCAGATACAGGTTCCCTAAACACTCCCCCCCCAATGGTTCTGCTACATATCACCCACCTGCTTCCCAGAACAGAAAAGAAACACGGTCATCACCCATGACATTCCCACCATTAGCCTAAGAAAGGTTTCCCACTTCATCACACCCAGGCCTCTGCCTTTCCCTTGGGCAGTATGCGCATCTCCATCCTTGTGTCTACCTGCTGTGACCTGTTGCAGCTGGCTGACCCAAGGCAGGGGCTGTTGGCTAGGGCTGCGTACGTGACTGGGGAAGGCCCATCCACACACTAGTGGCCTCTGCCATGAGCACACACCCAGCTCCTATCACCAAAATACAGGAGTACATATGGGGAAACTGTGGCACACCAATATTGTTCAAGGGAATGCATTAGGCATATCTTCGCATTGTCATAACAGAAACTTTCCTTCTCCTCCCTGCCATGTGGGGCCTGGATGCCATCCCAGTGGGGATGTGTCAGAACCATCCAGGCTCTAATTCTCAGGGCCACTCGCTCCCCTGGGCTGGCATGAATTCAGCTGGCTCTGGGGACAGCCGCATCCTGCCCCCCCACTAGTGCAGCATCATTAGATCAGGGCCCTCTGCACCATACGCTGTAAGATGGCCCGGCTCAAGCTCCATGCAAGGCCCAGCATGTGCTGCCATTATAGGTGGGGCTCAGCACTGCCCCACTATGGGAGTGGGGGGCTACCCCCCAGGAGTCTGTGCTCTGCCATGCCAGAGGCCCCTCACTCTGATCCTTCCCTTACAGCACCTGCTGCTCCAGGCCAGGCTCCTGCTTTGCCTTCCTGCCAACCGCTCCCAGCACCCTGAGGACGCAGCGATGCCTGCTCCAACCAGCCCATCCCTGCATGTCTACGCCAAGTTGGCACATGCTGCCCCACTCAGGGAAGGGTTACTCTTCAGCCCCACAGCCTGGCCTCAGCAATGATCAGTGACCAGCAGGGGAAGGCATCATCTCCAGGAAAAGAGCCATCCACAGTCAAGCTGGTTGCCAGCCCTACTCCCCCACCTGGCCCCATGGGAGGCAAGTGCTCCATGCCACATAGGGGGCTCCATGGCCATCCCACCCTGCTGCTTTCCATGCAGCTGGAGGCCAAAAGCAGGGTGATAGCTGGAGATGCCATCTCCACAGGGTGGGTCTGGGGAGGGCCAGCAAGTGCTCCCTCCATCCATGGGTCTCCTTATGTGTGGAGGTGGGGAGGGAAGCAGTGAACTGCTCTCTGCCTCACAGCCTCTGCTGCACCCCAATCCGCCTGCACCTCTGTACTGCTGCTGGGTTGCTGTGCAGCCCCAGCCCACAGCCAGGCTTAGTCCACATCAGGGGCAGTAGAGCAGTGAGGCAGAACTCCTGCAGCCAGGCCCCGGGACCAGTTGGGTGTGTGACCCTGATGGGTGCTGGGACTTCTTGTGACCTTCATGTCAGCAGGGAAAAGGCTGGGTGAGCACTGGCATCCAGGGCTTCAGAGACCCAATACTGGCCACACTCAGCTTCAGGCACAACCCTGGTCCCCTGACTCCCTGGCGACAGGCTTCCAGCACGGACACACCTGTCAAAGTGCATCCCACAGCCTGCCAGAGAGCAGAGGGGCTGGCTGGGGCAGGTGGGTGGAGCAGACCCAGCGATAACCTGCAGCCAGCATGTGGGCAGTGCTTACTTTGTGCGAGGGCTGAGCCACAGCATCCCCGGGCCTGGCCCCCTCTGTTTGCTGCATCGGTTCTGAATGTCCATACATTTGCTTGTGCCTTGGCCGCTTTCATTCTAAGTCAGGCCCTGGGAACAGGGAAGGTTGTAAGTGCAGATGACGAGGGCGGGTGGGCTCAGACACAGCGGTGGGGGGTGAGGGACAGCACAGAGCCATGGCACAGAAACGGTTGTGGTGTCTGTGCCCCACCCTGCAGAGACGCTGCCCTGAACACTGAGCAGCAGGGATGGAGGCATGTAACTCCAAGCACAGGACCCCGGCTCCATCCGTCCCATCAGGGGATCCCCCAAGACCCCAGGGGGAGGGTAGCAGGGATGAGCCCCTCCACAGCGACACCTCCTTTTGCAGCACAAGTTGCCAAGCCCCACCTTACTCCACTGCTGAGCACCTGCCTCCTAACAGTTTAGCTCTACAACACGGGGTCCTCATGGGGCTGGAGCTCACAAGAACAACCCAGAGCTGCTAACATGCTTCCCACCCCCACGGCCCTGTGCAATCCTGAGGGCACAAATGGTGAGACTGAGTTCTGGGGCCACACGGCCTCTGCTGAGGGACAACAGCTGAGGGGAGCCTGCCCAGGCCCAGCTGTGCCCATCACCCACAACCAGCCTGATCAGTCTCCAGCGACTCCCCCCGCACAGTGCACAGACACACCAGGCACTGCGATAGTCAGTTTTATTGGAACACCTTAAATAAGCTGTATATATTACTGCAATTATTGTTAATAATAAAAATCAA
Source organism: Podocnemis expansa (assembly GCA_007922195.1). Lineage (NCBI taxonomy): Eukaryota > Metazoa > Chordata > Testudines > Podocnemididae > Podocnemis > Podocnemis expansa. The sequence goes on from ML682046.1 coordinate 786,664, forward strand.
GAGTTTGCATTCACCAGTGCATCGTGGACACTTGGGAGAGGCTTGTGCCATCCCCAAACAGGGGCTGGGCAACTCGAAGACGCAGCCAGGAGGACACCCCAGCCACTATATTGCAAATTGACCTGGCCGGCTGCTGCACAGCTGCCACGGAGGGGCCCGGACTGACCAGGAAAGGACATAGGCGCCATATTATCCCCACATGCCATAGCCCCTCGGTCCACCATGGACAGGTGGGCTCCAAGGGGGAGGCATCAAGCTGTCGCCCCTGTTCAGTACCTGGCTCACCCAGCACTCGGTCCAAAGAAACAGCCCTTTCCCCATTTGTGGTGGACCAGACCTCCACCCCCAGCATACTGCTGTCCCCCCACAACACCCCCTGCTGCTGTGGCTCCCCCCAGGCCACCCAAGCTCATCCACCCATTGCCTCAGATGCCCTTGAGTGACCCCTGACTGGCTTGCCTAGGGCCCACCCCTCTTCTCTCCCCACAGCCTCAGGAAGGCAGGAAAGATGGGGGACCCGCCTCGGCCACCTTCCCCCTACTGACACCTGGCTCCTGGGGGCACTGTCTGCTGGCGCATCAGCCTAGGCCCCCAGAGGTGGGTGCAGAGGAAGGGCTGGTCACTGCAGCCCCTTTGAATGGGGGAGGGCAGAGACCCACACCCAAGCTACATCCCCATAGTAGGGCATGAGCCAGCCCTGATCCTCCCTATGAGGGGAGCCGTGGCCGCAGTTACTGCCCGACGTCCCAGGCGCTTGGCAATGTGATGTGCTCATCCCCAGCCTTAGGCCTCTGCAGGGAGCCAGCCCCGCTTGGTGCTGCTGTGCCCTCTATGCCGGCCCCCAGGGCAAGGACAAGCAGGCACTGGGTCCAGGCCTAGCCTGTACCCCACACATGATAACGGCCCCTGCCCTGTCACACTTGGCCAGCCATGGGCATTGCCTACACAGCTCTAAGTGCAGAGATGGCACCAGGGTGCTAGGCCAAATGGAGGTCCTGGTGGTCCAACACGGAGCAGGGCTCTCTGGGCCCCTGGCTGCAGGCCCCGCTCACTGCAGGTCACGGGACGCCATGTCCATTGCTCCACCACTAGGACTGCGCCTCGGGCAGCTTTAGGCTCTGCTCCGGCGGGCGCTTGGGGTTGCGGCCCCGGTCCTGGCAGAGGCTCTTGGCCTCGCAGGTGAGGTGCTGGTAGCGGGGTGGGCTGGGTGCAGGCCGATGGCAGATGGAGGCAAAGCTGAAGCTGAAGGGGCCAAGGCAGCAGCCGGGGCAGGCCAGCACCTCGTCCTGCTCCAGTCTAGTGTGGGAGCTGTGCAGGGGTTGTGGGTCCGAGTTCTCTGTCAGTGCCAAGGCTGCGACGCAGGGGATACTCAGCTCTGAGAAGCCACACTCCAGGCTGCGACCCCAGCCATGCGGCACACTCACCACCACGCTGTTGTTGTTGAGGATCAGACCATTGGGGGGCTCTGGCAGCCACGGCCGGGCACCTGACGCCGCGGTGCTGATGAAAGTGCTGCTGGTGAGCGGCGGGGGCAGCACTGGTTCCAGTGGGGGGCTGCAGTTCATCTGCTCCACTGGGGTGGGGCTGGGAAGGGGCGAGGACCCCACCACCTCTGGCCAGCTCTGAGCGGGCAGGTGTCTGCGGGGCTGGGGGTCCTCACCAAGAGATGGGGACTGCTCCCAGCAGCCGAGGCGGGCCGGCTCTGCCCCCAGCGGCAGGGGCCCCCGGCGGGCTGGTTCAGGGGATGCAGGCAGCGAGCGGCACTTGCGGGTCAGCACCAATGGGGCAGAGAAGTCGCACTGTGCCTCCACCACAGGGTCAGGCGTGGCTGGTGTGTGGAGCTCATAGGGGCCAGGTGGTGGCAGGTCGAAGGTCAGTGAAATGACCGACTTGCTGGGCGTGTCGAAGAGTTTGATCTTGCCGCCCTTCAGGTCCTTGCGCTGGGAGAAGGGGTTAAGACGTGGTGGCGTCTCCTGGGTACGGGCCCCTGAGGAGGGCTCCAGGGGTGCTGGCAGGGCCACAGCCTTGGGGGGGAACACATCCGACCGGCTGCGGGCGAGGCGGAGGTCGGGCTGGAGGTGCAGCCAGCTCGGGTCACCTGGCGGCTGCCGTTTGGAGATCACAGGCTGGTTCGCTGTCTCCCCTGGCACAAGCACAGACAGTGGGTTAGGGGCCTGCCCTGGCCTTGGACACTGGACCAGTCTGCACAGCCAGTGGCTCCTGCCTCCATTTGGGCACCATCTGGGAGAACCACCTGGCATGGTATTGCCATGCCTACTGCCCACTTTACCACATCATGCCTGGGTCACGCCCAGCAGTCCTGGCACACCAGCTCCGCACACCCAGCAGAGTAGGGCTGGAGTTTCAGACGGAGCCCACCTCACTGCTGTGGGACCTCCCCTGTAGGGTAAGTGGGGTGAGAGATGGGACCTGGGGGGTCATGAGTCTCTCCCACAAGGGTTCAGCCTGCTGGCCATCCACACACCCCTTCGCTGCAGCACAGTTCAGCAAGAATGTAGCCCACAGCCTCAGCAACCACAACTCCTAGTGCGTCCCACAGGGGGCAGCACATGTCCTGGTGGTGCATGAAATAAGTGAAGGGTCCCATCAACACCCTGCCCCCTGCCCACCCCAGTGCCCAGGGGTTAGCTGGATAGACAGGCCCTGGGGCAGGCCAGACACGGTACCGTTCAGCGTCACTGGGGTCCCAGGAGAGGACACACTCTCTCCAGTGCTCTGCAGGCCACCTCCAACTCCCAGCTGGTGCAGGATGCTCTCCAGGCGCTGAGTGATCTCCAAGAAGGGGGGCCGGGCCGTTGGCTCCATCTGGGTGGGGGAATCACCATGTGACCCCAGTCCATGGGGCACCAGATGTCATAGCTGACTCTCCAGCTGCACCAGGTCCTCCCAAGTGGAGCAAGAGGCACAGCCGGTCTCAGCCCTGGGATGCCACATGTGGGAGAGGCAGTGCGTCCCCAGAGCAGGGGCAGCTCAGGTTCCCACTCAGGCAAGCGACTGCCCCATTCCACATGCAGGTGATTGAGAAACTGAGGACAGGAACCTGATAGTGGAAGCCAGGTGCCATGGGGGCGTAGGGCCCCATATCCCTACAGCTGCAACATCGGTGCTGGTCAGTGGGGCCCCTCCCCAGGGTTTGGGAGGGAGAAAGACTGGCCTTGGGGTGCCCCCATTTGAAAGAGTCCCAGAAACCTGAGTATTTCGGACCAGGCTCCCAGTTTGAGGGAATCATCCAGCTGCAGAGAGCTGCTGCCCCATAGCTCAGTGTCAGGACAGAGCACCCTAGGGAGCCTGCCCAGGCAGGGAGGAAGGGAAGAAAAGGTGACACGTACCCTGCAGCACTGAAAGGCCAACTGGAGGAAAGCCGCAGGGCAGTCATCCCCCACCAGGTTGCAGAAAGCAGCAACGTCCAGCCCAAAATCCTGCACGGGGAAAAGGAGGAGGAGGAAGACCAAATCATTGGCCCCTGTCAGCCAGCCTGCCCCACTCCTGGAACCCCAGCACCCGTCTGCATCAAGTTACTGCACCCCAGGTGACCTCAGACAGGTGCCATACAGACACTGGCATCCTGGGAGCTCTCACTCAGTACCATACACTTTGGCTAGCACCGTGTCACCCCCGCGCCTGGGGGCAGCCGGGGGCTCCCCCCAAAGCCATTGCTAGGTCGAGGAAGAGGGCACCCTGAGGAGCATGGTCAGATATTTGAGAGAGGAAACACCAGGAGATGCTGCCATTCCCCCAAACCTCCACAAGGCTGTGACGATGTCTGGGTCTAGGGGATTGTTTATGATTATCTCCCATATTAGCATTTCATATTTGCAATAATTCACATCACATGCCATGTTTGGTACCAATAGAAAAGTTGCAATCTGCTAGGAATGATTATATGGTTTATATGTAGCTGTCATGTCTCTAGTAAAAGCTAGGAATATGCTTGTTCTATTTGTGTTCCAAGTTATCTGACTCTAAGGCACACAAAGACTCGGTGTCTGCAAAGAAGACAAGGAGCCGTGTGGCACTTAAAGAGTAACAGATCTGTTAGTCTTTAAGTCCCACACGACTCCTTGTCCTTTTTGCTGGACTAGACTAACACGGCTATCTATCCCTTTGGAAATTGACTTGGTGTCTGCAAAGCCATTATCCTCATAATGGCCCATTAAGAAAGCTCCCAGCTACAGGGGGCCTAGGAGAAAAACCTGCTCCATCAGCCACCCAGACTGACCATGTGACTCAACTCCATTTTGATTTGGTAAATACTGCAGAGCATGGTTGTGGCCAGAGGTGATAAAAAGCAGTGGCCCCATCTCCATTTTGTCTTCAGAGACCAATCTGCAACCAACACCCTGCTCTGGAACTATTCTTCTGGGACTGAACAAAGGACTGCGACCCATCCAAGTGCTGGGTGTCCACCAGAGGAACTGGACTAACCTGCAAACTACAGATTGTTCAAGGACCTGCTTTCTAGGAACTCTAAATCATTTGTATGTGTGTGTCACTTTGACCCTTTAACATCTCTCTTATTTTGTTTTCCTTTTATATGAAACCTTTAGTTGCAGTCACTAAAGGATTGGCTGGCAGCGTGGTATTCTGGGTAAGATCCAAGCTTATATTATTTTCAGTGATGTGGCTGGCCCTTTGGGGTTGGGAGAACCTATTTCTTTAAGAGATCCAGTGTTTAGGTGGGGACCAGAGGAGCTGATGTGCAATAAAGGGGCTATTTCTATTTTGTTATTCTTGGTGATAACCACTGTGAGGAATCAGAAACGTTTTGATACTGACTGGGAGAGTGGTTTAAGTACCACCATCAGTGGTTTGGCCCCTGGTTGTGCAGCTTGTCCTGATTTTGGCACATTCAGAAGGTTATACCAAGAGGCCGGGGTCACACAGGCATCTGCTGGGGTCCTGGCTGCCTGCAGTGAACACAGCCCCCAGGTGTGCCTCCCAGGACTGGCAGGAGGCCACATGACCACCGTCATGCAGGGCCCTGCCCACAGATCACAGCTCAGTCCCCATGCCCCAGGTGGGTGGCAGAGCATTACCTCGGTGCGGGGCAGGTAGTCCGGGTCCGCGGGGACCCGCGCGATGGTCTCACACAGGATGATGCCATAGGCGAAGACATCGGCCTGCAGAGAGGGGAGGGTGGTGAGGGGGGGCTCAGGAGCCAGTGACCAGGGGACCCGGCTGCCCATGTGCTTGGGGGGGGCATCCCTACACGCCACACAGGCAGCCACGGTCAGCAGCAGAGCCACCCCGACAGCTGCAGCCACGGCCTCTCCCAGTGGATAGGCAAGGCACTGACCACAGGGAGACCTCCCAGATACCCCAGCTAGGCCTCTCAGCTGGGGGCAGGTAATCCTGCCCCCCATGTGCCTATTATCCTTTACATGCCCCCAACTCTGCCCCACACTCACCGCCCACACGGGCCCCAGCTCTGAGCAGTCTGACCAGAAAAACCGCAGCAAGCAGGGCTCCTGGGAAACACAGAACACCCCCAGCATCCTTTGTACCTGGCCACCCCCAGGACTTACCCATGCCCTGCCCCCCCAGCCATTCTCCCCAGAATCCCCACATTCTGCCATCCACCCCCAGCACCACCATGCCTAACCAGCCCTTTACACTCCCCATATTTGGCCACTCCCAGGACCCACCATGACACACACACACACCCGGCCCTGCTGGGTGCCAAGCTGGCTGCACCTAGAAACCAGCGGGTGGGACAAAGGCATGAAGGTCCCGGTCCCGCCTCCCCCCAGGCACCCAGTGCAGTGAGGGAAGCACCAGGGGCAGGAGGTGTGTTACCTTCTCGTCGTACAGCTCCCCACGCAGCACCTCTGGTGCCATCCAGTACGGCGAGCCAACCACGGCCAGCGGCTCCTTCCGAGCCCCATCACTGGTGGGGCAGAGCAGCACTGTGAGCCTCAGTCATCAGCCCTCCCCTCCTCCAGCCAATGCAGCCCCTAGCCACTTGGGGACCCTGCCCCCACTTCCCAGCCCCCTTCTCCCAGCCAGGGCAGCCCCAGCTAATCTCCAGGAGGGGGCAGATGCAGCCCTGCCATGGGTGCAGGAAGGGTCCGGAGGGCACAGCCAGCCCCTCTGCCTAGGCCCATTGGGAGACGTGCCCTGCTCACCTGTAGGTGGGAATCTTCTCAGCCAGGCCAAAATCGCCCACCACGGCCGTGTAGCCATTGTCCTCGCACTTCACCAGGCAGTTCTGAGAGCCGGAGGAGAGGAGACGAGACATCACACCAGCTGCCCCGTTTGGCACCCCTGCTCCATGATACACTGCTTCCTGGGCAGCAGGGGCAAGGTCTCCTACAGGCAATCAGAAGGGATGGGCACTGCCCCCCTGCTGTCCTAGGGCCAGGCAGCGAGCCTTGGAGGTAGCGTGGGAACCCAGCCAGGCCCTGTCCATGTCCTCACACCCCAGGGCAGCCCCAGAGGTGACAGACTGAGGCCTGGGCTCAGCAGCTTTCCAGCCAAGGGGATGGCACCGATCCCAGGGGACCCTTGGCTTCCTCCGAGACCACACACTCCTGGGGACTGGGCATGTCAGCTGGGGCCGGCTGCCCACGGGGGGCCCTACCTTGGAGGTGAGGTCGCGGTGGAAGATGCCTTTGGAGTGCAGGTAGTGCAGGCCACGGGCGATGTCCAGGGCGAGCTTGACACGCACGGCCCAGGAGAGCGGCACAGGGCTGTCCAGGAGCTGCTCCAGGTTCCCACCGTTTATGTACTGCCAGGGAGAGGGGACGGGCAGCGCATGTCAGCCCTCAGCACCCTCCCTCCTGTCCACACCATGCCACCACCCCACCACCTCGCCGCAGAGCACACCCCACCACTTGGAGGCTCCCCACCCCTCTCCACAGAGCCCACTACTCTGATGCCCCCCCAGTCCCACACCCTCCCATGGGGCCACCCCCACATCATCCTCCATCAGTCCTGGCTCCACCACCACAGGGCAATCAGCCCCACCCCACAACCCGGGTACCCCCAGCTCAGGGCTTGGGGACCCCAGTGGGGCTCTCAGACCACGTGCATGCCTGGAACAGGTGAATGATGGTGACCCGGGCCCTAGATCAGGCCCTGCCAGGCAGGCCCCAGTCCACGTGCCCCCAGGGTCCCAGGCACAATGCCCCTTACCTCCGTGAGTGCGTGCAGCTGCCCCTGGTGCACACAGACCCCCATGAACCTGGGAGACAGATGGGGGCAGGTTAGAGCGGCCGTGATGAGCCAAGCCTAGTCCCCGCAGAAGAGAAACAACTCCCTCTGCACAAACTGTGCTAGCTCTGGGGAAGGAATCTCACCCCCCAAGCCAAAACCAGCTTCCCCAGGCAGCCCAGACCCCACATCCTGGCCAGAGGCCGAAAGGCTGACCCACAGCCCACCAGGGCCATAGGTTTGGGATGGGAAGCAGGTGCATGGGCCAGGTGCCCTCCTCCCTGCAGGAAGGTCAGCTGCCCACATGGCAGGCATGGGGAGGGGAAGGCCTTCGCTGCAGCCTCTCACCTGAGGATGTTGGCGTGCGAGAGGCGATTCATGAGCTGCACCTCCCGCAGCATGTTCCCCCGGTTGCTCATCAGCTTGTTCATCTTCAGCACCATGACCTGGCCGGACTGGCGGTGCCGCACCTGGGGAGAGCAGAGGGTGCGTCATGTCCCCACCCTGGGGCTGCGGCAGGAGCCAGGGCAGCCAGGTCTGCTGGGGCAGGGCTCCCTCAGCCCAAGGACCCTCCCCACTGCTGACCCTGGACAGATTCAGCCCAGGGACCCTCCCCATCGCTGGCCCTGTTGCCAAGGGGCTCCCAGGTCCAGTTGTGACATAAGCACTGGGCACTGGGCCAGTTCAATGAGAAAGCCACTGGGTGCCCCCCCAAGTGGGGGGCATAGAGGGTGCCAATACAGGTATATCGGAGCCAACTGCTGTCAAAGCGCACGACAAGCCATCCCCGCAGCCCCTCTAGGGGAGCCACAGGTCACTTGCCCCTGCACTGGGGAGAAACTGAGACACGGAAGGGAGGATCTGGCCCAGGCACAGAGTGACAGGGAACTGCTGACTGCCACTGAACCTCTCTGGCCCACAGTCACTCAGTGCCTTAGGAGAGACGAGTTAGTGGTCACAGCCCAGCTCCTAACGGGCCATGTTGCAAACCCCAGCCAGCACAGGAACACAGCATGGCCTAGTGGGCAGAACATGAGACTGGGAGTCAGGATCCCGAGTGCTACCATGAACTTGCTGGGTGCTGTCCTGCCATGAGCCTCAGTTTCGCCATCTGAAGCGAAGGGAAAGTTTGCAGCCCTGGTATGGAGGGACACCGCTTAGCCAAGGACTGAATGGGCCACAAAATCTAGGCTCCCCCCTCAGCTCACTGATGAAAGGGGCAGCATGGTGCAGACAGGAGAAGGAGCCAGGAGCCCAACCCTCCATGAGCAACCAGAACCCCGCAGTGCAGCCACAACCCCAAAGCAGTGGGCTCAGGAAGAGGCCCTGGGGCCCTGCCTGGGTGGGTGGCAGGTGGCGGTGAGCCCAGCCGCAGCAGTGTGGTATATTTAGCTTGGTCCAACTGGAGGCTGCCTTACTGGACCTGTGCCAGGGAGCAGCAGCTGGGAGGGCGGCTGCCCGTGTCCCTACTCCCAGCACACACAGAAATCCTGTATCGCACACAGCCCCACCCTCCCCCTGTACACACACAGCTGACACTCACAGCAGAAGGGCACTGCTGCGAGGAAGCTCACGGCACCAGGACCACAGTGTGCTGGAGGGGGTCCCAATTCTCTCCAGAGGGGTCCCTGGGCTTGGGGGAGGGGCAGGGAGCAGGGGTCCTCCCCCCATCCCAGCAAGAGGTGGAGCTCCTACCCCCCAAGCCCCACCAGCTGCCTGCTGGGAAGTCCGTGACCCACTCCCAGCAGCAGACCCAGCCCCCAGGATACCGCACGCAGGCTCCGGCATTTCTCAGCTCTGCCGTCAGCTCCCTGCTCTTGCCCTTTTTAGTCAATGCTGCACTGAGGCCTGTGTCTGTGCCAGGCCAGCCCCCACTCCCCGCCCAGCTCAGAGCTCTGCTCAGCTGTCGGCCGGGCTGGGGCTCAGGGCAGAGCCTGGCACTCCCCAGCCAGTTTCAGCAGGTCCAGGGATGCTGTCTGCTGGGGGGCTGAGCAGATAGGACCTGGGCGATTCCCAGGGAACTTTCTCCAGGTGCAGGCAGCGTAAAGGCCCAGGGGCCCGCCTGACTAAACCCAGCTCTGACGTGTCCCTCGCTGCACAAGGCTTTACGCCTCCTCTGCTGTCCCAAGAGGCTGTTTGACATTGCTGCGCTCTGCTAGAGCGCTGCCATGCGTGCCCCAGAGGTGGCTGCATGTCACACAAGCTGAGCACGCCTGCAGATGATGAGTGAAGTCCTTTGAGAGGAATGGGCCAAGCAAATGACAATTACACCATGAACCTCCCTCATTCCACTGCCTGCCCCTCACTCCACCATCGCACGGCAGAGGGCCCGAGTGCATCACGCCGCCTATGACAGTGCCACCCTACAGGGACAAGCTCAGGTGCCCACCTGCCTCCTGGTGCACAGAGGGGCACCCTGCAAACCCAGGGCAGCACCAGCCCAGAGTGAGAGCCAACATGGGGCCAGATGAGGTCTGGGGGGTGAACAGTGAAGAGCTCTGAATAGGATATGTCCCCTCACCCACTGCCCTCTCCCTGGGCTGGACAGAGAGCAACAGCAGCCTCCTGCCCCTACCAGGCTCTCTGCAGGTTCACAATGGCACCCGGCATGGAAAAGATGTGCCCACCCCAGGCGGGGCCCCGAAATCACTGTGCTCAGCCCAGGCTAGACCTCCTTTCTCCACAGCCCATGAGCAGGTCCTCCATCCCAGGCCCCTGCTCCAAGACCCCTCACCTGACACAGGAGAGCCCCCACCCCACACCTGCCCAGGAGCAGGGACAGGCTCCAGGTGTCATGGAGAACCCAGAAAAGCCTCTTGGATCCCCTCTGTTCACAGCCCACCAGGGACTCTGCTGCGGTGGAGCTTTCTCCCATTCACCCGGGTCTCCACGCTACCTGTAGCCAGCTTCCCAAATCCAGGCCCAGAGGGTCCGATCCTTGCTCTGTCTGGTCTCCCTTGGGGGGGGTTCCTCCCCCAACGAGGGGTCCCAGCCGTCCCAATCAGCAGTGACACTCAGCCAGTGTAGCAGTCAGAGGGTTTATTAGCAATCCACTTAGCACAGCAGCTAGGACAGTTGGCTCTCAGATCAACCAGGAGGGCAGACAGTAAACCCCCAGGACGAGCCCCGGAGGTCCTGCCCCTCGGACCTCCATCTTCCTTCCTCCCCTCTCTCCCCTTTGTTCTCCTCTCCATCCAGCTGCCCTGCCCCTGGTCTAAACCGGCCACAACCTGTCACCCCCAGGGGGTCCAGGTAAGGTCGAACTAAAGCCTCTCCCCCCCAGTGGTACCTATAGTTATCACACCCCTGTGTCCCATCACCAGAATACCATCACCAAAGAACAGGAACAGAAAAGAAGAACCACAGTAGCCCAAGAGGTTTTCTTACTTCATCACACTAGGTCTCCTCACAGAGATCAGATTCCCACAGCCAGGGGCCCAGACTGCCCCAGCCCAGTGTCAGCAGGCCTGGGATCAGCCCAAAGCCCCTTGTAGTGGGGCTGTCAGGGGGTGGGAGCTTCACACGACCCTTACAGAGGATGCAGGAACAAAGCACCCCACGTGCAGAAAGAACAGAAGATATGGCAGGGGACCAGCTTGGATTAACAAAGAAGTCCTCAGTGAGGTTACACACAGAGAGGAAGCTTCCAAGAGGTGGATGCTTGGTCAGATCACTAGGGAGGAATATAAATATAGTGCTCCAGCATTCAAGAGTGAAATGAGGAAGGCCAAAGCACAACCAGAGCTGGGCTAGCAAGGGATGTGAGGGGGAACAAGAACAGTTTCTACAGTATGTGAGTAACAAGAAAGTGGTCAGGGAAAGTGTGAGCCCCTTACTGACTAGGGGAGGCAGCCTGGTGACAGATGATATGGAAAGGCTGAAGTACTCAATGGTTTTCTTGTACCTGTCTTCACAGACAAGTTCAGCGCCTAGACTGCACAAGGCAGCACAGAACGGAGAGGAGGTGAGCAGCGGGAGAACAGGTTAAGGACTTTTCAGAAAGGCTGAACATGCACAAATCCACAGGGTTGGATGCAATGCCTCCGAGGGTGCTGAGGGAATTGGGTGACCTGACTGCAGAACCATTAGCCATTGTCTTTGAAAATTCACGGTGAGTGGGCAAGGTCCTGGATGATTGGAAAAAAGCAAATCTAGTGTCTATCTTCAAAAAATGGGAAGGAGAAGAATCCGGGGAACTACAGACCAGTCAGTCTTACCTCAGTCCTGGAAAAATCATGGAGCAGGTCCTCAGGGAATCCATATTAAAGCACTTGTAGGAAAGCAAGGTAATCAAGAATGGCCAACATGGATTCACCAAGGGCATGTCACATCTGATCAATCTGATTGTCTTCTATGAGACTGGCTCTGTGGGTGTGGGGAAAGTGGTGGATGTGATATATCTTGACTTTAGTAAAGTGTTTGATGTGATCTCCCACAATATTCTTGCCAGCAAGTTAAAGAAGTGTGGGTTGGATGGACTGTAAGGGTGGCTAGAAACCTGGCTAGATCATCAGGTTCAAAGGGCAGATCAATGGTTCGATGTGTAGGTGGCAGCCAGCAACAAGCAGAGCCCTTGGGGTCAGTCCTGGGGCCTGTTTTGTTCAACATCTTTAATGATCTGGAGGATGGGAGTGAAGCATCCTCAGTAAATTTGCAGCTGACACTAAGCTGTGGAGAGTGGTAAATCTGCTGGAGGGCAGAGACAGGAGAGCAACCTGGACAAATTGGAGGATTGGGTCAAAAAAATCTGACAAGATTCAGCAAGGACAAGCGAAGAATCCTGCACTGAGGACAGAAGAATCCCTTGAACTGCTACAGACTGGCTGAGCAGCAGTCTGCAGAAAGGGATTTGGGGGTTACAGTGAACTAGAAGCTGGATATCTGAGTAAACACTGTGCCCTTGTTGCCAAGAAGGCTAACAGCATATTGAGTTGCATTAGCAGGAGTTTTGCCAGTAGATCAAGGGATGTGATTATTCCCCTCTATTTGGCGCTGGTGAGGCCACATCTAGAATAATGTGTCCAGTTTTGGGCCCCCACTATAAGAAGGATGTGGAGAGAGTCCAGAGGAGGGCAATGAAAATGATTAGGGGGCTGGAGCACAGGCCTTATGAGGAGAGGCTAAAGGACCCAGGCTTGTTTAATCCGCAGAAGAGAAGAACGAAGGGGAATTTGACAGCAGCCTCTAATTACCTGAAAGGGGGGTCTGCAGAGGATGGAGCGAGGCTGTTCTCAGTGGTGGCAGATGACAGAACAAGGAGAAGTGGTCTGAGGTTGCAGTGGGAGAGGTTGAGGCTGGAGGTCAGGAAAATCTTTTCCCCCAGCAGGGTGGGGAAGCACTGGAATGGGTTATCTAGGGACCTGGTGGGATCTCCATCCTTAGAGGTTTTTAAGGCCTGGCTTGACAGGGACCTGGCTGAGATGATTTAGTTGGGGTTGGTCCTGCTATGAGCAGTGGTTGGACAAGACACCTCCCGGGGTCCCTGCCAGTCCTCATCTGCTAGGATTCCAGGACTCTATGACCCAGCCAAGATTTGCTGCAGTTCTGCTGCTCTAGAGACGTTTCACATGCACAGAGCTGGGCCCAGGAGGGCAGGTGAGGGTGAGCTCCCACCCCCATAATCTGGGCCCCCCTGAGCAGAGAGCCGGGAATCCCCCTGACCCGCTCTGCAAACACCCAGAGGCACCAGGCAAGTCAAGGAGAGGCACAGGGAGAGGACGCCCTAGGCTCTGGTGTTTGCAGCAGAGCCAGGAGTCAAACTCTGGAGTCCTGGAGATCCCAGCACATGCCTGAGTTTCCAGGGCCTGCTTACTTTGCCATGCTCCCCTCTGTGTGGGGCATGAAATTAAAGCCCTTCAATAGAGAGGAATTTCCAGAGGCATAGCCGTGTTAGTCTGTGTAGCAGAACCAACGAGAGTCCTGTTGCACCTTAAAGACTAACAGATTTCTTTGGGCATGAGACGCTGCATCTGACAAAGTGCATTGGAGCCCACAAAAGGTTATGCCTGAAGAAATCTATTAGTCTATATAGGGGTGACCAAACTTATGGAACTCAAGAGCCACACAAGTTGATTATTAAACCTTCGAGAGCTGCACTGAGGCATATACCCCCATACTTTTACCTACTTCAAAATTACCAAGTTGAAAATTCATTGCACACTTTAATTTTATCATAAAAAGGGACAAATATTGATCCTACTAACGTTCAGATTCTAATAACTACTTAAGGTTACCATGAAAACTAGGCCTATACAGTAAAAAGTTAACTGTTGCTTGATGTAGAAGACTGCAGGCTAGTGGCGAGTTTTTTAAAATCCCAACCATGCCACACTTCTCCATGCCATCCCCAGCCATGCCACGCTTCTTCCCACTGTCCCCAACCATGCCGCCACTTCTCCTTACTGTCCCAACCCCCTCCTGAATTCCCAGGCCCTGATGCTGGATCCCCTGGGCATGCTCAGGGCAGGAGACTAAGAAGGCCTGGGCTGGCGCTGCTTTCCCAAATTGATTTGCTGATGTTCTTCCAGGAGCCACACTTTTTCACTCAAGAGCCACATGTGGCTCCCAAGCCGCAGTCTGGCCACACCTGGTCTATAAGGTGTCAATAGTGAGGGAGTTTCCCTGCTCCAGGACAGAAGCACAGGGCACCCTGGGTGGTGGGCGAGGGGCCGCTTCAGGTGCGAGGCCTGCAGGGAAGCAGCTGTTGAGAGGCCTCCTCTGCCCTCAGTGAGCTGAGTGTTAAGGATCGGGAAGCACTCCCAGCTCCCTGCACAGGAAAGGGGAAAGAGCAGGCCAGAAACACTGCTGCTGTGGCAGGAAGCAGAGCGCTCCGATCATGGCCCAAGCACTGGCCTATGCGGACTCATCATCTCCTCGGGCTCCTGCGTCTGCCTGCACCCGCCGGCTGACTCATGTCCTGCCATGAGGTCTAGGGGCAGGGCCATACTCTTGTTCCGTCTGTGCAGCTCCTAGCACACGGGTACTGCACCCTGCCTGGCTCCAGCCTCCCTCTGCAATGCAAAGGCCAGCACCAGCTAGAGGTGCCGGAGATGGGGATGGAGCTGTGTGATCAGTGACGCTCCCAGGCTTCTCATGATCTTTTGGAGGAGCCCTTCAGCACAAAGTCCCACTCTGCCTGCAGGTAGGACATGCAGCTCCCCCACCTCTGAGCACTGGCCCTCCTGCTTCACACCGGGAGCTCTGCCCAGTGAGGCCCTGAGACAGACTCGGGAAGAGAGGTTTCCCCTCCGCAGGGCCCAGCACCCAGCCTGGCCGCAGTGACAGTCACCAAGCAGTGGCTTCCAGCGAGCACAGGGTGCGTCAGGCTGGGAGCCTGCCAGGGGCAGCCCTTAGCTTAGCCCAGAGAACCGAAGGCTGCAGCGCACGTGTCCCACCTGGTTGGTCCAGAACAACCCTGGACATGCAGCAGAACCCATCAGACACAGATGCTGGCTTCCCCTCATCCCTCCCCGTCCTCTGGGCTCCAGGCAGGGCCCTATGTGTTCCCGGCCCCAGTCACCGCTCCTGTGGCTCAACCCCTGCTGCTGAGTCCTTGTAGCTGGCAACCTCCAGCCCCCGTCGCTCTGAGCATGCACACGCGGACAGATGGACATGTGTTCCTGCGCAGCGTTAATCCTTTCACACTCATGGAGAAGAGATACAACATGGAGGAAAAGTGAGGCACACACAGGCTTCATAAGTTACAGGAAACCCCCTGCTTCACTTTTCCTCCACCACAGCACAATCCTGACCCACAGGCCCCTGGGTGCACCCTGCTCCCACACAGCAACTGTGGGAGTCACTGGCTTGTCAGCATGGCAAGAAGCTCCAAAGGGATAACTGGGCGACCGTACAATGATGTGGCAGATGGAATTCAGTGTTGATAAATGCATAGTAACACTGCTGGAAAATCCCAACGCTCCACACAAAATGCTGGGGTCTGGATTAGCTGTTCCCACTCCAGAGACATCTAGGAGTCATTGATGGATGTTTCCAAGAAACTATCCACAATGTGCAGCGCCAGCCAAAACTGCCGACAGTATGTTAAGAACCAGTAGGAAAGGGAGAGATTAGACAGAAAATATCATAGCACTGCTATAGAAATCTGTGCTACATCCACACTTTGAAAACTGCTGTTTTGGGCACCCTCACTTAACAAAGACACATTAGAATTGGAAGAGGGCAACAAAAACGAGCGGGGGCATGGCCAAGCTTCCTTAAGAGGAGAGATGAAAAAGACTGGGATTGTTCAGGTCTGGAGAGACGACTAAGGGGAGATGCTACAGAGGTCTATCAAATCATGACTGCTGTGGAGAAAGTAAATAAGGACCTCTTATCTACATCTCATAACAAAAGAACTGGGGTCACACAATGAAATGAATAGGCAGCAGGTTCAACACAAAAGAAAGTATTTCTTCACACAGCACAGCTAATCTGTGAAACTCCTTGACAGAGGATGCGGTGAAGGCCAAGACTATGGCAGGGTTCAGAAGAGAACTGGCTAAGTTCCTGGAGGACAGGCCCATATCGATGCCATTAGCCAGGACAGGCAGGGATGCAAGCCCATGCTCTGGATGTCCCTGGGTGCCAGAAACTGGGGCTGGATGACAGGGGATGCCTCGTTCTGTTCACTCCAGCTGAGGAATCTGGCACTGGATGCTTCAGACACAGGATACTGGGTTCGCTGGTGTCTGGCTCTCAGCCCCGGATGCATCTGGCAGCTCCAGCCCTGCCTGCATCTCTCCGTGCCCAGCTGGGGCCTGAGCTACTGCAAGGCTCTGCGCTGCCTTCCCAGTGAGACGACAGGCAGGCTGGGCACTGGTTTCCCGGTCACGCGCAGGCCTCAGAGAGCTGGGGCTCAGATCCAGGGGGCTGGCGACAGACAAGAAGGGGTGCAGAGCTGAGCAGCAAACACGGGGGATGTGCCTCCTTCTCGCTGCCAGCCACGCCATTCTCGTATACACTGACCCCTTCTCTCAGGCCTGGGCTCGCTGGGTTCAAATCCCTGGTGGGTGCCGAAGCATGGAGGCAGTCATTCCCCAAAAGGATGCCAGAGCTGGTACCCTGAAGAGCCCCAACAACCAGCCCCCTGAATTCTCCTGGATCTGCCTGGGGGTTTGAGCCAGACAGGGAAACAACTCAGTGGGCCAGACCCCCCGTGTCATGCTCTTCCCCCAGGGCCGGCCACACATCTTCGGCACTGACTCAGACTGGGCCTCTGGACCCAGCACCCCTCTCCCCACCATGAGGGCTGATCAGTGCATCCCACCGAGCCAGAGCCAGAGAAGACGTGCACGGTCTCCGGGAGCAGCACACCCGTGCCAGCGTCCGTGGGGCCAGCACCAGTACCGTGGGGTGATCAGTCACCTGCCCACTGCACAGGGTTCCCGCGGCTGCCCAGAGAACAGAAGGTTAAAGCAGAGGCTGGTCTGGGCAGCGGGAGCCCAGCCATCTGTCCCACCACCTAGCTCCTTTGTCAGACTCCCAGGTGTCCCGACGGCTCCCTGCAGCCCTCACTTAACCCCCACGTCAGCCCCCCAAGCTAGGAGGATACA
Source organism: Podocnemis expansa (assembly GCA_007922195.1). Classification (NCBI taxonomy): domain Eukaryota; kingdom Metazoa; phylum Chordata; order Testudines; family Podocnemididae; genus Podocnemis; species Podocnemis expansa. The sequence continues at coordinate 803,391 of ML682046.1, forward strand.
GCCCAGACCCTGCAGAGATGGGGAATCTGTCTCCCCCTGCGTCGTGGGTCACCAGGTGCCAATGTCCTAGCGCTGCTGCATTGAGGTGGGAATTAAGGCCCAGACAACAAGGTGACACCTTCCCACACACCAGCCCCAAAAGCACACAGACCGTCCCCCACCAGGTAACAAATGCAGTGCACAGAGGAAACTGAGGCACACATAGACTTCATCAAAGTATTACAGAAATTCCCACTTTGCCATTACATCACACCCAGAGTCCTTGGCTCACCCCAAAATCTCTTTCTACAGACCTCAGATGTCAGCAGCACCTTTTCCCACTGTTCATGGTCCCATCTACCTCTATAGCTCTGGGACCAAGCACAGGATGAGAAAGCAGAGCCAGTCTGCAGGGTCAACCTGGATCAAATCACAAACCCTCTCAAGGCTGTGAGATAGGCAGCAATGGCCCCCATCCCTTAAACTGAGGCACTGGTTTGGGATCTTGGCTATATGTAGAGTTATCATCCCAGGGTCTTTCCTCTACACGCCACCCCCAGCCCATGCTTTTGCTGCTTCTCCAGGGTCCCCCACATTCCCCCTCAGCTTTCGTGCTAGTCTCTGCTGCTCTGACTGATGTTCCCAGCCCTTCAGATCTAGCGATGTGGGGCCTCGTCAGGATGACGCCCTGCTGGACAGGGAGTGAGGTCATGAGGACGCCCTACTGCTGCCTCCATTGCTCTTGGGCCCCCTTGGACCCACGTGGACCTGCAGCTGGCTTCTTGCATCAATGATCCGTCTCCACACTTGTCAGACATCCCTACATCTAGCCCCCACCCCTGCACAGGCTGGTGACATCCTTCTTAAGAACCTGCTTCTGCACCATTTTGTTGCTTTTTTAACTAATTTTGCTACAATTGGTGCAAGTCACTTGCTCCAAAATCCCATATCTGCCACTACTAACTGCCCTGGACCCTCAGGATTGGTGCTATGCCCCCAACTTTGCACCGGTCTCTAGGAGGAGCATGCCAAACTCCTGAGGGGTCTCTCTTTTCAGGGAGAGCCACACGGCCTCACCACCTCCTGAGACGGGACCTCTGGGCCTGTGGCCCCCCTGCTTCTCATTGTGCCCTCTGTCCCCTGAGCCAGAAACCTGGAAGAGAAACGATGCGCCTGGCCCAGGACTTGCACTCCTGCCACAGGGGCCCATAGGCACTGCCCCAGAGGGAGAGGATGACCCCACAGCATGCAAGGGGTGCAAAGGGGCACAAGCTGTGTGTCCCCCGCACACAAGTGACAGCTAAGGCCTATTGGCATGAACAGGCTCCACTGCAATCATCCACCATTTCCAGAGTCAGTCAGCACCAGGACCTCGTCATTCCAGGAGCCGACAGGCCAGAGCCGGCAGCTCACAGCAGGGCCTTGTGTGCCCCTCTGGCAGGCTGGGCTGGGGGTGTGGTACCATGCAGAGCCCAGGTACCACCCTATGAGAGCCCTGCTCACCAGTGGGTGATGTGCCAAAAGTCACAAGGCACCCACCAGTGCACAGTCAGTCCAGGTGACAGGCGTGCCCCACAAATGGTCCCAGGTGCCCGGGACCCCAGCTGCCAGGGCAGGGCACAGCCATCCCACACAGGAAGGGCTCACTGCTAAGTGGGGCCCCAGGCTGCAGCCCCCTGCCATGGGAGGGTGGGTGACTGGTTTAGCCCCGGAGGCTGGGAAGTGCCTGGCCTGATTCCTCTCTAAGAAGCCTCCAGCAAGGTGAAGACTAATACAACCTAATCCCCTTGGGGAGCGGCTGAGAGAGGTTAGGGGTCCCCAGCACACAGTAGGGCCCCCAAGAGGAGCTGTCTAAAAAGGTGGGGGCAGACAAGACGCTCCCTGTGCAGGGGGGCCAGGGACCCTTGTGTATCTCTGGGCCCAGCCAGCCAAGGGCCTGGCCAGCTCAGGGCAGCAGGAACCTGCCTGCCCCGACTCCCTGCCATGGGGCCGGCTGTGATGGAGCAGCTCAGAAATCACTCCAGGGTCCCCTCTGCTCTCTGCTACGGTGGAGTCCGCTCCAGTCCAGCCCAGGTGTCCAAGCTAATGTGTAGCCAGCTCCCAAAATCCAGCCTCAGAGGGTCCAACGTCTGCTCCGCCTGGATTCCCTTGTGGGGTCCTCCCTCCTGGACATCCTAAATTAGCCTCAGAGGGGTTTCCACTTCATCACACTGGCCAAGCCCAGCGCTGCCCACCTTCTGTCAAGGTCACTGTCCCCCAAGCCTGCTCCTAAACCTTCCCCAAACACCCTGCTTCACACAGGGACAGGAAGGCCAAACGCTCATGAGGCTGGAGAACAGGTGCTGAGTGAGATCCCAGCCCTGGCCAGCCCCTGCTCCACGTCACCGGATCCCGTAACAGGATCCCAAGGGGCTGGGGCAAGGGGCACGGGCTGCCAAGCTCCGCTGGCCAGAAACCAGCCCGAGGCAACTGAGCGCCCAGATTCCCCCTTATTTGGCAGGGGGCTGCATGTGGGGAGTCCGCTCCCCACACCCCACAGCCAGGAGGCTGGGCAATCTCAGCACCTAGCACCAGCCTCACACCTTGCTGAGATCAGCTTCTGGCTGCCTTCCTCCGTCCCTGGGTAGCAGCACCTCAACTGCCCCAGGGACAGAGTCAGCCCTGGCCTGGGCTGCAAACCCCACACCCTGGCCAGCCCGTCCAGGCAGAGCCCCACACCAGGGCCTGGAGAGGCTGCTGGGCCTCCACCCCGTGTCCTCCCTCTGCTGGGACTCCCTGGGGCCCCTCCACCATGGCACCCTGTGAGCTCCTGCCTGCTCCCCCACTGCAGCTCAGGAGACCCCCCCCCCACAGCACCCCATGTCCACTGGAGGTGGAGCAGAGCCGACTGCTTGAGGGGCCACCCATGCCCTTCTCTCAGGACCCCAGCTCCTCTCCCCACAGCCCCCACCTGCCCCTGCCCAGACCCCAGGAACTCCTCGGTGTCAGCCTGGATCAGTCCAGCCCCCCATTGCCCTTGCCCCCTGGCCTACAGGCGCCCACGTCAGCAGTGAAGAGGCTCCCGGCCTCCACACATGCATCTTGCCTGCCCCTCCCAGGAGCCAGGGGAGCAGCCATGGCACCCCCAGCCAGGGCTCAGCTCCAGGGACCAGGCAGGGTTCAAGTGTGCCAGGGGCCTCTGGTAGGGATGCCTGAGCCCAATTCCCTGCCCCTGCCCGCTGACATTGGCCAGAACCGTCTCAGGCACCTCCCAAGGCCGAGCTCCAGCTCCTCAGGACCATGTGGGCACCTCACTTGCCAGGGCCCAACACGGCCCCTAAGAGAGGATGACCCCAGGGCCATCTCTGCAGCCCGCAACGTCTGCCCTCCTAGCGCCTCCTCCCTGCCAGATGGGAGCTGCTGTGGCCATGTGCCCAGGGGCTTGGAGGTGGGGTGAGATGTGGGTCTGTGCTCACTACCCTATGGGGGTCTCCAAGTCTGGCCAGACAAATTAGCAGGCTGGAGCCCAGAGTGGGGGCTGGGGCGGGAGCAGATTCCTTGAGCACGGCCCTCCTTGCTCCCCATGTCCTGGCACTGAGCCCTGGCATCCCAGCACATTCCCCAGGGCTGAGCTCAGCCGGGCGATCACCCGTGGCCCCGCTCTGGGTGACAGGCTGGCAGCCTGCTCCCGCCACCACCCGCAAGGCTGGACAGGCCCTTCCGCTCTCCTCCTCCCTTTGAATCCCAGCCACCACCCATGGCCCCAGCCCAGGCATTAGGCTGTGGCAGTAGCTGGCTTTAGACGTGATTACCAAGCACCCTGATGAAGCCAGGAGACAGCTCAGCCTCACCAGCCACAGTCCGGCCTCCTCTGCCAGCCCCTGGCACAAGGCTCCCACCCCTGCCCCACTTCACGGATCCCCCCAAGGGGTCATCTCAGCCATGTGCCAGGGAATATTTAAGCCAGGCTGTGCCCCAGGCCTGCCCCAGCCTCAGCCCCCTCCTGCAGGACAGGGGCAGCCCAGCCCTGGGGAGACACGCTCCAGCCGCTGGAGACTGAGCACTGCTGGGCACCAGGTGGATTCCAGGGAACCTTCCACCCGTGGGCACAGCACGCCCCCAGAGCCTAGCGCTGCCCACCAGGGTCTGCCCGTCTGAGCGTAGCACCAACAGGCCATGCTGATTTGGTCTGCTAGGATGGAGTCTGAGCAGAGGATCCCCATCAGCAGTCACAGGCCGCCCCAGCCCCATCGCCCACCTCTGGCTCTCCCGCTCAGCCTTCGTCACTCACATCTCTCCACGTCGGTGCTACTGGCACCCTGCCCTCTCGTCCCCATAGCTATCAACCACTTGCCATGCTCCAGGTCAGCCTCTCCAGACCCTGCCTTTCAGCTCCTACTCTGGGCATCTACAGGCCTCGCTGCGTCCCATGGCATGAGCCAGAGTTCTGCAGGGTGGCTGCAAAACCACAGATGCCAGGATGCATAACTTCTGACCCTAACAGCTAGGTCTCCTTCTGTGCTTATTCATGGGGGGCAGTCTACACGTCAGGCTCTAGGCTTGTTCCCCACATGGGCTACAAACCCACCTAGGTTCAGTGGCAAAGTGAGCAAAGGCAGCAATTAGAAATAAAACAGCAACACCTAAAAATGAAAATATGGGGAAATGGGAAAGGGGGCAAACAGACTGCAAATGATATACATGAGATGTTATGCAGAGTAGAAAATTGTTAGGGGAACCTGAAGATCAACAGGGAAAATCTCCATGGCTGGCTGTGCCAAAGACAGTGAAACGTAGGTTTTTTTCTAGGTATATCAGGAATAAAAGAAATCCTAGCAACAGCACAGGCCTATTACTAGACAGTAATGGCAAAGTTATTCACAATGATGCTGAAAATGAAGAAATATCCAAAAATATTTCTGTTCTGTATTTGGAATGAAGCAAATACTTTCCAGCCCAACAGTAACTAAGGATGACGTCAGACAATATCTACTAGGCATTAACATTTTTAAATCAGCAGGTCTTGACAACTTGTACCCAAGAGTCCTAAAAGAGTTGGCTAAGGAAATATTTGGCAGCCAATGATAAATGTTTACTAAATCTTGGAGTACAGGGAAAGTCCAGATGACTAGAAAAGCAATAAGTTGTGTCAATAATAAAAAGGTCAAAGGGAATGACTTAGGTAAAAACACATCTGAAATAGGATTCTCTTGACTATGAACTGAAGGGGGGGGGGAATATAATGAATGCCCATCCGTATGATTTTATGGAAAATAGGTCTTGTCAAACATATCTGATTCCATTCTTTGATGACATAACAAATTGAGTTAACAAAGGCAATTGCACAGATGTAACAGACTGTTGTAAGGTATCTGACATTTCTGTTAAGACGAGCACCAGGGGTCTCAAACTCAAATCACCATGAGGGCTGCATGAGGACTAGTACGTTAGACAAAAGGCCACACCACTGAAGCCTTTTCATACAATGATATTGCAAATATCAATAACGATAGTTTTGTTGCAGGCCACAGGAAATAGCTTTAGGGGCCACATGTGCCCCATGTTTGAGACCCCTGACGAGCATTATACCCTAACAATAAAGCACACACTAATTAGGTCAAGAACTGGCTGACTGATAGCTCTCGAGAAGTGGTCAACAATGGGGAAATCACTGAATGCCAGTGTTTCTAGGGGAGCTCTGCAGGGACTGGTGCCCTGTCCGCCCCAATTAATGTGAGAAGCGTTGTGGCTAGAACATTGAAATAATTCACTGGGCTGGGTCTCACGGGACCTGGGCTCTAGTGTGAACTTGGCCACTGGCCTGCTAGGTGACTTGGAACAAGTTGCTTCCCTGCCCCATGCCTCAATTTCCCCATCTGTGCAACTGGAGCATGACACTGCCTACCTTTGTAAAGTGCTTTGGGAGCTACTGGTGAAAAGGTTAGGTATTATTATTTTCATCAGTGAGCTGGGGAAATCCATGGAGGGCACCCAGCTTGGCTGTGCAGCAAAAAATGAACAGGTCAAGGCTGTCACAGCACAGCACAGATCGCTCACCAAGCAGCACCCTTGGGTTTTGAAAGGGCCAGATGCAATGAGCAACTCTGGTGAGGACCCTGAGCTCAGTGTGAACATGTGTTCCCAGGGCAAAGGGCTAATCAACCAGGGATGTACACACAGGGGAGCAGCAAGGTGTTTTTACCACTGTACACAGCACCAGTGAGACTGACACTGGGTCCCAGGCTCAGTCCTGGCCTCCATATTTTTAAGAGATGTTAAAACCCAGGAGAGGTACAGAGAAGAGCTACAAGAATCACTGGAGAAAACGAGGAACGAGAGGCTGACAGAGCTGAATGTGCCGAGCATGTCAGAAAGAAGGCTAAGAGGAGACACTCAGTTATAGTGTGTCCGTATCTTCCCAGGGCCAAAGAAAACTGCAGCGACTAAGGGCTCTGGAATCTCGTAGAGAAACGGCAAGATGCCATGACTGGAAGCTGCCATGGCACGATGCGATGGAGCTGGACCCATTCACATTAGGAATGAGATGCATGGTATCAGACAGGCAGGTTAACCAGGGGTGCAGATGGCCCAGGGCAGCCATGGTCTCTCTTTTTTGTGACCCCCGACATCTAGATTGGAGCCTTTGTGGAGCACGCTTTGACCAAACCAGGGCGTGGGCTCTGCAGAGGCTGAAAGTAATAGGTGAGAGTCCCTGGCCTGTGCCAAGCTGGGCATCAGACCAGGGGACCCTCTGGCCTTAAGCTCTGTGAAAAACACAGCCAGTGCTCCCGGTTCCCACTGACACCAGCTGGGCCGTGGATCCCCCCACTGAGCGCAGTGTGCTGTACCTGGGGGGCCCTGCCAGGGAATCCCACTCAAGCAGAGAGGTGTCCCCGGTACACTGCACACTGGGCACAGCCAGGTCACAGAGGAGAACCCAGGCCCCCTGCACATCTGCACACTAACCAAGCCAGCTGCTCCAGCAGCCAACTGCACAGAGCTGCCCGAGCCAGGTTACCCCGCCTCAGGGTGAGGGCTGGCGCATGCCCTGAGATTCAGGGCCGGGGTTGGGATGAGATGGGGGCAGATCAGGGCTAGGAGAAGCTGAGTTAGAGGAGGGGGAGCCTGCTGTGCACACAGGGCCAGGGAGAATGCTCCAAGTGTGGGGGGCCTGCCCCATGGATGCTCCCGCAGTGCCAGAGCCCCCACGGCACAGAACCTGCTAATGCTGCTCAGACCCTGGCCGGCTCAAGATGCTCCCAGCCATGGAGCCTGTGGTATGCAGATAAACCTCTCCGTCCACTGCCTTTGTCCCGCCCCTGCCTTCTGCCCCCCAGGAAGAGTCCAGGGGCCAAAGCCACACAGGGCCAGGCATGGGAAGTGGAGGTTGTAACCTGCCCCATGGCCTGTGGGAGCCTCAAACACCTTGTGCTTCCCAAACCAGCAGGGTGCTGGGCACCCATGCACACGCATCTCTGCCAAGGGAGGGGCATAGAACGAGCCTCACCCCCCGGCGGCCCCTCTCAGCACCACACCACACCATGATGGTGGTGCACAACAGAAGATGAGCCGTGAGGAGAGCCCAGGCCTGGAGCCTGCCATGCCCTCTGCCACCAGCACCTCTGCTGGCAATAAACCAGGGCCACGCACCACTGCCCACCCCTACCAACCCTGCGACAGGCACCGTACTGACCCCAGGGGTCCGGGCATGATGGATTCTGATGCCGCTGGGGCAGCCCCCGGCTCCCCGTGAGCCCCACCAGAGCTGACCAGGGCCCCTCTCTTGGGCAGCGACTCCACAATCAAACTGCTTCTCCAGGCCCCAGTCACCACCCAGGAGAGTGATGCCACAGCTGCCCCCCAGCACCCAGAGCACCCTGCGACCTGGGCAGGTGCACGGAAGGGCCACTTCGCCACACCCCTGCCTGCAACGGACTGCGTCATTATGCTAAACTGTGTGTGGGACCCACTTCAACTCTGGGCTCAGCACCATGGCATTATCCCAGAGTCTGCCCAGCCACACAGGGCCCATCACCGCACCCGGAGACGCTGGCCCACTAGCAGCAGCTGTCAAGAGGGACAAACGAGGACATTGCTTTCCCTGGGCACGTCGCACGGCACTGCCAGGGATCCCCCCCGGTTCTGTGCACAGCGGGGGCGGCAGCGTTCCAGAGCAGCCTGGCTCAGCTTCCCACTTTCCCTACAGCTCCGACTGTAAACAGCCTGGACACACCCCCACCCTGCACAGCGTCAACACAGCTCCGAGCTGTGGTTGGCACAGCTGCCAGCCGGCTGTCCTCAGAGCTGGGCAGGGAGACCCCAGCTCAGTGCACAGCAGCCCCTAGAGAATCGGGGGCTGAATGGACAGACAGAGACATGTGCATGCACGCAGGATTTCAGCAAAGTGGTGTTTCTGAAGCACCCAACAGCCCCAAATGCCCCAGGCCAGGAGCTGTGAGACCCAAGCGACAAGGATTCCTGGCTAACAAAGGCCCCCTCTTTGTGCCCAGGCCCTGTGGGGATGGCGGGTGCCCACCCCAGCCTTTACAGAGAGCACGAGGCCTAGGAAGGAAGAACAAGAGCTGGCGTCTGACAGGCTCCAGTGCTGACAGCAGGGTGGAGGCGCCCTGCCAGGCCTCACGGGGGGGCCTTGATCCTGTCTGATTGGCCCTGGACACCCCTCCAGTTGCCTGCAACACAGCCCCGCTTAGCCTGTGCCCCACACCAGGGACCCTCGGCACCTGGGCCTGGGTGAGGTTGGGAGAGGCCCTTGTCCTGGACCTTGACAGCAGAGCTACAAGCCGCAGGGTCCCCCCAGCCGGCCCAAAACTCCACATCTGCCAAGAGGCCACCAAGGCCCCAAGAGCTGGGGAAAGCAGCCCTCTGGGAAGCCAGCTGTGCCAGAGACCCGGGGAGAAGTGGGGTGCCCCAGGGCCCATCCGCCTCTCCTCCAAGGCCTGGTCTGCAGCCCCCCAAGGAACCAAAGTGGAGCTGATGGTCACGGAGCTGCCCCTGTTCACCCCCCAGCTGCTGACATAAGTGGGAAAAAGAGAAGTGCCAAGGCACAACTGTGCTACCCTTCCCGCGGGCGGTCCCCTTGCCCTGCCTGGACCCTTGCAAGGGGCCCAGCCCCACGACACCCTCCTGGCCGCATGCCCGTCTCCTGCCCCTTCGAAACATGCCCGCTGCTCCCCGCGGCGCCCCCTTCTTCAGCACCCTGAGATGCCCCCCGTGCCTGGCCCCAGCCTCAGTGCCCAGCCCCATTGTGCCCCTCTGCATCCCCCGTGCTCATCCCCAGCCCCATCCCCAGCCGCATCCCCCGTGCCCAGCCCCGTTTCCAGCCCCTCCGCATCCCCCGTGCCCAGCCCCAGCCCAGCGCCGGGCGGCACCTTGAAGACCTCGGAGAAGAAGCCGGCCCCGATCCTCTCGCAGTAGAAATCGTCCAGGCGGGCCAGGGTGGAGACGGCGCTGCGCAGGGCCCGGTACGAGGAGGGCCGGGGGCGGCCGGCGGGCGGGGGGTCCCCGTCAGCCTCCTCCGCCCTCGGGGCCGGCCCCGGCCCGCGGGCCAGCATCTCCCGCTCGGCGTCGGGCCCCGCCAGCGCCATTCGCATCGCGCCCGCCCGCCCTGCTGCGCGGGGGCCCGGGGCCGGGATCGGGGCCGGCGGCGGGGGGGGCTCATGCCCCGGGGCCGGGCGCAGCCAGCGGGGGCCGGCGGGGCGCGTCGGGCTCGGGCTCGGGCTCCGGCTCCGGCTCCGCCTCCCCCGGCCCGGGAGCGCGGCGCGGCGCCGGGAGCGGAGAGGCGGAGCCGGGGCGGGGCGAGACCTTAACTCCTTGGGGCCCGGTCCCCCCCGGACCCCGCACCCGCCTCCAGGAGCCGGGGCTCCCGGGATCCGCTCCCCCTGCGCCGCTGTCAGACAAACCCACGGCACGGGCCACCTAGGGAACTCCTTGCTGGAGGATGCTGCCGAGGCCAAGGCTGTCAGGCGGGTCAAAATCTCACCCAAGCCGACAATATCAGGGGTGGAGGGACCCTCGACCGCTGTCTCCTTCGGCCCCCTGCTCGCAGCACGACCAATCCTCCCAGCCGGGGCTTCCTCCCGTAAGGATGGAAATGTTTACACCACCCTCCGTAACTTCTTCCAGTGCTTCCCCACTCTCCTAGGAAAAAGTTTTTCCTGATATCCAGCCTCGCCCCCAGTTTGAGACCGGTGCTCCTAGTTGTGGCATCTGCCGCCACTGAGAACAGCCTCGCTCCACAGAGACAGAAAGGAGCCGGAGAGGCCACCGAGTCCAGTCCTCTGCACTTGGGGCAGGACCAAGGACCCTCTTAAACCATCCCTGACAGGCGCTTGTCCAACCTGCTCGGAAACACTTCTAAGGCTGGGGAGTCCACAACCTGCCTCGGCAACTTGTTCCAGTGGTTAATCGCCCTGACAGTTAGGGATTTTCTCCCAATGGCCAACCTCAACGGCCCTAGCTGTAATTTAAGCCCATTGCCTCTTGTCCTGTCATCAGTAGCTAAGAAGAACAATTTTTCTCCCTCCTCCTCATAACAATCTTTTAGGTCCCCCAAAACCATTAGACTCATAGACTCTAAGGCAGTGGTTCCCAACCTTTTCTCTGCTGTGGCACACCTTGATACCTTCAAATTTTTCAAGGCAAACCACCATTAAAAAAACCATCAATATTCAGATTAACTTAAATTACTTATGAATATGCATGAACCATGGCACAGTGTTTCAGAAATGTTGCTATGTGGGTAGTAGGGGTAGCAGAGCAGGGGTGGCAAAACAGGGGAGGTCAGGAGTTGTGTGCAGTGGCAGGAGTGAGTGTGGGGAGCAGGGCAGGGCAGGGGTGGCAAAAGAGGACAGGGGCAGCCATGTGGGGAACAGCACAAGGGTGGCAAGAGGGAAGAGAGGAAGGGAGAACAAGAGGGGCTTTGTGGGGGGCCAGGGGGAACCTGGGGCGTGGGAAGGTAGGGAGGGGAGCATGGCAGAGCGCCCACTTCCCCCTTCTCCACAGTGGCTCCCTGCCCCCCAGGGCAAATCCGCACCCCACTGCTGCTCCCTCCCACCCCCGTGGGTCCCATCCACCCCCTATCCCCCTGCTGCCTGTGATGGACCCTCCCATCACTGCAGGGGCCAGAACCAGGCCTCCAGCCCCCAGCTACACCCCCCCACAGCCACTCCAACCCCTAGCTGCACACCTCCCCAACCAAATAGCCACCCAACAACACCAGCTACACACCCTCTGTTACACAGCCACTCCCACCCACCTCTGCTACACACACACACCTGTCCCACACAACCCCCAGCAGCCCTGCCCCTCAAATCCCTTACCTGGGCTGTTTGCAGGCTGCCTGACACAAGCTGCTCCACCATGCAAGGGGAGACTCACACACTCCCGGCCTCCCCCAGCTCCCTGCTGGCTGGGCCTAAGGTGGAGCCACGGGAACGCTGCGTTCTGGCTGCTCCCACTATTTTTAGGGGGACCCCTGAAACTCTGCATTCCGGTGCCTTCTCCTATTTTTAGGGGGCCCAGAAGGCTGCCTGCCTAAAATAGAGGGCCGCAGAACTGTGTTCCAGTGCCTTCCCCCTTACTTTATTCCCTGCCTTTTCCCAGCCCTGCACAGCCCACATGGCTGGGCTGAGCAGGGAGGGAACTTTAACTCCAGCTCTCAGGGATGCTCATGACACACTTTGGGTGTTGCCGCAGCACACCAGTGTACCCCGGCACACTGTTTGGGAACCACTGCTCTGAGGTCAGAAGGGACCAATATGATCGTCTGGTTTAGTAATCTGAGCTGCACAATGCAGGCCAAAAAACCTCACCGACCACCTCCTGCAATAAACCTCTAACCTATCACTGAGTTATTAAAGTCTTCAAATCGTGGTTTAAAGACTTTAAGATACTAAGAATCCACCAGCACGCAAGCCATTTATCGCATTATCATGCCCCCTCACAGTTTCCTCTTTTCCAGACTAAACAAACCGCTTTTTCCCTTTTCCCTCACAAGTCAAGTGTTTCATATCTCTAATCATACATGTTGCTCTTCTTTGGACTTCATCCAGTTCGTCCACATTTTTCCTGAAAAGAGGCACCCAGAATGGGACACACTGCTCTGGCTGAGACCTAATTAGTGCCAAGTAGAACAGAAGAATTACATCTGATATCTTACTTACAATCCTCCTGTTAATACATCCCAGCATGGTGTTTGCTTTTTTTGCAACAGTGTTACGCTGTGTTTGTGGTCCAGGTCTACTATAACACCCAGACCCCTCCTTCCTAGGCAATCATTGCCCATTCTGCATGTGTGCGATGGATTATTCTTTCCTGCATGGAGTACTTTGCTCTTGTCTTTATTGAATTTCATTCTGTTTACCTCAGACCATTTCACCACTTTGTCCAAATCATTTTGAATCGTGATCCTATCCTTCAAAGCACTTGCAACCCCTCTCAGCTTGGTATCATCAGCAAACTTTATGTGTGCTCTCTATGCCATCATCTAAATCACTGATGAAAATATTGACCAGAGCTGGACCCAGAACCAATTCCTGGGGTACCCCGCTCATTATGCCCTTCCAGCACGACTGTCAACTATTGATAACTACTCTCTGCCCCTTTCAGGTAGTTGAAGGCTGTTATCAAATCCCCCTTCACTCTTTCCTTCTGCAGACTAAACAAGGGCAGTTCCCTCAGCCTCTCATAAGTCCTATCCTCCAGCCCCCTCACCCTTGTTTTGCCCTCCCCTGGACTCTCTTCAATGCGTTCCTGTCCCGGGGCCCATCTTTCTGTAGCGTGGGGGGCTAGAAGTGGGCTGGATCCTGGAGGACAGCTCCCTACTGGCTGTTAGCCAGATGGTCAGGGTCTCACCCCTGCTCTGGGTGTCCCGGGCTTGTGACTGCCATGAGCCGGGAGCAGGTGACATGAGACAGATCACTTGGGAATTGCTGTGCTCTCTTCATTTCCTCTGAAACCACAGTCTGCAGACAGGACGCTAGGCAGGGTGGACCTTCAGTCTGACCCCTTTCCCCCAGGCCATTCCCCTGGCTGGCTGGTTTCTACATAGTGTGGTTGAGATCTGCTTGTCGATGGCCATATGCCAGTTCTGGGGTGGCTTAACGGGGTGTCTGGGTTGGGTGGGCTGAGTGGTGGAGGTGTCTGGGATGAGTGGGGCTCACACAACCTGCTGCCCTCTCATCCCCCAGTGTGGGGCAGAGTTGGACGGAAAGCCTGCCTTGTTCCTGGCACCCTGAGGATGCTGTCCTCGCCATCCCATACCCAGCCCAGCATCTCAGTCCCTACTCTGCCCGGTGGCCACACAGTACCTGTGCTGGGGGGTTCGGCTGGGCTCTGTACCCCCTTTCTGTGCAGGTCATTCCTGTTTGGAGCACAAGGATGGGACAGTGGTTGGCCTCACTGAGCAGCACTCTTCCCTGGGCGTTGGACTGAGTCCAGGGATTTATGGTATCATCATTGGCCCCCTTTACTGACAGGGCTGGAGCGAGAGGGTGCATGCCCAGAAGAGCTGGCAGTCCCGAGAGGACAGAGCTATCGCATGAGGAAGGATGGGGTGCACACAGAACAGATGACAACATCAGGGCAGGGGGAGATTGCTGAGAGGCCTGTCCCACCTTGTGTTATTTTTGGGGTCTGCTGTTGAGGGATAACTGTTCTGTGGCATTGCTGGGCTCTGCCCCTCTTGCAAAGTCTCTTCTTTCTATCCTTAGTTCAGCCCCCATCTTCTCCACCTCCCTCCCTCAACTCCTCCTTCCCCTTCTGCCCCAGACCTCCTCCCCTGGCTGGGATTCCTGCAACCATCCTGTCTCCCGTTCTCTGTCTGTCTCCTCCTCCAATGGTTCTCCACAGCCAGGGCTCTGCTCTTCCTCTACCCAGCTCTGTTCTCCTGGCCCAGCCAGGTCTCCCCCCAACCCTGCCACTTCCCCTGGCCTCCAGCATACCTGCTCCTCTTCCTCCTCCTGGGTGACCCCCAGTCCCCAGCTCCGTCACAGTCCCTTGGATCATGTCTATGCTTCAGACACACATTAGCATGACAATGTACCTTGGCAGGAGGGTGAGAATTTCAGCAGAGTGACGGACACTGTTACACTGCCCCAGCCCCTGGTGTAGACAGGGCTCCGGAGACAGAGAGTGTCTCCCATCTGCTCTGGGTGGGGAGTGACTCTGTCAATGAGAGAAGCATTCGGATCCACCTAGGAACATCTGCACTAATGCAGCACAGTGGTTCAGCTGCAGGCCGGGGGTGCAGACCTGACCTCAGGTACCAGCCTCCCCTAAATGCATCCTCTAGCTCCCCCCATCACTCACGCTCCAGCACCCAAAACTCTGCCCCTGCTTCATCACAGGCTGCTGCTGCAGTGGGTCCAGGTTTCCCCCTATGGAATCTGGTCCTGTGGGTCAAGGACTGTGATTGGCCTGAGTGCCCCTGATAACCTGCCCTTGGGATCAGAACCTCCGCAGCCCCACTGGAACAGGCCGTGACACAGTCTGGCTTTAGAGAATCATTTATTATTATTTTTCATATCAATATTTCATATGTGCAATAATCCATATGTGATATGCCATATTTGGTACCAATGGAAAGGTTGTAATCTGCTAGGAATGATTCTATGGTTATACGTAGATGTTGTAACTGTATGAGAAGTTAGGAATAGGTTTGTTATATTTGTGTTTCAAATGATTGGATTCCAGGGCATCCCCCAGACTGGATGACTACAAAACCATTTTCCTCTTAATGGCCCATTAAGGAAGCTCCCAGCTACAGTGGGCCCAGGGAGAAACCTGTTGAGCCACTAGAATGATGTGTCTGGCCCTTTGGGGTCAGGCGAACCCATTTCTTTAAGAGACCAGTAGCTAGGTGTGGACCGGAGGAGCTGCTGTGCAATAAAGGAACTGTTTCAATTTTGTTATGCTTGGTGATGACCAGAGAGGGGAATCAGAAGCATGTTTTGTTACTGACTGGGAGACTGGTTTAAGTGCCACCCATCAGTGGTTTGAGGGTTTGTTCCCTGGTTTTGCAGCTTGCCCTTATTTTTGCACATTCAGGAGGTTATCCCAGGAGGACTGGGTCACACAAGCTCCCTCAGGGCTGTGCACTCCTGGCAGGGACAGGCCATGCATGGTGGCTCAGGCTAAGCTTGAAATTGAGGCGGGTATCCCAGCCTGAAGCCTGGCAGGGCAACAGGGCTGCCAGTGCTGCCAACTCAAAGCATCTCTTGGCCCAGCTCTGATGCCTCATGCTGGAGGCTGGGGCTCAGGGTCCGGGTACCACCACAGCAAACCTGTGCAGTGAAGGTGATTGATGTGCCTCAGTTTCCTTCTGCACTTTGCATTGTTATCCAGTGGAGAGGTGTTAAGTCTGCTCCAGGGGCCAGTGCAGCGCAGAGGCTGTGGCTGAGCCCCAGTGAAGTGGTTGCTGAGGAACTGGCTGGGGAACCCGAGGCCTCCCGGGCCTGAAACATCCCGCTGGGTGCTGCTGCAGACACAGGCCAGGTGCTGGTCCTTGCAGAGGGCACACGTCTGGCTCAGTGGGACATGCTGGGCAGGGCTCAGGGTGTGAGTCAAAGGACTGGAGCCCCGGGGCTCTGTCTAAGAGGTGGTGAGGCCACAGGGGTTATGCTGGAGGAAATGTGGGTACCCTGGAAAGATCTGAGCCACTGAAGGGACCCTGTAGAAGACTGTTTAAAAGTTGGGGTGTGGCCCAGATCCTGTGGATCCAGGACACCTAGACAGAGCAGGAGGCCTGAAGTCAGGACTCCTGGGTCTGTTCTCAGCAATGGAAAGGGAGTGGTGTCTGGTGATCAAAGCAAGGGATTGGCTGGTTGGACTTCTGGTCTCTGTCCCCAGCTCTGCACCTTGGACAGGACACGACCCTTGTCTGAACCTGTCTCCCCTTCCCATAACAGAGCGCTGGTGAGGTGTGGGGCAGGCCAGCTCTTGGGCTTTGCCCAGGGGGCAAACCAGGGTGTGCAGGGGCTGCTCTGCCCACCCCCAACCCCCCTAGATACCAGCAGTCACAGGCAGCAGCTCCAGAGCTTCAAGTGCCCGAGCCGGTCTGGGAGGCAGAGAGCAGGCTGAGGAAGGGACACCCGTGGGCAGCAGCCTGAGTGCCAAGTCACAGCCCCATCCTATCCACCAGGCTGGCAGGGGCTCCCCAGAGACACAAAGGGCAGCAGCCCCGGGACTCAGAGGGGGGAGAGTTCAAGAAGGAGGGGGCACCATTTCCCCAACCTTCCCCATGTCCCAGTCTCAGAGGCACCATGGTCCCCCAGTCCTGCCAGGCTCTTTAACATCCTGGGCACCCTCTTGCGCACCATGCTGTTGGAGCAGGGCTCCTGGGCTCCCTCTCCTGCCTGGGCCCAGCCCAACCCTGAGCCCAGTGACTGCCTGACGTGCTGTAGCTGAGCTGCCCTGCCGTGGGTTTGGAGAGGTGGAAAGGGCAGGGGATGAGGCTATGAGCAAATATTGGAGCAGCCCCTTCCAGTGAAGCCCCACAGACACTCCCACCACTGACCTTGTGCAGGATTGTGCATGCTCCAAAGCGTGGCCACATACGCCCTACCTAGGCGCGACACAGCCCCATCCCATAGTATGTGGGCTCAGCAGCCCCATTCAGGTGCCAGCCGTTCCTGGGAGCCAGCGCACACAGTCCAAGGGTGTGGTCAGTGATGGGAAATCTGGGAACATGCTGCTCTCCACACAGCAGTGAATGATCTCGCATCCAATTGTGCTGTATAGACAGCCCAGCCAGCACCAATGGCTTCAGCAGGATTTACAGCCCATCATCTCCTCTCAGCCATCTCACCGCCACACTTTCCCTCATTCAGCAGGGTTTAGAGCAGACACCAGCCAAACGTCTCTATTACCATGAACTCCAATCCAGCTGAGCAGCTGGGCCTGAGGTGGGGATGGCCTGGAGCCGCAGGCGGTCTGTGGTGGGGGTGCTGAGGCCGTTGGGCACCGTTGGGTGAGGCACCAGATCAGAGGCGGCCTTAGGCAGTTGGGGGCCCTAGGCAAAGACCCATTGTGGAGCCCTCTAAAGGGCCCACGATTGGCCCCCACTGCTACCTTCCCTGTGGCCCCAGTCCCCCCTGCACCCTTAACTGCCCCATGTCACCGCCCCAGGACTCATTATTTGTTTTGCTGAACCAAACTAACATGATTATCCCTCTGGAACTCGTAAATTATTCTTGGGTATGGTATTTTTAAAGATTTGCCCATCATGAAGCTTGTAAGTTGATCATCTTTCACTTAACATAAATCAGCTAATGCTGAACTACAAAGTTGAAGTGAACATTTTAATTTTTTTAAAAAAAGTGTGAGCATTAATTAATAAATAAGAAGTGCTAACATTAATGATGGCTCAAAAATAACTAAAATACCACATTTAAAATTTTGGCAGTCAAATCTTACACATTTTTCATATAGGCTTGGGTTTATGTGCACTAGAGATATTTTATACAAATAATTATAAGAAATAAAAATAAGTGAAAAGGAGGTTTCTAGTGTGTAGCTATAAATGAAAAACACCAAATTTCAAGAAATTCTCTGAAGTACTCAAGTTTATAAGACTCTGGTCCCCTCAAAAATATTAAATAGTAAGTACAAAAGAAGCTAAAAAATTACTTATCAAAAGAAAGACATACAGCACAGACATCACACACAGGTGTAATGACTGCCTAAGGGAAGCACTGTATTTAGATGTAGCAGCCTATGTGGACCTATCTAGTAACATGAGCTAAAAAAAGCCAAAGTTAAAATTGTCACAAAGTCAAAGGAAAAGGAAAAGAACAGGTGAAAAAGAAAAGAAAAAGGCACTATTTCACAAATTAAAAAATGGCAAAATAAATGGCCACACTGAGGAATTAAAAGCGGAGGCCACTGGAATAGTTCCTGCCATTGTGCTGTCTATTGCTTGCTCCTGCTTTTTTACCATGTCAATATGAAGGCGATGGGCAGATAATGGTGAAATCTGCATTTCAGATGAAGCACAGATCCTAATGATAGCTTGCCTTGAGGAACCAAGGGTGAAAAGTGCTTAGGCTTCCAGCCCTACTGGCTCTGCTATATGGGAAACATTTCTATATTTTTCTGTGTTTTCATTTCTGTCTACCAGATTGAAGATGGGGCCCTTTATTGCTTGGGGCCCTAGGTGGCCGCCTGCTTCACCTACCCCAAAAGCTGCCACTGCACCAGATGCCTGGTTCCAGGGCCGTGTTGTTCTCATTGGGGAAACCCCTGCTAGGGCTTGCTGCGTGGCCAGTGAGCAGTGATCCAGGGCGCCTAGCTCTGCCCTGGCTCAGACTGCTTCACCATGGTGCTCTGGGCAAGTGCCTCTTTGCCTCACTTTCCCTTCTGTACCTGGGGTAACAGCACTTTTGTCCTCCCCCCGTGCTCTGAGACCTGGGATAGGAGCAATTACCAATGAGTGTCAGCTCTGGGACACTATGTCTCCCCATCGGCCCATGAGCTCCATCCTGCACCTCCTCCACCTTGTCCCCTGTGACACTGCACTGGAGTGGGGGCCCTGGGTGTGGGGCCATGAGTGGGTGTGGGCTCTGGGTCTCTCACCATCAACAGGCACAGAGCTTCGTCCCAGCTGGCAGGGCTGCGTGCGAGCAGTGATAGACTGGGGTGGGTCACCACGTCTCCAGCAGGGAAGAGCTGCTGCGGCACATGGCTTTATTCTATGCCATCTCCCTGTACCAGTTCCTGGCAGCCTGACCTGCAGCAACCCTCACTGTCAGGGTGCTTGCCCTGCCCAAGTGTCCCAGAGTCCATGTTCCCCAACAGGCTGCTCGGGAAAGGGCCGAGGCTGTGCATATCTATGAGCCCCCTTCCTGCAGGGTGGGAGCAGCTGGTTTCAGTGGGGTTGCAGGGAGCCCCTGCTGCTGGGGGCAGCAAGGGAGGCCGGGGTCCCTTTGCCCTGCTGACAGGCAGCTGTGAAAACCGACTGCTGAGAGTGGCCCCACCCAGGCCATGGGTGATGGACTTGGTAGGTGGGTGCCCCTGACTTCTGTGACTCTGGTCAGGGACCCATGGAGATGGGGTGGCTGTAGCAGGGGTGGCTGGCCCTGGCTCCCAAAGCATTGCCTTGGCCTGCTGGCCTGGCTGCACAGAGACTGCCAGGGGAGCCCAAGTGGCTGCCGGGCCAGGCCTCATCGGGGCTCAGGGCTACGGCCAGCCCAGGTTCTCATGGTGCCTGGCCCTGAGAAGGCACTGTGGGTCCATCGCTCACGGCAGGGGGGTGGAAAGGGCACAAATGCGACTGGAGCTGTGCAGGTCCCTCACTGCTCCTAGTGCTGCTCAGCTCACAGAGCCTGCCCCTGCCCGTGGGTGCAGAGACAGGCATCATGTGCAATAAAAGGAGATAAGAGTGGCTCAGTGTGCATATGTCAGCAGCATGCTGGCCAGATGGCACTGCGGGTTCCCATCAGCCCAGCACAGAGATACCCATGTGACTGATAACAAATGTCCTGGAGCTGCCAGCCACTCCCTGCAAGCCAGCAACCCCGACTGCCTCACCTCGCCTCCGCACTCTGCAGGGAGTCGCTCGTTGGCACGGGTTGCAGAGCAAGACCTGCTCCAAGACTGCTTGCAGGGTGCGGATTACAGCAGCTCCCAGCAAGGACATGGCGGGGTGGGACTGCAGCTCCCAGTATGCAGCAGGGCCAGGCTGGATGAGATGTTGCATGCCAGGGCCTGTAGGCTCAATGTGTTTGGGTAACCAGACAGCAAGTATGGAAAATCAGGACAGGGTAGGGGGTGAGAGGTGCCTGTATAAGACAAAGCTCTGAAAATCAGGACTGACCCTCCACCACTGGGACAGCTGGTCACCTCTCAGCCTTGGCCCCTGCTTTACCTGGAATTTGGTCAGTGAAGCTGGGACTGTGTCCCTATAGACCAGGGCCCTCTTGCTGATCCAGCACCTGGTCCCTTGCCTGACACACACAGTCGGGGGGGGGGGGTGTAACGGGCATAAATCCCCAAGTATGCCAGGAGACTCGGGTCAAGAATGGGAAGAAAGCCAAAGGGGATGACGAGCTGGGGGCTGTCAGAGGAGAAAGGAGTCCCTAGTGTGGGGTGAGATGGAGGGTGCCATGAAAGGTGAGTCTCTCACATTCTGGTGAATTTCAGGTCGTTTTCATCTGAAACAGGTGAGAGAAATCAGCCGAGATCACCCTCTGTCCCTAGTTCACAGCATTCACCCCTCTGATTCTGTCTGGATTTAGGGGAGCATTTAGGATACTTTTTCATATTAATATTTTATAACTGCAATAACCCATAGGAGCCATGCCACTTTTGGTACCAATAGAAAGGCTGTAACCTGCTAGGAATGATTCTATTGTTTATGTGTAGGTATCATATCTGTAATAGAAGTTATCGATGTGTTTGTTATGTAACCCTTCTGCCAGGGTGGGCTGGCAGAACAAGGGCCAGGTTCTATACCTAGGGGGTTCCCAATAATGTAGCAACACCAACCAGCTCGAGCCCCCACCCAGATTCCTGGGAATCCTGCGCTGTTTCCTGGGCACCCCAAAGGGGTAAGGCTTCCCCACTCGTGTGCATGAGACTGAGTATAGTACGCAGAACTTTTAAGAGTAACAAAACAGAGTGTAAAAGGCCAAATAACAGAAATCAGCACTGATCTAGCTAGTCAGTACAGAGCAAAGTTCCCAACAACCCACACCGCATAACAGAACATACAAGACTTAACGGCAAAACCAGCACTGATCTGGGGAATCAGTGTTAACCAGGCTCCTAACTAACCCTAGGGTACACAGGGAGTGTCTCACACCAGCTGTCCACCAGCACCAGCTACTGTCACTCACTCCATCCAATAGCACCATCCCTTGGCTCTGCCCGCTGTCCACCAGCTCCACCCACCAGTTGCTCATGCCACCTAGCTCATTGCTCTCACCGTCCACTAGCTCCTCTCCAGTGACTCCAGTTCAGAGAAAGAGTTTGCCTCTCTCCCTAGTGATTCCAGCTCTTAAACCTCAAAAAGCTGCAAGCAACTACTTTCTTTAACATGACAAAGGAAGCTTCAAAGAAGCCCAACCAGACATAAGGGCTAGATGGGTGAAGCAAATCACCTCAGGCATCACTCCAGAAAGAAACATGGCAATCCCTACCTCTGTCTTAAAACTTTTCAAGGCTGAAATAGCCAGTGACTTCTTTTACAGGTATCTTTTTAACTAAGGGTAGCTTTTACTCCTTAACTAACCCAAATAGATTTGAAACAACCAGAAAATAGCATATCACTGAAGACAGTATTTCATATTTCCCTTCAGTAGAATTACAGCTGACAGATTTGTGATCAGATCAACCCCAAATACCATTACCCACTATGTCCTGCACTCAGTATGCTAATACCTAATTGTGCTCTTTGTGTTAATGCTAATACAGAACCTAAGCAGATTAGTTGCCCCCCTTCAGAAGCTGTTAGCCACAGCTCCTGAGCCTGCCTGCCTTACAGTTATCTCTGTATCCCAACGTGTGAGAGTCTGGGAAACACCCCAGACAGCTGGTCTGCAACCATTGTCTCCTTAATAGCCTATTATGGGAACCACCAGTACAATGGGCCTAGGGAGAAACCTGCTCAGAGAGTCACCTGGACTGACCTTGTGACTCAACTCCATTCTGATTGGTAAAAACTCCACACAGCAGGGGGAAGGCCAGAGGTGATAAAAGGCAGCAGTATGAATGCCAGGTTTTTTTTTTTTCAGTCTCCAATCAACATCTATGTCTGGAACTATCTTGCTGTGACTGGACAGAGGTGCACCCAGGTGCTGGGTGTCTTCCAGAGGACCTGGACAATTCTGCATGTTTCAGATTCTTCCAAGGACTTGCTTTTTGCATAGACTCCAGATCTTTTGTATGTATGTAATTCATTTTGTCCCTTTAACATTTCTCATATTGTTTCTTTTCTTTCTATGTTAAATCTTTAGTTATAGTTACTAAAGGATTGGCTGGCAGCATGGTATTTTGTGTAAGAGTCAAACATATATTGTTCTCTGTAATGTGTCTGGCCCTTTGGGTCAGGAGACTATTTCTTTAAGAGACTAAGTGGCTAGTTAGAGACTAGAAGAGCTGATGTGCAAAAAAGGGGGTTATTTCCATTTAGTTACACTTCATGATGACCAGTGTGGGGAATCAGAAACATGGTTTGTTGCTGATCGGGAGTTTTACTTAAGTACCACCCATCAGGGTTGAGAGAGTTTGGGTTTCAGTTTTGCAGCTTGCCTTGATTTTTGCATATTCAGGAGGTTATCCTGGGAAGCCCAGGTCAACCCCCCCCCATACCCTGTGGGGGGCCCAGTCCTTGCATAATTGAGTGATAAAGTGGGGGCTGCCTGTGATAGCTGTATGAATGGCATGCCAGGCACACCTGGCCTGATATGGGATTTCTCCCTGGTAGGCACAGGAGGTTAAAATTCTTCTGGGGCATGGCAGGGGATGGAGGGGTTGGGTCCCCTGGCTCAGGCTAGGGTGGGACGCATGGGTTGTTAATGGTATGGCTGGAACCAGCTGGATCAGTGGAGGATCCAGGGAGACAATGGGAGCCCCATGGACAGACCAACTGATACCTAAGAAGGGGGATTTCCTGCAGGCAGATCCTGTGACTCAATGTGGTCGGGCAGCACGGGGGGCAGTGGCTGAGGGGTGGCTCACCTGAGACTGATGGACAAATCGAGCAGGGCCAGGTGGGCTCCTACAGCCACATAGCTAGAGAATGAGAGCCCTGCTTTGGATGGAAACAGCCACTGGGCGTTGCTGCAGGTAATGGCCAGCTGCCTTGGTCCTGTGAAAGCAGGCATGTCTCTGTTAGGATCTGACTTGCTGGGGGGTGCTCTGGGAGGGTGCAGGAGGTCTGTAGCCCAGGGGCTGAGTCTCAGAGGCCTTAAGGCTATGGGGTCTCCTGAAGGCAGAGTCTGGGACAGAGCTAACCTACCCCAGGTGTCTGGCTGAGCTGCAGCAGGGTGAGGGATGGCAATACAGGCACAGGGTCCTTCCTGGGAGGTGTTCCGGCTGTGGGACCACTCCTGGGCTTTGGCAGTGAGCTCTTGGCGTGTAAGCCAGGTCCTGTGCCCCACGGAGCATCCCAGCTGCAGCAACAGGGAGCCTGTGGGCGGGGGGGGGGGGTTATCCTCTCCCAGGCTGAGTGTTAACTCAGCACCCACTCCCAACCCCACTCTTAGCATCCTCTCACCATGGTACTGAGCCCACAGCACCTCATCTGTGCCCACTGAGGGCAGTTCTCCCAAAGGTCCCAGCTGCCAGCTAAACAAACACCCACCCTGACTACCACCATCCTGCCCTGTCCCTCTGCAGTCTGCAATTTGCACACCCCTGTGCTATGCACAAGTGCCCCATCCCCTGTCTTCTGGGAAACACCATGCACACAGACTGCAGCTTCTGGAACAGTGGCACCAGCGTGTTCCCTGGTTTCACCTCAATTCAGTGATTCTCTGAGCACAAGGCATGTCATGGGCTAGCGTAAAATCCAAGTGACCTTTGTTCAGCAGAGCTGGAACCAGAAATTCAAACAAAAGGGGTTGGAAACATTGGCCTACAGAGAAACAAAAAATACAGCATGCAGCCTAGAGCCGACATCTATCACAACACTACCGCCCACAGAGCTTGGAACCACCTTTCAGGACCCACATCTGCTGTCAGTGTCACCTCTGTAACAGGGACCCTCTGCGCTCACTTTCTTTTTCATTGGGCTCAGCCCTTTGGCTTTGTTGGTGCTCATGCCTGCACCTCCCCAGCTGCAGACTCAGCGCAGGGCTGGCCAGGGGTGTCAGCTCTTCTCATGCAGGTTTCAGCTCTGAGAGCGCCTGGCTTCAGGCGACAGGTCTCACCTCCCTCACCCACCTTGGGAACCACTCTTCTCCAGCTCCCAGCGCTCTGCACAGGTTTCTCATGCAAGCATCCCACAATGACCAGAAAAGCAGCTAGCCCTGAGCTCTCAGCAAAGACACCCCACCACCACCTGTGGTGTGAGAGCAGATGTGATAAGCTGGCCAGGGCCTGGTTGTGTGGCGGGTCCCCAGGCTCTGAGCCCAGGGCAGCCCAGAGGGCATCAGGCACAAGGAGCGGGCACTGAGGGGGAAGGAAGCTGGTAGGCATTGGGGCTCTGTGGGGCTGGTACCAGTTGGACTTGGGGCAAAAGGAAAGGGAGTGGACCCGGCAGCTTTGTGGGGAGCTGAGAGCAGGGCAGGGCTAGCGGTGAGGATACACATGGTGTGTGGGCTCAGGAAGGAATGGTAGAAGAAGCTGATCTCACCGATGATTGTCCTTCACTAGCCAGGCAGCCCACAGGCTCAGATGAGGGCAGGACTTGGGGCCTGGGTGCATTTCACCCCATTACTCCTAGCCACACAGGCCAGCTGGGCATGGAGGGAGCATGGCAAGCGGTGCCTTGCCCCTCCCGTGGGGTGGAGGATGGCAACGTGTGTAGGGTGCTTTTGGGGCTGTTGCTAGGAACCCAACACAAATGGAGAGGTTCTGCAAAGCCCCAGACTGCCCAGTCTGGCTCTTCTCACAATGCAGGAGCCCCCCAGGAATGGGGCAAAGCGACCTGGGAAGCCAGCAGGGAGACTGTCAGCACTCGGAGCCCCAGCTCTGCAAGAGCAACTGTGCCGGCTGTCAGAGACCCTGAAGTTCAGGCCCATCCCACCCAGAGACTGCAGAGCTGCCTGGGAATGGGAGAGGGTGGCCAGGGGCTGGACTGGGGCACAGTGCAGAGGCCACTGGTGCTGCTCACAGCCCATTCGGGATCTGCCCTTTACTGCTTCTCCCGATGCGGCAAATCTCATGCAGAGCTTAATAAGCTGCCAGTGCAGCTGGCTGATATTTCTCATCCCCTCTGCTCTGAGCACCCGGCTGTCCCACCAGCTGGAGGGAGCATGAACCAAACCAGCCTGTCTGCTTTGAGGCCTCCATCAGAGCCAGGGAAAGCCCATCTCCCACAGCTACTGGTCAAGGATGAACTTTGTCGCAGTGTCTGCAGGCTGGCTGTTAGGAGCTTCCTGCGCTCCTCTCTCTACTTGGCCGCGTGGGACAGGTCTCACAGCCAGAGACCCTGGAGGGAAGCGGTGAGCCCGGTCTCGCCGAGGTGACAGGCCAGGGAGGTGCTTGCTGAAAGGAGCAGTCTGGAACAGTGGCTGCATTAGGAGTAAGTGAAAAAGGCAGCTGTTTAGGGCCCCCTCAGAATAAGGGGCCCCATCTTCAATTTGGTGGGCAGAAATGAAAATATAGAAATTGTTGCCACCTACCAGAGCTAGTAGGGCTTCAAAGCATCTAACAAAGTGGGATTTTTTTCCTTAGGAAAGCTCATGCAAGAAATAAATGTTAGTCTTTAAGTGCCACAGGGCTCTTATCATTAGGATGTGTGCTTTGTCTGAACTGCAGATTTCACCATTATCTGCCCATCACCTTCACACTGATATGCTAAAAAAGCGGAAGCAAGCTCTGTGTGACACCAATAGACAGCACAATAACAGGAACTTTTTCAATGGTCTCATCTTTTAGTTCTGCAGTGTGGCCATTTGTTCCACAATTTTAAAATCCTGCATGTGAAATTTTGCTTTGCCTTTTCTTTTTTACCTGTTCTTCTTTTGCCCTTTCCTTTGCCTTTGTGACAATTTTTCCTTTGGCTTTGGTTAGCTCAGGTTACTAGGTAAGTCCATATAGGTTGTTACTTATAAATACAGTGCTGCCCTCAAGCAGTCCTCATGGCTGTGTGTGATGTCTGTGATGGATGTCTGTCTTTTGGTAATTTATTAGCTTCTTTTGTAGTTACTATTTAATGTTTTTGTGGGGGCCAGAATCTTATAAACTTGAGTACTTCAAAGAATTTCATTGAAACTTGCTGTTTTTCATTTATAGCTATACATTAGAAACCTTGTTTTCACTTATTTTTATTTATTATGATGCTTTGTATTAAAGCTCTGGTGCACATAAACCCAAGCCTATATGTAAAACTTGTAAGATTTGACTGCCAAAATTTTAAATGTGGTATCTGAGTTATTCTTGAGGCCTCATTAATTTTACTACTTTTTATTTGTTAATTAATGCACAGTTTTTTTAAATGTTCATTTTAACTTTGTAGTTCAGTGTTAGCTCATTTATGTTAAGAGAAAAATAATCAACTGACAAGCTTCATGATGGAAAGATCTTTAAAAATATCAGACCCAAGAATAATTTACGAGTTCCAGAGGGATAGTCATGTTAGTCTGGTTCAGCAAAACAAACAAGGAGTGCTGGGGCGCGGTTAGGGTTGCAGAGGGAACTGGGGCCACAGGGAAGGCAGCAGTGGGTGACTTTAGGGTGTCCCACAATGGGCCTTTGCCTAGGGCCCCAAGTGCCTAGAGCCACCTCTGGCCTGGGGAAGGAAAAGGGTTTAAGCCCCAGGAGAGCGTGGCAGTTTTGGGGCTCCGGGGGAGAGAGGCGCGTGGCTCCACATGTGGCTGGGGCCCCCCCTTTGTGGAGCTGCAGCAGTGTCTGTGCGAGAGCGGACAGGACGGTGGAACGGAGACCGTCTCCCATGGCATCCTTGCAGCACTTGGCCCAGCAGCTGGTGCAGCCGGGCCCTTCCCTCACTGAGGCTCTGGGTGTTTCCTTGGCATGAATAAAGAAGCTTCCTTGCTTGGCCCAGTTTCTGCTCCTGGCCTGCCTCAGGAAGCCAGTGACCCGCCCTGCTCCGGGCGGGCAGGTTGCTCTGGCTCTGGACAGACAGGTTTCCTGGAGGAAAGCAGCACCCACGCAGGCCAGGGTCTGCCACATGCTGCGTGGCCCAGTGTTCCCGCTCAGTCGCGTGTGTCAGCCCAGCTGTGGTGCAGGGAAGTGGCCAGGACAGATAGGCAGGATTTGTCTCTTTGCTTTTTGGCAGCACCACCCATCCCTGAGCAGACCAAGGCCCTGCTGTGCTGGGCACCTTGGCACTGGCAACCCTTGGCCATGGACGCCCAGGACTGGTGCTAAATCCCAGGGCCGTAACAGTCTCTGCGAGGGCCCCATGGGGGCCAGACCCCCAGTTGGTCTTACTCTTCCTCCAGGGTGAGCACACGGTTTCAGACCCTCCTCATACAGGAGCTCTGGCCTCTGGGCCTGCAGCCCCCGCCAGAGCCGTAACGTGGTGTTTTGCCGCCTGGGGCGTGTTCCAGTCGGAACGTGCCCCTTCCCGATAGCGGTGCCTAGAGCCGGCACCGCAAAGCTGCTCTTTAAGAGAACAGCTCCACTGGGCCGCCCGGGACTTTGCCCTGTTGGCCCCTCCATAGTTACGGCTCAACCCCCTGCTTCCCACCCTGAGCTCCGTTCAGCGCATCCCGCTGAGCCAGACCCTGAGAGAGACCTGGCTGCTCCTAGGGATTGATGCATCTCGCCCAGCGTTTGCAGTGACTGTCCCAACAGCCGGGTCATTGTCACCTGGGCACAGCACAGAAGGAAAGTTAAAGAACCATCCAGTCTGGTCAGCCCCGAGCCCAGCCAAGCTGTAGGGAGCCCCTTGCTTCGAGCTGTCTGTCCTTCTGTCTGACATCACAGGTCAGACTCCAGGGGAGCGTCCCACCTCCTGCCAGCTCTGACCCCCCCACCTCACCCTTCTCCTGTCCTTTGATCTGGAGCTGGGGATCATTCAGCCTCGCTGCAGAGAGGCAGGACACCCATCTCCGCCTGGGGCACTCAGTGCTAGGTGCCAAGGACCTGGGACCTGGATTTGCCATTCTCATCTCAGGTGCTCCACTGGCGTGGGGACCAGGCCCAGAGAGCTGGGACACCCCCCCCCCCCCACCAGACACTGAGAACAAGCTTCCCCTTCACCCACCAGGTAACAATGCAGCATATGGGGAAACTGAGGCACAAACTGGCCTCATAACGATATTACAGACTATTCCCACTGATTCACAACCTTCCCAGGCAGCACCTGGCAGAGGAATGGGTCCCATACGCCTCTGCCCATACGGATGCCAGTCGTTCCAGCAGGTGGGAGTGCAGGGGATGGTGGGAGGAAGATGAGTGATGCTGAGGGGGGCAGCTGGGCTCCAGTTGCTCCGAGGGCTCTCCCTGAGCCTTTGCTCAGTCAGCCTGGCTCTGTCCTCCAACCTGCAATGGAGGGGGTTGGCAGGGGCCTATCTTGGCAGAAGAGAGGGCAGGCTGGCTGAATGGGATCCCAGGCGAGGGCCACAGATTCACACTGGTTCACCTGATGTTCCCCGGGGCTGAAGCCCACAAGTGAATGGCTCTCATAGTGATGCCCTGCCAGCACCCTCCCCTCTCTGGCTCCCAGGGCTGTGGGTCAGACTGTAGCTGGGAGGGCCGGCTGGTGGCCAGCAGAGCACGAGGCATCGACACGGTGCCAGAGGCCTGGTTTCTCCTATCTGTTGCCATCCTGCCCTCAGGCTCTCCACGTGCACCAAGGCCTGGCCGGGTGACGAGTGCAGGGCACGGTGGGGCTGCAGCTTAGGACAGGAAGCTCAGCAGGGCCCCACTCTACTTGGGGGGGGGGGGGAATAGTTCACTGTTGGGATTTGGCTCGGACACCTGGGTTCCTGCCCTTCCTCTGACAACAAGGGCCCAAGGACCTGTAGTGCCCGGGGTGCTCCCACCCTGACACCTGGCCTTGGCAGAGGTCCCTGGACTTTTGACGAGTCATATGGTCAGGTCCCAGAAACCTCTCCACAGCCAGGGGTGGGTCATTGCTCCAACCAAAATTGGCCTGGGCAGTGGGATGAGAGATCTGCCTGGAGAAGGGGGCTGGGAGCACAGAGGGCAGGTGTGTGGGTGATGGTGTGTGTCCTTCTGCCCCCCCCCATGACAAAGTGGGGAGAAAGCCCTTAGAGGGCAACTCCACAGGCAGTTGCTGCTAATCAGTCACGTGGACGAGTCTTTCCAGGCTGTGACCCTGAGAACTAATCAGCCCTTCTGATTTCCACACTGGCTGGGAATTGCTCTGACTGTGCAGGTGGGGTGCATGGCCCATGTGGGTAAAGCGGGTGTGATACTGTCTGGATTTTGGGGGAAAAAAACCAAGGAGTCATGTGGCACTTAAAGACTAACATTTATTTTTCACATGAGCTTTTGTGGGAGAAAATCCATCTTCGTCAGATGCTTTGAGGATGGGCTAACTTACAGAATGGAATGAAAATAAATGCAAGGGAGTGTAAAACATAGGATCAGGTCATACAGTAACAGCAAATCAGAGCGGTTGCAACTGATCCTATGTTTTACACTTCCTTGCATTCATTTTCATTCCATTCTGTAAGTTCACCCATCTTTGAAGCATCTGGCAAAGTGGGATTTTCTCCCACAAAAGCTCATGCAAAAAATAAATGTTAGTCTTTAAGTGCCACAGGACTCCTTGTTTGTTTGTTTTTTTGCTGGACTAGACTGACATGGCTACCCCTTTGGAAATTGTATTTTGGGAACCGTTAGATACTTTTTTATATTAGTATTTCATAATAGCAATGATCCATAGGAGCTATGCCACATTTGGTACCAATAGAAAAGTTCGGATTTTCTGAGAATGATTATAAAGTTCATGTAAAGGTGTTATACCCACAGCAGAAGTTACGAATATGTCTGTGATATCTGTGTTTCAACTTATGTGATTCTGGGAAACTCCCCAGACTGGATGTCTACAGTCAATGTCTCCTTAATGGCTTATTAAGGGAACCACAGGTACAATGGGCCTAGAGAGAAACCTGCTCAGTGAGTCACCCAGCCTACTATGTGACTCAACTCCGTTTTGATTGGTAAAAGCTCCACACGGCATGGAGAAGGACAGAGGTGATAAATGACAGCTTCCCCATCTCCATTTTGTCTTCAATCTCTAGTCTACAACAAACAGCCCTCTCTGGAACTATTCCTCTGTGACTGGACAAAGGACTGAGACCCTGCCAGGTGCCTACCAGAGGAATTGGACTAACCTGTGAACTCCAAAATTCTTAAAGGACTTGCTTTCCATGGACTCTGAATCATTTGTATATATGTGATTTCACACTGACCCTTTAATATCTCTCATTTTGTTTTTCATATTAAACCTTTAGCTGTAGTTACTAAAGGACTGGTTGGCAGCATGACACTCTGGGTAAGAGCCAAGCCTCTACAACACATCCTCAGGGATCTACAGCCTATTCTACAAGATGATCCCTCACCCTCTCAAGCCGTGGGAGACAGACTTCTCCTTGCTTACAGACAGCATGCCAATCTTAAACAGATACTTTCCAGCAACTACAGACTTAACAGAACCATTAAATCAGGCACATATCCCTGCAACAAACCACTGCCAACTTTGCCCATGTATCTGCACAAAAGACACTATTACAGGGCCTAATAAAACCAGCTACTCCATCACAGGCACATTCATCTGTGTGACCCGGGCCTCGTAGGATAACTTCCTGAATGTGCCAAAATCAGGGGCCAAACCACTGAGGGGTGGTATTTAAACCAGTCTCCCAGTCAGTAACAAAACATGCTTTGGTCATCATCAAGCTTAACAAAATAGAAACAGCCCCCTTTATTGTATGTCAGCTCCTCTGGTCCCCATCTAGATACTGGGTCTCTTAAAGAAATAGGCTCTCCTGACCCCAAAGGGCCAGCCACATCACCCAGAACAATACAGGCTTGTATCTTACCCAAACTACCACACTGCCAGCCAATCCTTCAGTGACTACAACTAAAGGATTAATATAGAAATAAGACACAATATGAGAGATGTTACAGAGTGAAAGTGAATCAGATGCATACAAATGATGTAGAGTCCATAGGAAGCAAGTCACTGAAGAATTTGCAGTTTGCAGTTTAGACCCATTCCTCTGGCATGCACGCCAGCACCTGGGTGGGTCTCGGTCCTTTGTTCAGTGCAGCAGAATAGTTCCAGAGGAGGGTGTTGATGGAAGGTTGCACACTGAAGACAAAATGGAGATGGGGCCATTGCTTTTTATCACCATTGGCCTTCCCATGCTCTGAGTCCTTGCCAAATCAAAATGGAGTTGAGTTAGTCTGGGTGACTGGTCAAACAGGTTTCTTCCTAGGCCCAGTGTACCTGGGAGTTCCCTTGCTGGGCCATCAGGAGGACAGTGGTTTTACAGACACCTAGTCTGGGATTGCCTCAGATTCAAATGACTTGGAACACCTATAAAACAAATAGATTCCTAATTTCTAATACAGATATGATAAGTACATATAAACCATGTACTCATTCCTAGCAGAGTACACCCTTTCTATTGATACCAAACATAGCATATCACATATGGACTACTGCAGATATGAAATATTACTATGAAAGATAACCATAAACAGTCCCCTAGACCCAGGCAGTGTCACACCCTGCTCACACACCAATGTGATTTATGCCATCACGTGCAAGAAATGCCCCTCTGCCTTATATATTGGACAAATAGAACAGTCTCTGCACAAAAGAATTAATGGGCACAAAACTGATGTCCAAAACCACAACAAACTAAAACCAGTGGGTCAGCATCTCAATCTTTTATGATCATTCCTTTAATGATTTGTTAATTGCTGTGTTCACATAAATGAATACTAAATCAAGGCCTCACAGAAAAGGTTGGGAAATTGAGTTCATTTGCAAATTTGGTTGCATTGCTTCAGGTCTTAATTGGGGCATTGTTTTTTTTTTTTTTCTCATAATTACAAGAGGTTCTTTGACCTCATCTTCCTGTGTATGCCATTTCTCACTGTTTGAATCTTAACTTCAATTTTGATTTGCTGTCACATTGTGACCTGTTCCCATAACTTACACTTCCTTGCATTTATTTTCCCCCCATTCTGTAATTTCGCTCATCTTCAAAGAGTCTGACACAGTGGAATTTTCTCCCATGAAAGCTCATGCAATAAGTAAATCTGTTAGTTTTTACAAGTACCACAGGACTCCCATTTCTTTGAGATCCCATGGCTAGCTGGGAACTGGAGGAGCTGATGCATGATAAAGGGAGCTGTTTCTATTTCATTATGCTTTGTGATGACCAGAGTGGATAATCAGAAGCACGTTTTGTTACTGACCGGTTTAAGTACCACCTGTCGGTGGTTTGGGGGTCTGGCTCCTGGTTTTGCAGCTTGTCCTGATTTTTGGCACATTCAGAAAGTTATCCCAGGAGGCCTGGGTCACACAAGTCTTAAAAGTTTCTGAAGATGGAGAGGTTCCACCACCTCCCTAAGTAACTCATTCCAGTGCTTCACCACCCTCCTCGTGAGAGAGTTTTTCCTAATATCTAACCAAAACCTCCCCAGCTGCACCTTGAAACTATTTCTCTTTGTTCTGTCCTCTGTTACTGCTGAGAATAGCTGAGCTCCCTTTTTCTTGGAGAACCCTTCAAGAAGTTGAAGGTTGCTATCAAATCCTCTGTCTTCTCTTCTTCAGACTAAATAAGTCTGATTCCTTCAGTGTTGCCTTATAAGTCATGTGCCCCAGCCCCTAATCACTTATGTCACCCTCCACTGGCTTCTTTCTAATTTGTCCACATCCTTTCTGTAGTGTGGAGCCCAAATTTGGACACAGTATTCCAGGTGTGGGCTCACCAGCGCCCAATAGAGGGGAATAATCACGTCCATCAATCTGCTGGTAATGCTCCTACTGATGCAGCCCAACATGCCATTGCCCTTTTTGGCAACAAGAACACATCTTTGACTCATATCCAGCTTGCCATCCACCATGAGCCCCACGTCCTTTTCTAAAGAGGTGCTGCCTAGCTGGTCAGTCCCCATCCTGTAGCATGGTGTTTTTCTGTCCTAAGGGCAGGACTTTGCACTTGTCCTTGTTGAACCACAGGAGATTTCCTTTGGCCCAGTGTTCCAATCTGCCCAGGTCTCCCTGAATCTTATTGCTATCCTCCAGCATGTTTAGCATTCCCTCCAGCTTGGTGTCATCTGCTAACTCACTGAACAGGCAATCTGTCCCATCATCCAGATCATCGATGAAGATGTTGAACAAAACAGGCCCCGGGACCAACCCCTGGGACACTCTGCTTGTTACTGATTGTCAGCTAGACATTGAGCCATTGAACCCTACCCACTGAGCCCTATGATCTAGCCAGTTTTCTATGTACCTTGCTGTCCATTCATCCAAACCATGCTTCCTTAACTTGCAGACAAGAATGCTGTGGGAAACTGTATCAAAAGCTTTGCTAAAATCAAGGTACATCGCATCAACACCTACTCCCAGATCCACAGATCCAGTCATCTTATCACAGAAGGCAACCTGGTACAAAACCCATGCAAATAGGTTGCCCCCTTTTAGCTGCTAAGCAAGAGAAATGCCCAGCCTCTGGACTTGTGGTTCTGTACTTTTTGTCTTGTGAGGCACAAACATAATTTTTGTTTCCATCAAGGGTCACCAGTCTATTTAATTAAAATTATATTAAATATCTATTAAAATTAAGTAATTTTAAATCAATTTAATTACTTCAATTTAAATTACATTTTTAATTAAAAACATTTATTTAGTGATTCATTTATTTAATGCAAAGCCAGACTCTATTCCTGGCTAGCAGCCACAGCCTGGCTCCCAGGACCAGGCAGTAAGCGCCTGCTGCAGTCCGGCTCCTGCTCGGGGCTGTGTGTGCGACTGGGGGGGGACAGGTGGCTACAGCAGGAAGGCCGCTACCCCAGAATAAGACCTGGGGCCCAGGTCTAGACCCCGCCCCCGGGCCCTGGCCACACCCCCAGGCCATGTTCTGGTGCCCTAGCCTGGTCATTGTCGGGCTCCAGCCTGGCCTCAGTCCCCCGGCCAGGTTTGGGGCTGGGAGAGGCAGGCTCTGCTGCGGGCGTCCGGCCTCGATCCCGCCAGGAGAAGCAGGCACCACTGAGAGATTCCTGGCCTCAATCCCTGGCTGGGGCTGGAGCCAGGAGAGGTGGGCACTGCAGAGGCCGTCCTGGCCAGGGTCCCTGGTCTGGGATGGGGCCAGCTTGGACACTCAGGGCACTGGTGCTGAGAGTCAGGCCATGTGCCCTGTGTGCCAGGTGCCAGTGACGCCACTGGGCTACAGCCCAGATCCTGGCTGCGTGCCGGGACTGGGTGGGGAGGGGAGACTGCAGCCCATCTCCCAGACAGCAGACGGGGAGTGCGGGCCAATTGAAAAAGCCCTGTGGGCCACTTTTGGCCCAGGGGTTGGGAACCCCTGCTCTAGACCTTGCTCACATACCCAGTTTCAGGAACATTTATTTACGGGTTTATGGACCATGTCAAAGTTGTACGTGTTCACTGCCTGTCTGTAAATTTGTGGTGCTTGGCGACTTGCTGGGGAGGTTCAGGAGCCACCATGAGGCAGCTGTTGAACCCTCCAGGCCACGGACCTCCCCCTTCCCTGTGCAGCACCTGCAAACACAAGGTGTGACGGGGAGGGCACCATCCACCAAACCCCGGTTTGCGGCAGCTGGTACCCCACAATGTCACTACACCTCATCCATAGGACAGAGGGCAGCAGGAGTGACCCCCAGGCCCACCATCTGGCATAGATCCAGCACCCCCTGCCCTCCCGAGCTGGTGCCCTCCAGCACCCACTGCTCCCAGGGTCCTGCCTTGCCATGGGGTGAGAGTGATATCAGGAAAAAGCCTCACTCCCCTGGCCAGGGACCCGTCCACCAGTAGACAGGCTGTGGGCAGCTTGCACATCACTGCAGTGGGACCCACTCCAGGCATGGCTCTAGGAGGTAGTCAGCGCTGTGCCAAAATGGCCCCAGTGGGGTCCTCCCCTCAGCTCCTCGCCAGGCCAAGTTGGGCTGGGCTGGGCTAGGCATTGTCACAGATCTCACAGCTCCCATCTCTTGCATCTAGCTGAGGACCCATGTCTGGAGAGCTGTGTGCCACGTGCAGCAGGCTGCAGTGCGAAGCGTGGGGACACTGGGTGACTTACAGACCTGCTCATGTGCCAGTGAGAAACCCCTTTCTGCAGCCCTGGCTTCCCCAAACTGAGTGCAGAGCCAGCTTCCTGCTTCCCTAGGCCCAGAATAGCAGCCCGGCTGGGAACTTCCCCTTCTTCACTCTGTTTTGTCACAGTACATCTCTGCTAAATCCTGTGCAACAAAAACAGCTCCGTGCAGGGGCTGGCATGCATGCATCTGTGATGGGGGGATCCTGAGCATGGGGGGCAGGTCCCAGCAGAAGGAGCACACTCAGGATGCGCTGGTGGGGTGTGTGTGCCCAGGGTGGCAGTAGTGCAAACCAGGTCCCCTCTCTGGGACAGGTGTTCATTGCCCTGGGTCAAACACGCAACAAGTCAGCACAAACAAAACTGTGGAATAGCTGGGACTAGCTTTGCAGCAGCAGACAGTGTGGCTGGCTCTCCCTGCAGGCTCCTTGCAAACCATGAACGAGCCACCATGCACTTTTTTGGGAAGATTATCCAAGCTGTTCAGAACAAGGGACACATGGGAGCCTTGCATGAAGATGCTCTGGCTAGCCAGATATCACAAGGCACCTGCTGAGAATCTGGTAATTGGCAGTCTCAGCCCCAGAAGAGGGGGTCCTTATCTGCCCAGGAGACAGGACAGCACAGGAGAACTGGCAGCTCCATGAAATAGACACCAGGTGTGACCTAGGCCTCCTGGGATAACTGCCTGAATGTGCAAAAATCAGGTCGAGCTGCAAAACTGAGGGTCAAACTCCTGAACTCTGATGTGTGTTACTTAAACCAATCTCCCAATCAGTAACAATATTTCTGATTCCCCACATCAGTTACCAAGAAACATACCAAAGAATAAACAGCCCCAATATTGCATATCAGCTTGTCTGGTCACCAACTAACCAGTCGTATCTCTTAAAGAAATAAGTTCTCCTGACCCCAAGGGGCCAGCCATGTTACATTGAATAATGTAGGTTTGGATCTTACCCAAAATACTATGCCGCCAACCAGTCCTTTAGTAACTAAAGCTAAATGTTTAATATAAAAGAAAAGAGAGAAAATGTGAGAGCTGTTGAAGGGTCAAAGTGAATCCTGTACATGCAAATGATTAAAAGTCCATGTAAAGCAAGTCATTGGAGAATTTGGAGTTTGCAGGTTTGTCCAATTCCTCTGGTAGACACCCAGAGCCTGGGTGGGTCTCAGTCCTTTGGCCAGACACAGAGGAATAGTTCAGAGATGGGTGTTGGCTGGAGACTAAAGACAAAATGGAGTTGGGGCTGCTTGCCTTTATTACTTCTGGCCTTCCCCATGCCACGTGGAGATTTTGCAAATCAAAATGGAGTTGAGTCACATGGTCAGTTTGGGTGACTCACTGAGCAGGTTTCTCTCTAGGCCCATTGTACCTGTGGTTCCCTTAAAGGGCCATTAAGGAGACAATGACTGTAGATGTCCAGTCTGGGGAGTTTCTCAGAATCACATAAATTGCACTACAGATATAACAAACATATTCCTAACTTCTACTACAGATGCAATATCTACGCATAAACAATATAACAATTCCTAGCTAGGTACAATCTCTCTGTTGGTACCAAATGTGGCAAAGCTCCTATGAATTATTGCAATTATAAAATATTGAAATAGTACAATATATGGTCCTTTAAATCCAGACAGCATCACTCCACCATTCTGTTGGTGCAGCACACTGGGTGGGGAGCGGGTTGTGAGAGGTCAGCAGAGCCACCCCCCCCCCCACTGCACCAGAGCTGCCATATCCTGCTCTGCACTCAGGAGGCAGCTTGGGGCATTTACAGAGGATTGGTCTGATAGCTGGTGAGGTGGCTCTGACCCCGAAAGCAACTGCTCACTGCTGCAGGAACTGTGAGGAGGGGCTGGGCTATGGGGAACAGGAGATCCCCTGCAAATTCCAGCTGCATCTGAATCTCTGCTCTTGCAAAGGCAATCAGCTGCACTGGACCACAAAATGGTCCCTAGGTGGCAGCGCCAGAGCAGAATAAATTTATAGACTCATGGTCTCTAAGGCCAGAAGAGAGCAGTATGGCAAATTCACCACAGAACAAACTGTGTGATGGCAGGGGGCTCCCAATGAAAATTTCAGGACAAATCTGTCAGATGACTGAACTTATTAAGCGTTGCAAGTCACGAAGCGATCCAGGCTTTCTGCACTCTGTGAACTTGTTCTGTGAACTGGGCTCTGACTGTGGTCTTCTGAAGTGGTCAAGCAAAGAACATGATGCATTGTCATTTTTACTGTCTCATCAATAGCATAATAGCAAGGAGGTGTAAGTGGTGAAATGGGCCCGTTATTGTGAGGAATTATCCTGACTCTGACACTGCCCCAATAGAATTGGTTAGCCAAAGGAGCTGTCCTTGCTCCTACCCTCTTTACCCCAAGGCCAGCCTGATCTCAAGGGCTCCCTTCCCTCTCTCCTGTGTGGTGGGGTCCCTGTAACCTGGGCAAGGCTGGGCCCCAGATTCCTGGGGGTTCAACTCCCAGTCGTGTTGTGGTCACCTAGGGAAAGGGTTGTCTCCACTTCAGGCGCTAACTCTTACTGTGTGCTTCCCTGATCCGTTAATCTTGGCATATAGTTCAAAGCAATACAATGTGTTAAATGAACAGCAGTCAGAAATCAAATAAAAAATAAAGATGAGAAAGTTAAAAACAAACACCCAATGCCACCTCTGGCACCGGGTACACCACCAGGGCTTCTCTCTGGTGTAAGGGTGTTCACACTCTGTTCCCGACATGTCTCAGGCCTCCTGGACAGCCCCTGGCTGTGCTGCAGGGATGCAAAGGGTCAGACACGTCCTCTGGCAGTGGCCACACACCTCCAGGCGCTAGGGGAGCAGAGCCTTTCTCCCTAACATCAGTCCCCCCCCCCCCACCCATCGGGTCATGATTCCCGTTCCAGTCTGGCCTATGCGGCCTCTCAGCCCCACCCAGGGTCCATCGCACTCTTCCCAGCTGCTCACTAAACCTGGCTCCAACCATCTTCTGTACTTCTTCTTTGTACTCATTTTTCACATTAGCATAATGGAAATACAAGGTTTCACCTAGATGAGAAGTTCTCAGACTGGTCTGAGAACTCCAGTCAGGTGGTCCAAGGAAGGTTGTTAGGGTTTTTTAATAAAGCTCTTGTATCCAAAGCAATGGACTGTCCTTTCCTAAGTGGAGTACTTTGCACTTGTCTTTATTGAATTTCATCCTGTTTACCTCAGACCATTTCACCTGTTTGTCCAAATCATTTTGAGTTGAGATCCTGTCCTCCAGAGCACTTACAACACCTCCCAGCTTGGTATCACTGACAAACTCTATAAGTGTACTCTCTATGCCGTTAGCTAAATTACTGATGAAAATATTGAACAGAACTGGACTGAGAACTGATCTCTGCGGTACCCCGCTTGTTATGCCTTTCCATCATGACTGTGAACCATAGATAACTACCCTCTGGAAGCAGTTATCCAACCAATTTTTGATCCATCTTATAATAGCTCCATCCAGGCTGTACTTCCCTAGTTTGTTAATGAGAAAGTGATGTGAGACCATGCTGAAAGCCTTACTGAAGTCTAGATACACCATATCTACCACCTCCCCTCTACCCACAAGGTTTGTGACTCCATCATAGAAAGCGAGCAGGTTGGTTTCACATGATTTGCGGCTTCACACATGACCCACACTGGGTTCTGCTTATTCCTGTTCTGGCTCCTGAGGGGACACACTTCCCCTTTGCAGGCTTTTCTCTGGGATCTCGAGGGCTTGGACCTGCTTCCTCCTTCTTGTCATCGTGGAACATCTCTGTTTACCGGGAGCTCACAGCCTTTCATTCCTTCCCATGGCCAGTTTCTTTAGTAAGTCCAGTCTGGTCATCTCCCTGGATACAATGTCCTGCCATCTCATTAGTGGTTGGCCTCGAGACTGGACTCATTTTGGTTTCGCTTGCTGTTCTCTTTGGCCCCCAGCCATGTTTGTCTTCAGCAGCATCCCTGCCCTCATTTCCACTGTGGCCAGCCCTGCTTTCCTCCTCACTTCCCCTCTGTCTTAGCATCATCCCACTCCACGCCTGCCATCTCTCCTCTCTCCTGCCCCAACCCACTGGTTCCTGGTTCATTGAATGCAGCTGCTGCCAGCCCCTGATGCACTCCCGTCGGTATGCTGATTTGGTGGGTTTTCACTTTGGTATCAAGCACTTGGTTCCCCCACGTCTGGGCAGCACTTGAATTAGGGCATGTCTCCTTTAACCTCTAACTTCAGCCTTGATGGATCTGTCAGCACTCCTCTGGCTTCCCGGTAAACACAAGATTCCTTGTTCTACATCCTCATTTTTTCTGTTGTCCTGAAAACATGTTGTATCCTCATCCTGGGATATGAAGATGTAGAGGTTCATCTGTGGGGGAAACCTGTCTTGGGAAAACCTAGAATGGTTGCACTGACTTTTACAGAATAAGTTGCCGTGAATCAACTGTATCTGGAAGAAGGAAAACTGTGATTTCAGACCAGGGCAGCTAGGCCACACAGGCAAGTCTACCCAGGAGAAGGAAAACTGACTTCAAATCCAAGCAGTCCACTTGGAAGACAAGTGGATTAAGGTGGATCTGCACATCCTGTTGCTAGCAGACTGGGAGATGGGGACACAAAGGCTGGTAGCAGACCTGGTGAGCAAACTAATGCATTGGAGCCCATGGAATCAGAGTGACGAACAACGGCAGGGAAGGGTTGCGAATGGGCTGCGTGGTGCAGTCTGATTACTGGCAGTAGTTGGTTTCCTCACAAAGACACAGGGTGACAGGGAAAGCCCAAAAGCCAGACTGTGCCCATTGGTGGGAAATGGCACAGATGGGCACGGTGGGACGTCAGGGCCCAGAGAAGTGCTGAGCGTGGCAGTGATCACAAGCTACTAATGGGAAAGATTCAGATTAATTTAAAGTCTGTGGAGAAGATGGGT
Organism: Podocnemis expansa; assembly: GCA_007922195.1. Classification (NCBI taxonomy): domain Eukaryota; kingdom Metazoa; phylum Chordata; order Testudines; family Podocnemididae; genus Podocnemis; species Podocnemis expansa. The sequence continues at coordinate 843,199 of ML682046.1, forward strand.
GCAGCTGTGGTGTAGATTTGCTCCTCTGAAGGGAAAGAGTGGCTTTGGGAGTAGGCCGGCGTGGCGCCAGTTGGGTTGGCAAGCGTTTCACACCATTACATTTGTAACGAATTGCCTTGTGCGTACAGCTGGCCTGCAGGAGCCACCTATTGTCCACCTAAACAAAAACACCTCTGACATACTCCCTCAAGTCATTATTTACCCCAAAACAACCCCAGTGTTCTGCTTTGAACCATTATTTCTTCCCTACAAAAACCCCTACCCAAGTTCCACATGAAAGTTAGTCAGAGGGAGTCTGTTCTGATGCCTGATCTGTTGCCTGGACCTACAAGCTGCCTCAGGTCCACTGGGACTTCACTATCTCCTTGCTGATCGTGGAGGCTCGGCCCGTCTCCAGCACTCCAGAGCCTAAGCCGAACAGCCTGGTTCCTGGGTACCTTTGAGCCGCACTGAGTGGTGAGACATTCTCCCTCTTGCTTCTCTCTGTTTTTCCCTAGTCCAGCTATAGCTCTCTAACCCTGATCTTTTGTAATCCACTGGATAATATTGTAACTGTTTGATCATTTTCCTCTTCTGTATGGTTATCAATATTGTGACTCTTTGGGCATTTTTCTTTCCTTTTATAATTATTCATGTTTTATGTACCTGGCAATAAAGTAACTTTCCTAATCAAGCTGGTTGCCAGACTTCCTCTGTGTTCTTGGCTTCCCTATATTGCTCTGCAGCAACACTCCTTTTACCTGGCCAAAGATGCCTGTGATGCCCAATTCCCTGTAAGGTTTGCTCATTAAGGGGTTACCTGCATGCTGAACTTGTGGCATATAAGGGTGACAGCTGAAAGTGCTGTTTTGACCCAGCTTGATTGAGTCCAGGGGCATATAAGGGGGGCAGCTGAAAGTGCTGTTTTAACCCAGCCTGCTCAGATGCATACTCCAGCCTAGACCTGTGTGGTACAGGGGCACATAAGGGTAGCAGCAGACCAGTGCTGTGTAAACCAGCCTGCTGAGTTCAGGGACACATAAGGGGTCAGCTGAGAGTGCTGATAGACCCGGTCCGCTCAGTCGCACTTAGGAACCTAGTCTTGGGAAATTTAGGTCCTGCAAGGGTGGTTCCATTGGGAGGGATTTACAGAAGGGAGAAATAAGCTCCACACAGAAACACAAGTGACACAAGCAGTACACTAATGGAATTGCACTGCCCCCCGAGGAAGTAACCCTAATAAATGAGCACACCCCAAGTTGATGGGCAAAGTTGTTAACAGTATCAGCTAATTTAGAGCCCATCATTTTATATGGAGAGATGGAGTTATGTTTTCCGATGTACATTACTTTTCATTTATCAACACTGAATAATAGCTGGCATTTCTTAAGAAGAACTCTATGTGATTCAAAAGCTTGTCTCGTGCACCAGTAGAAGTTGGTCCAATAAAGCCACCACTTCACTCACCTTGTCTCTCTGATTTTCTTGCCCAGTCAGCCAGTTTTGCGAGAACTGTTTGGAACTCCTCGCAGTGTGGTTTGGACTCAGCTATCTTGAGTAATTTACTATTGCCTTCAGCCTCTGCCACCTCACTGTTTGTCCCTTTGTCCAGATCATTTAGGAATGTGTTGAACAGCTCTGGTTCTGGTGCAGATCCTTGAAGGACTCTACTATTTACCTCTCCCCACTGTGCAAACTCACTGCCTGTTCCTGCGCTTTCCTTCATGTCTTTTAATGTGTTGTTGGTCCAGGAAAGGACCTTCCCTCTTACCTCATGACTGCTTTCTTTGCTTAAGAGCCTTTAGTGAGAGTGCGATGCTGCCTGGAGTTAGAGCTCATGTGTTGTATTATTTAGCATCCATAAGTCAATAACTGCAATAGCTGATATGAAATATTCCATGTTGGGTACCAATAAAAGGCTGTGATTCCCTAGGAATGGTTCTATGGTTTATGTGTAAGTGTGATATTTGTAGTAGAAGTTAGGAATAGGTTTGTTATATCTGTGTTTCAGCATATCTGCTTCTGAGAAATGCCACAGACAGGATGTCTACAGCCATTGTCTCCTTAATGGCCGATTAAGGAAGCTCGCAGGGACAGTGGGCCCAGGAAGAAACCTGCTGAACCACTAAGACTTGACCCTGATCTTCATTTTGGTTTCTAAAATATTCCACACAGCATGGGGAAGGCCAGAGGTGATAAAAGCAGCTGTGTCCAACTCCATTTTGTCTTCAGTCTTCAGCCAACACCGACGTCTGGATCAATTCATCTGCAGCTAAATAAAAGACTGAGGCCCACCCAGGTGCTGGGTGTCTACTAGAGGAACTGGGTAAGCCTGCAAACTCCAAATTCTTCCAAGAACTTGCTTTCCATGGACTCCAAACCATTTGTATGTATGTGATTTACTTTAACCCTTTAACATCCCTCATATTTTGTTTCTTTTCTCTTTATATTAAATCTTTAGTTGTAGTTACTAAAGGATTGGCTGGCAGCGTGGTATTTTGGGTAAGATCCAAACCTATATTGTTCTTTGTAATGTGGCTGGCCGGGGGTAAGGAAAACCTTTCTGGGTAAAGAGCTTGGCATTTTAAGTATTTATCTCTTTCCTACTCCCAGTGGCTATTTGGGAACCAGGGGCTGAAATGCAGTAAAGGGACTATTTATATTTTGTTATGTGTCTTGATAATCAGTGTGGGGGATCAGAAGCAGTTTCTGACTGTTGGGAAGTCTGACTTTACTGCTATCTTTCAGTGTTTTAGAGACTTTCACTCTCATTTTTGAAGCTTGCCCCGATCTTTGCATATTCAGGTGGTCATTCCAGGAGGCCCAGGTCACAGAGGGTCCCTGTCAAAAGCCATCTGAAAGTCCAAGTACCCTGGATCACCCTCGTTCCAAAGAATTCTAGTTGACCGGTGAAGTATGGTTTGTCGAGGATTACGACAGCCATGTTGACTCATCTCCAGTAAATTTTATTTTTCTATGTGTCTGGTTATGTTGTTCTTTACTAAAGTTTCAGCCAGTTTGCCTGGTACTGAAGTTAGGCTAACTAGCCTGCAATTGCCAGGATCGCCTCTGAAACCTTTCTAAAATATGGTGTTACGTTAGTCATGTGGTCCAGAAGCTGACTGAAATGATAGATTACATACCATAGTTAGTAGTCTGCAATTTCGTATACACGTCCTTTCAGGACTCAGGTGATCCCATCCGGGCCTGGTGACTTATTACTGTTTAATTGATCAATCTGTCTCAAAACCTCCTCTACTTGTTATACCAAAAAGGGCACCCAGGAGAGCACCCCCTAGTAAAAAGAAAAGACTAGCAGGATCTTATTCAGGGGGACAAGGCAATATGCCACATTTATTGTAAATAAGTAAGAATAGCAAAAAGCGTGCGCACGCACGCACGCACACACACACACACAGAGTTCTGCAAGCTGGTGTGATGTAATTACCAGTCCTTTCATGTGTTGCTTGAGCCAGCCTAATGGCCAGCTAGGCTGGGCACAAGGAGGGAGCCAGGCCTCTGTCGGTCATGATCCGATGCTCCAAGATGTCAGTTGCAGAATGAGACCCCAAAGTTTTCATGCTCTCACCCATCTTTTATACTTGCTGGCCTTCATGTAAGTCTATGGGATTTGCTGTGTCATGTAGCCTCAGGGTTCCTGTGAGATCATTGGTCACCAGTCACTTGCAGACTTGATTGTATTTTGTTCTTTTCTTTCTGGGGTGGCTCCTTCTGTTTGCTTTAATCAGAGACATCTGCATTGTTCAGCCAGTTAGATGGTACTTGTGCTTCATCAGGACAGGCTGGCAGTTGAGGCTGGCCTTTTCACACACACGCCCTTCATTCACACAGCTTGTTCACACATTTAAAAGAACATATACAGCATATACCTAAACCAGATTTCATCAAGTATCCAAAATGATGTACATTGTTTAAGCAGAAAGTCCAAACTGACAATATGGAGTCTTGCTGGACATTGGTCACAATGTCCATTACACAGGGTTACAGTTATCTGTCTGTGCTCCACATACTGACACTTCAGTCTGGGGCAGTTGCTCAGATCTGTCACCTAAAAAGACTGGCTCAGGAGTGGGAATTCCCCTCACATCCTCTGCAGCAGTGGTGTTGGAACAATTCATATAAGGCTGCAAAGAATTCACTTAGTTTCTACACAATGGCCTGATCAATCCTGAGTGCACCTTTGGCAGCTCCTTCATCCAGTGGCCCCACTGACTGTTTGGTCAGCTTCCTGCTTCTGCTGTACTGTAAAAGATTTTGCTGTTAGTTTTTGTTTCTTTTACTAGTTGCTCTTCAAGCTCCTTTTTGGCTTGCCTTTTAACACTTGACTTGGTGAGTTTATGCTTCTTTCTAGTTTTCTGGATTTGACTACCAAGTTTTAAAGGACGCCTTTTTGTCTCTAACTGCCTCTTTTAGTCTGATATTTAGTCATGATGACTTGTTTTGGTGGCTTTTTTTTTTTTTAAATCCTCTTAATATTTCTTCTATTTGGGGAATACATGTAGTTTCAAGCTCTATTATGAAGTTTCCATGTGGCTGACAGAAATTTCACTCTTGTAACCCTTCCTTTTAGTTTCTGTTTAAGTAGTTTCCTCATTTTGTGCAGTTCCCTGTTTTGAAGGGAAGTGAACAATATAGGAAAAGAAGATCAGTAAAGATTATGTTGGATGACAGTACAATTGGTCTGATGGTGCAAGTAGAAGAAAGGCTACTGGTGAACTGATAACAGTGCCCCAGAGGCATTGAAGGGATGCAACAAGCATTTTGAAAAAGTGCTTAATCTTCAGTTCATCTGGGTTCATTCTAGACATGCGGATGCACAGGGCAGCTTGCATGGCAAGAGAGAGCAATGCAGAGGTGCCAGCAGAAGAGGAAAGAGAAGTGAAACGATTAAAAATGGGAAATCTGCAGGGCTAGGCAATATCGCCGCTGAGCTGCTAAAAGCCAGCACCAGAATTGGTGTGGAGCAAAAAAACTTACTGAGTGTTAAGTGACAGCAGAGTGTCTCCTGCCATAGCAGGATTGCAGCAGCTGGGGCTTTAAGAAAAACATGCAAAATGATGAGTCTCACAACACGAGGTGGCAACCCTGGAACCCCACGGGGCATGCTGGGAGGGAGGGCAGCCACTATCTTGCACCACTCAATGGATGTAGAAAAGTACAAGAACTGGTAAATCGGGGTGCCACTCGAGGTCATCTCTCATTCATGGCAGGGCCCAAAATAACCATCTCCTAGACTAGAGGAAGTCCTCCCTCCCCGCGGATCTGTGATGGCTTGCGCCTTCCAAAACCGTTCCTAAACCTTTATAATGTGATGTGTCAACTTTCCTGTTCACCTTTGGAAAGTAACCATGTAGATTAACACAAAATAGGCCACGCACAGTCTTTTTTGAATGCTCATGACACACTCTATATTACTGGTATGGTATTATGTTTCCTGTCATGCTGTACATGTGCATAGATACGATATCTCTCCCCTGATGGCCAAAAGGACCAAGCTGCAAAACCACCAGCAGCCATCTGTGTGGATAAGCTAAAAGTAGACTGCAATGGCAAACTTTAGGTTGCATTGTGTCTTATTTTTGTTTGGTAGTTGTTAACTCCCTTACCAATAATTGATTATGCCTTGATTTGCTATATGCTCACTTAAAATCATGTTTTAATCAATACACTGGTGCTTGCTTTATATAAAGCTCTGTGGACTGTAGAGAGAAAAGGGTGCTTAGTGTAGAGCAAAGGTGAATTACATATCAGTTTCTTTGTTAAACCAATGGATCAGAGTATAGGCGCCAACAGGATAGTTCCTGGTGTGGCATGTAAGGGCTGGGGGTGCTCACTGAGGGATTGTGACACTGTTTCGATTCAGGGAACCATTTAGGATACTATTTCATTTTAATAATCCATAATTGCAATAATCCCTAAGAGTTATGCTATGTTTGGTACCAAAAGAAAGGTTGTAACTAGCTAGGAATGATTATATTGGTTATACGTAAATGGCGTACTTGTAGTAGAAATTAGGAAGATATTTGTTTACATCTGTTTCAACTTATGTGATTCTGGGTTCCAGTCAGTTATCTCCAGACCTGTCCCTGTACCCCTGCCTAGAACTTTGTCTCCTTCCTAGGCAAGGTGGACACTTCGCCTGTTCTCCATCTGCTGTGACCTGTTTCAGGGGCTGATTCAGGAGGATGAAGGGGTCAGATTTCTGTATGTGTGATTGGAGAAGACCTGTCTGGCCTCTAGTGGCCTCTGCTATGATCACACAGCCTGGTCCCATCAGTGAAATACAGGAGTAGCATATGGGGGAAACTGAGGCACACACACAGCATTCAGAGAAAGCCACCAGCATACCTCCACTTCATCATGCTGCCACTCAAACAAAAGCCAGGATGTGGGACCCTTCTGTCCCCACCCTGCCACAGGGCTCTTTGTAATGGCTGAGGCCCTGGAGATCAAAGCCTGGTGTGTGAGGATCAACCTCAGTGAAGGAGAGGGTGGTGCTCAGCCTGGCTGGGGCCCGTCATGGAGACTGATACAGAGCCAGGGTCTGTGGCAGGTGGGCTATAACTTGGGTCCAGGGCTGGTGGAAGGACGGGAGGGCTGAGCCAGCTCTCTCTGGGCTGCAGGGGATGCTAAGTGCAGCTCAGACAAAATGGGGCAGGTCACTGTTAATTTAGATCCACTTCCCAGGCACTGCAGACCTCGCAGCAGAATTAATAACTGTATTGCTGAGGGTGACCCTGTGTTCCTCCATCTCACTACAGCCCACAGGCTCTGAGGGATACCCTGGCTGTGCCCAGCCCACCAGGACGGCTGAGAAACATGACTGGCAGCGGGGGCTATGACTCAGAGACCAAGTCAGAGAGTGGTTTGATTGCAGGATCCCAACCGAAGGGCAGCGACAGCAGGGGCCTGGTGCTGGAAGGGTTTCACTCTGGGGACTGGAGAAGGGTCTCAGTGGGGGCAGCCTGCCCAGGGCCCAGGACAGGGGCCTCTGCTGGTGAATGGCTCATGCTGGCCAAGAACGCTTCCCCTTTCCTTCTCCTGTGGCTACTGAAAAGAGTCCAAGATGGGGGGGGCTTCTCCTCCCTCCATGCCAGAACTGTTGCATCTGTCATAGTTTGGGTTACCTTATGTCATTGGGGTTGCCATGATGGCAGACGGGAGGGCAGTTTGGGAGGAAAACCTGTCTGACTAGCTCAGTTTTCTCCTCCATAAAGATCCTGTATGGAGCTCAGAGCATGCTGCCTCTCATTATCTGAGTATAATTTACCAAAACATAACACTGGAGACGGAAGATGGGACTGAGGGCAACGCTGAACCACCAGGAGTCAGGGTACTGTAGAAAAAATGTTTTCTTTCCTGTTTATTGTTGTGCGAGCTGGAAAGCTGAGCTGTGTGCCTGAGGGGCAGGGTGGACAGCTTACTCTTGGTACAAGTGAAATCTGATCTTTATGCCTGGAAAGAGGCAGTAGCCGGAGAAAAAGTCTGGAAGAGGGCACTAGGGAGCCATGGCTTGAATGACTAAAGAGGAAATGGGTCTGGCAGCTGTCCTAGTGAAACACGCTGCTGTTTTTAGAGAAGATTTAGGCAGCATGAAGGGAATCACCATGAAGTTACATAGTAAGCCTGATTGCCAACCGAAATGTTTGAAGGGCAGAATGGTGCCATTTGCCATCAGACCCAAGGTTGCGCAAAGCCTAGAGCAACTAGGCAAGGAAGGTGTCTTAGCACCTGTTTCTCACAGCCAGTGGGCAACACCCACCAACCCAATAGTAAAGAAAGATGGCTCCACTCGGATTTGTGGAGATGTCAAGGTCATTGTCAACCCAGTGTTATGTGCAGAGCAATATTCTCTTCCCCGTACTGAGGACGTTTTTGTGGGTTAGACTGGGGGGACAAAAATATAATAAGATTAATCTGAGTCAAGCGTACTTACAGAGTTATGCTGAAGAAATGTCTCAAGAGTTGTTGGCTATTGTAACACATAAGGGGTTGTACAGATACTGCCATTTACCCTGCAGAATTATTTCAGCCCTGGCTTTGTTCCAGAGGGTAATGGACCAGGTTTCGAGTGGCTTATTGGGAGTACAGTGCTATCTGGATGACATCCTGATCACTGGCAGAACTGAGGAGGAACACCTTACAAACTTGAAAGCTACTTTTCAAAGACTGGAAGAGTATGGTCTCTGCATTCGCTGAGACAAATGTCAGTTTTTCCAGCAAAAAAACTCAGAGTCATGTGGCACTTTCAGACTAACAGATTTGTTTTTCGCATGAGCTCTCATGGGAGAAAATCCCACTTCTTCAGATGCTTCAAAGATGGATGAACTTTTGAAGTATCTGACGAAATGGGATTTTCTCCCACAAAAGCTCATGCAAAAAATAAATCTGTTAGTCTTAAAGTGCCACACAACTCTTTGGGTTTTTTGCTGGACTAGACTAACATGGCTATCCCTTTGGAAATTTTTCCAGCCCTCAGTTGAATATTTAGGACATATAATTGATGCTGATGGTCTCCATAAGTCTCCAGCCAAGGTTAAGGCTATTGTGGATGCTCCACTCCCTCAGAACGTAAGCCAGCTTTGCTCTTTTTTGGGGTTATTGAACTATTATGGGAAGTTTATTCCTCAGTTAGCATTGCTCCTGAAACCCCTACATGAGCTCCTTGGGTCAAACGAGGTCTGGAACTGGACTAAAGCCTGCGATGTTGCGTTTAACGAAGCTAAACTTGCACTGGTGAACTCTAGGGTTCTGACACATTTTGATCCTTCCTTACCCCTACAGTTGGCCCATGATGCCTTCCCTTATGGAATCGGGGCCCTATTGTTACATATTGTGCCTTCAGGTGAAGAGAAGTGTATTGCTTTTGCTTCACATACCATGACAAAGGCAGAAACTAACTGTGCCCAAATAGAATGTGAAGCACTGGGCATTGTTTTTAGTGTTCAGAAATTTCACCAGTACCTGTTGGGAAAGAAGTTCACACTTCTCACTGACCATTGACCCCTGACATTGACTTTGGGGCCATACAGAGGCATCCCACCTTTGGCTGCTAGTTGTATACAATGATGAGCACTGATATTTCTGGATATATGTCTGAGATCAAGTATAAGCACTCCTATTTGGATTGCAAGACAAATAGTCTTTCAAGGCTACGGTTACCAGTATATTGTCAAGATCAGGGTCAGGAAGAAATCTTTTACTTTGGACAGGTGGAAAACACAACTGTCATGGCTACTCAAGTGAAGGAAGTGGCATGCATTGACCCCGTACTGTCTACAATTATGGATCTGGTGATGCATGGAACATTCTTACCGGACTCCCAGGTCTCATCTGACCTCTGCCCCTACGTGCCTAGGAGGGATGGAGTTATCAACCTAGTCTGGGTGTTTGTTGTGGGATATTTGTGTCATTATCCTGCCTTTGTTAAGACACATTTGTTTGAACAGCTTCATTCAAGTCACTCAGGCATAGTGTGCATGAAAGAAAAGGCTCAGTGCTATTTTTTTGGTAGTTGGGCTTGGACAGGGCCGTTGAAGAGACAGCTAGAGTTTCTATCTCATGTTAGAGCATTTGAAAGCACCTCAGTTGGCATCCCTTCACCCATGAGACTGGCCCAAAAGGCCATGGCAAAGTATTCATGTTGATTTTGCCAGCCTGTTCAAAGGATGCATGTTTTTAATTGTTATTGATGCCTATACTAAATGGCCAGAGGTCTCGGTAATGCAGTCCACCACTACAGAAAACACTATCCAGAACCTACATGGCTTCTTTCATTGTTATGGTCTCCCAGAACAGATGGTGAGCGACAATGGACCACAGTTCATTTCCCAGGATTTTGAAAGTTTTATGAAGGCCAGTGGAATGCGTCACATCAGGTTAGCACTGTATCATCCTTCCACCAATGGACCAGCTGAAAGATTCATGCAGGCTATGAAACAAGCTCTAAAATATGTACAGGGATGCTCACCTCTTCAGAACTGTCTGGACAACTTCTTGTCATCCTAAAGCATCTCCAGCTTTCCTTACAATGGGATGGCAGTTGCTCTCTTGCTTTTATTTGTTGAAACCACAAGAAGCACAAGTGGTTGAATGCCAACAGCAGGACATCAGACGTGAATCACTCAGAATGAAGGACCACACCTTCGTATTGGACAGACTGTCTTCACTCAACACTATTCTTCAGGAGCTAAATGGTTCCAGCCACTGTCATTGCCCAGACAGGACCTGCTTCCTACTGTGTTCAGATGGCGGGTAGCCTTGCTTGGTGATGGCATGAGGATCAGTTGCTACTCAGTCATACTCGTCCTGGGGATACATTTCAAACTGACCTAGATGATTTCACCCTTACAGATGATATACCATCAAAGCATGAATCAGCTGTTCTTGCTGTCTTGCTCCAGCCATCTGTTCAAAACCTTTCATGGACATCCTTTGCACCTCTCCCCACAGGGCTCTGGGTGGAGATGGAGAGGGTTGAGTCCATTCCGCCCCTCTTTGTCCAGCCACCCCCCCAGCTCTCATTACCTGATCCCTGGTTCCCAGTGACACCGTCCACCCACCCAGCAGACAGCAGGGCTGACAGGACCAGCATTTAACATGGACTTTATTTGCTTCTGCTGCTGCTCCATAGGGTCCTGAAAGGCCAACCTGCCACTGAAGAGAGTCGGCGTCAGGGGATTTGGGCTGTGGGGCCCCTGGATTTTCCCAGGCAAAACTTTACTAGAGAGGAGCATAGTGGGGTTCTTCTACTAGTGCCCCCATTGCCCTGCTTCCCCATCAAACCCACCACTGCTAGCAGTGCCCTCCACTCCCCAGGGCTGGGCATTGACCATGACCTGACCCTCAGGGCTGTCAGCCCCTCATGGCCCAGTTATTCTCTGCAGCTTCCAGGGCCTCAGCAGCCCTTCATGCCCCATGATGCAGGGCTATGGAGCAGGGGGAACTTCTGTCCTGCCTGAGCTCTCACACAAGAGGACCGAAAAAAAAAAGAAAAAGAAAAAAGGGCTGAAACCACCACTGTTCACCCACCACAGGTTCTTTGTTCCCAGCACATATCTCATTCAGGACACCCTGTGGGGCTACACAGGTCTGCAGAGGGTCAAGTAGCAGCCAGCCCTACACCACCACCAGTTGCCCATGCGAAGCCACAGCCTGGGAGCACCACGAAGAGTAGGTGCTGCAGGAGGTACCACCCACAAGACTCAGAGTGACAGTACCCTGTGGCCCTCTGATTGGCCAAGTTATTCTATTTAATTGCAGGGGTTAAACTGTCTGGGTAGCAACACAGACCTTGGCCAGCTGCAGGGCCAGACCTTGCCATGGGCTCCTGCTCCTGTGTCCCAATCCTAGCCTGATGCTGCCTCTGGCCTCCTCCTGGCTTGACTCTAGTTCTTGTTTATGGGACCAGGCCCTTCTTCCAACTCCTGCTTGGCAATGGCCTTCCCTGATGGGAAGACCTCATCCCAGCTGTCATCACTTGTCTGGATAGCCAATGTCCTGGTCAGTTTCCTTCCCTGCAACTACTACACGTGCTCGGGGATCCTCTGCACATCTCTCTGTCCGGCCCTCGGATACAGCAGGCTCCCTTGTACAGGAACCCTGGCTTGTGCTACAAGTTGGTGGTACCAGGAGATGGCTGGCCACGCATGGGCAAGGCTGAGCTCAGCTTCCTGCAAAGGGCCGACCTGCGCTGTGACATGGAGCCAGCCAGCAATTTCAGTTCCACTGAGAGCAATGGGTGACAGTGGCCATGTTTAGTAAGGGCAAAACCCATGAGCCAGTCCTTGCGTCTCCCTCTCCCCAATGAGCAGCCCGGAGCCTGACTGTGTGAGGGTAGAGACAAGGCTGGCAAAGTTGGAGCTCTGTGTGGGATTCGCCTGGGCACAGGGATCATGGCCTCACCTGTCCCTGACACAGCCCCAGCCCCTGAGCAGGACCCAGGAGCTCTTGTCAGTCTCCCACGGCCTGCCACGCTTGGCCTGCAGGATCTTGTAACCTACAGACCCTCTGGAAACTGCTTCTTTGTATGCAGCATAATGCATTAGTGAAGAGGGCTGGCTGCTCTCATGTTCCCTGACCGTTCTGCATGCCTTGCAAGCTAGCCAGGGGCTGCGGGGACTCAGCAGATGCTGTGGGTCTCTCAGAAGGCTGACAGCTCACAAAGCTGTGAGATTACAACAGAGGTGTGGAGTCACCCTGCACCCCAGCGCTCCTGAGTGAGGAACAAGAGCAGCTCTACAGTGACAGTTTCCATCTCCAAGGAGGAAGCCTCTTGTACCGCAAGCAATTTCTGTGTCTGGCCGTTTCCTTTCTTCATTCGTCTCTCTTTCATGCTGAGCGCAGACAGAAGCCAGGGCTGAGAAGTACTGCGTGTGGGGCTGAGATCTGCCCTGGGATTGTATGGAAGCATGGCCCTGCATGTGTTGCCTCTGGCCCTTCTCCTGGCCCTTCCACCGCTGCTCTCTGCCCAGGGAGGAGGACAGGCCCCTTCCAGCCGCCAGGGAGAACCCAGGACTCCAGGTAGGACCAGCTCAGGCTTTGTTGCTCCCCTGCCTGTAGGTTTGCTGCCGGGCTTTGCCCCATCAGTCTTTCTGCCATTGCCCCAGGAGGGGGCTGCTTGCCAATGCCCGTGGGGCTCAGCACCAAGCAGAGCTCAGAGCTCTGGGCTGAACAGCAGTTGGAGTGATGCAGGGGCAGGAAACTGAACTTACCTGGAGTGGCAGAAACGAGAGCAGAGGCCATGGGACAGCCCCACCCTCCATGAGCAGGAGACAGGTCAGAGTCTGTCCCTTGGCTGGGGTAAGATGCCTGTGTTAGTGACTTTCATGGTACCATACAAATAATCCGGTTCCCTGGGGAGCAGGTGCAAGTCTTGCACATGGGAGAAACTTGTGGGTTTCTGCAAAAGAAGCAAGGAGTCCTGTGGCACTTAAAGAATTTGTTAGTCTTTAAGTGCCACAGGACTCCTTGCTTCTGTTGCTGAAGTAGACTAACACGGCTGCCCCTTTCGAACTTGTGGGTTTCTGTTTCTCCTCAGAACAACTCTGGTACCATGAGCTGGAGTCCTGCCAGCTGTCCTGAACTGTCTGCCCCTCAAAGAGACACGGCCTCTCACGGAGATCCCTAGAGCTAACACAATGAGATCATTCCTCTAATGAGTATGCGGCATGCTCAGTTGCTCACTGGAGGAGAGAGGGTCTCTTGAATGAGTGAAGGGACCATGCAGCAAGGATTCATTTCAATATCAGAGACACATTTCATTGATGCCAGTTGTGTATGGCAGGGTCGCCAGCTTTCCATACAGAGCTTGTATTGGTAACTCATTGTTTCTCTGGCAGGGCTGGGCAACCTGAACTATGAGTCATTCTCTCTGATGGAAAATGCGGTGCAGAAGCACCTTGTCATAACAATTGTCCTGCAGCTCATGACCTGTGATACCCGTCTCTAGTCATAAAATCATAGGGCTGGAAGGGACCTCATGAGGTCATCTAGTCCAACCTCCTGCTAAAAGCGGACCACTCTCACTAAATCATCCCAGCCAGGGTTTTGTCTAACCAGGCCTTAGATGTTTCCAAAGATAGAGATTCCACCATCTCCCTAGGTAACCCCTTCCAATGCTTCACCACCCTCCTAGTGAGAAAGTTTTGCCTAATGTCCAATCTCAACCACAGCAGCTGCAGCTTGAAACCTTTGTTCCTTGTTCTGTCCTCAGTCACCACTGAGAATAGCCGAGCTCCCTCCTCTCTGGAGCACCTCTTCAAGTAGTTGAAAGTTGCTATCAACCACCCTCTCAGTCTTCTCTTCTGCACAATAAATAAGCCTAATTCCTTCAGTCTCTCCTTGCAAGTCATGTGCCCCTGCCCCTTAACCATTTTTGTTGCCCTCTGCTGGATTCTTTCAGATTTGCCCACATCATTTTGGTAGTGTGGAGCCCAAAACTGGACACAGTATCCCAGATATGGCCTCAACAGCAGTGCTGAAACTACAGAGCGGCGAACAAGGCTTTCCCTGGGTGCCCCGGAGTGGCTCCACTGAGCCGCTCCATCAAAGAACACATTCTGTGCCGCTGTCTCCAGGTGCTGATTGTGACACTATCTGGGTCTAGGGAACTGTTTATGGTTATCTTTCATATTAGTATTTCATATTTGCAATAATCCATATGTGATATACTATGTTTGGTATCAATAGAAAGCTTGTAATCTCCTAGCAATGACTATATGGTTTAAATGTAGGTATCATGTCTGCAAAAAATACTAGGAATCTATTTGTTTTATTTGTACTCCAAGATATTTGACTCCAAACAATCCCAGACTGGGTGTCTGCAAAACTATTGTCATCCTAATTGTCTATTTGGAGCTCACAGCTGTGGTGGGCCTAAGGAGAAACCTGTTTGGTGCAGCACCCAAACTGACCATGTGATTCAATTCCATTTTGATTTTGCAAGGACTCTGAAAGCATGGGGAAAGCAGAAGTGATAAGACAGTGGCCCCATCTCCATTTTGTCTTCAGTCTCCAACCTGCAACCAAGGTGGGAGACTGAAGACAAAATGGAGATGGGGCCACTGTCTTTTATCACCTCTGCTTTATCTCCTCTGGAACTATTCTGCTGAACAAAGGACTGAGACCCACCCAGGTGCTGGGTGCATATCAGAGGAATGGGACTGCAAACTACAGACTCTTCAAGGACTTGCTTTCTATGGACTCTCAACCATTTGTATGTATATGTTTCATTTTGACCCTTCAACATCTCTAATACATGTTCGTTTTCTTTTATATTAAACCTTTAATTGTAGTTACTAAAGGATTGGCTGGCAGCATGGTATTTTGGGTAAGATCCAAGCCTATATTGTTCTGGGTGACGTGGCTGGCCCTTTGGGGTGAGGAGAACATATTTCCTTAGAAGACCCAGTGGCTAGATGGGGACTGGAGTAGCTGATGTTCAATAAAGGGGGCTGTTTCTATTTTGTTATGCTTGGTGATGGCCAGAATGGGGAATCAGAAGCATATTTTGTTACTGACAGGGAGACTGGTTTAAGTACCACCTATCAGTGTATGGGAGTTTGGCACCTAGTCTTGCAGCTTGCCCTGATTTTGGCACATTCAGAAGGTTATCCGAGGAGGCCAAGTTCACACCGATCATTGTAAGGGGCACGTTTCAAGCAGAATGTGCCTCGGGCACCAAAATGACTACTTATGACTCTCCTCACCACAGCTGAATAGAGGGGAATAATCACATCCCTCGATCTGCTGGCAACACTTCTGTTGATGCAGCCCAATATGCCATTTGCCTTTTTGGCAAGAAGAGCACACAGTTGACTCTTATCCAGCTTCCCATCCACCATAACCCCCAGATCCATTTCTACAGTGCTGCTACTTAGCATATCAGTCCCCAGCCTGTAGCAGTACATAGGATTTTTCCATCCTAGGTGCAGAACTTTGCACTTCTCCTTGTTGAACCTCATGAGATTTCATTTGGCCCAATGCTCCAATTTGTCAAGGTCTCCCTGAATCCTATCCCTGCCTTCTAGGGTGTTTACAATTCCCGTCAGCTTGGTGTTATCTGCAAATTTAGTGAGCGTGCAATCTCTCTCTTCATCCAGATCATTAATGAAGATTTTGAACAGAACCGGCCCCAGGCATGACCCCTGGGCACTCTACTAGTTACTGGTTGCTAAACAGACATTATGCCATTGATCCCTACATGCTGAGCCCAATGATCTAGCCAGCTTTCTATGCGCCTTATGGTTCACTTATCCAAACCATACTTCCTTAACTTGCTGACAAGAATTCTGTGGGAAAACGTATCAAAAGCTTTGCTACAGTTGAGGTGTATCACATCGATGGCTATTCTTGCATCCACATATCCAGTCATCTTGTCATAGAAGGTGATCAAGTTGGTCAGGCACAATTTGCCCTTGGTGAATCCATACTGACTGTTCCTGATCACTCTATTTTCCTCCAAGTGCTTCAGAATGGATTCTTTGAGGACCTGCTCCATGATTTTTCCAGGGATTGAGGTGAGGCTGATTGGTCTCTATTTCCCAGGGTCCTCCTTTTTTCCCTTTCTTGAAGACAGTTACTATATTGCCTTCTTCCAGTTCTCTGGGGCCTCCCCCGTTCGCCATGAGTTTTCAAAGATAATGGCCAGTGGCTCTGCAATCACATCCGCCCACTCCCTCAGCACCCTTGGATGCAATTCATCTGGCCCCATAGACTTGTGCACATCCAATTTCTCTGAGTAGTCCCTAAACTGAACTTCCATCACCATGGGCCATTCTCCTTCTCTCTGTTCTGCATTACCCAGTGTAGTAGCCTGGGAACTGGCCCTTCCTGTGAAGACTGGAGTAAAAAAAGCATTGAGTACATCAGCCTTTCCACCTCATCCACCATGAGGATCCCTCCTCCATTCAGTAAGGGACCTACACCATCCCTGATCCTCTGTTCGTTACCGACATACATGTAGAACCTATTCCTGTTAACTTTCACATCCCTTGCTAGCTGGAACTCCAATTATCCTTTGGCCTTTCTGATTTTACACCTGCAGTACCAAGCAATATCTTTATATGCCTCCCTAGTCATTTCTCCAAGCTTCCACTTCTTGTAAGCCTCCCTTTTGTGTTTCAGCTCTTCACAGAGTTCTCTGCTAAGCCATGCTGGGCAGCTTCCATATTTGCTGTTCTTTCTGCACATTGGTATGATATTTTCCTGTGTGCTTAGTAGGGTTTCTTCAAAATACATCTAGCTCTCTTGGACACCTTTCCCCTTCAGATCAGCCTCCCAGGGAATCCTGCCCATCAGTTCCCTGAGGGAGCCAAAATCTGCTTTTCTGAAGTCCAGGGTCTGCGTTTTGCTTCTTTCCTTTCTTCCTTTGATCAGGTTTCTGAATTCTACCATCTTGTGTTCACTGCTGCCCTGATTGCCATTCACTTTTAATTCCACGATCAGTTCTTCTCTGTTTGTGAGCAGCAGGTTGAGAGGTGCAAGGCCCCCTAGTTGATTCCTCCAGCATTTGTACTGGGAAGTTGTCTTCAGCAATCTCCAGAAACATCCTGGATTGCCTGTGCACTGCTGTATTGGCCTTCCAGCACATGTCAGGATAATTGAAATCTGCCATGAGAACCAGGGCTCATGATCTGGGAACTTGTGCTAGTTGTTCATAAAATGCCTCATTCACCTCCTCTTTCTGGTCTGGTGGTTTATAGCAGACACCCACCACAAGATCCGCCTTGTTGCACTCCCCTCTAATTTTAACCCACAGACTTTCAACCGGCTTCAGTGTGGGGGATGCAGCCCCACCAGCCACAGTTGCTGTTTCTTTAAAGAAAGGAGTCCTTAAGATAGCCAAGGCCAGGTGGCAGACCCCTTCCTTGGTCCCCGTGGTCTCAAAGACAGCCAAGTGAAAGTACCACATACCAGTGGACAAGTTCGGGTTCCTCTTTAATCATCCAACTCCCTGGTCCCTGGTAGCAGACAGAGTCGATCAAAGGGAAAGGAAGGGGCAGCCAGGTGTCACCCTAAGAACAGGGAGGCAAAGCAGCTCGACCTCTTTGTCAGGAAGATCTACTCAACAATGGCCCTACAACTCCAGATTGCCAACCACCAGACTCTCATGTGGAGATACATTTTTAACCTATGGAAGTCCATGGAGGTTTTTAAGGACCTCATCCCTCAGGACAGAGTGCTCAAATACAACACCATGGCCAAGGAGGCTTGTTAGCTGCCAAGAACATGCTTCTGACTTCTTGGGATGCCACTGACATGGTAAGCTGTGGGGTGACCTCAGCCATTGCCATGCACAGGGCTGCCTGGCTACAAGGTTCAGGCGTCTCACCACAAATGCTGCAGGTCATCCAAGACCTTCAGTTCAAGGGCCCTTTGTTCTTTGCAGAGTCAACAGATGCCAAATTGCATGGCATGAAAGACTCCCATGCCACACTCAGCGTCCTTGGCATGTACACGCCATAGAGCACAAGACGCTCCTTCCAAGCGCACCTCCAACAGCAGCAACCCTGGCAGCAGCAGCAACAGCAGCAGCAAAGTCCAGCCGACACCCTTTCTAGCCTTCCTGGTGCTCCTTCAGGGCAGGGGACAGAGACAGGAGCAGGGAGCACAGGGTCCTCATCTCCAGTGTAGCTCACAAGTCCCACACCAAGGGGGCAACAACATGCACCCTTGGGTACAGAGGAGAGATTTTGACACCTTATCTGAGAGCCATCCCAGAGCCAGAAACACCGACCTTCCCCTGGCTCTTTGAGACTTTGTGATCCAGGCCTCCCGGGATAACCTTCTGAATGTGCCAAAATCAGAGCAAGCTGCAAAACCAGGGGCCAAAACCCCAAACCATCCCCAGGGGCATGAGAGGCCTGGAGCCAATCAGCCTGTGCGGGCTCTGTCCCCTGCAGGCTGGCCCCACACTGCCGCCCCTCCCCTGACCCTGGTGGTGGAGCAGGCCAGTCTGGGGTCGGGCTCTGGTCTGCCACACTGCCTCTGGGCTGGCCCACTCCACCCTTGGGCTGGCTCTTCCCAGTCCTGGGGCTTGGGAGAGCCAGCTAGGAGCCAGAGACCTGCTCTGCGCTCCACCCTCTTACCTGCTGACTTCGGCTCTCTGTTAAAAAAAGCGGGGAGTGGAGTTGGGACAGAGCAGGCGTGGGGGCAGTGGTTTGGGCCCTGCACTGTCTTCCTTATGGCAGCACAGCGTGGCGCCCACAGAACTGCAGGGCCCAGGGCAATTGCCTCTCTCACCACCCTGTAGGGATGGCCTTGCTACACATAAACCGTATAATCATTTCTAGCAGATTACAACCTTTCTATTGCTACCAAACATAGTATATCACATATGGATTATTCCAAATATGAAATACTAATATGAAAAATAATCATAGATAGTCCCCTAGACCCAGACAGCATCACACTTCTTTTTCCCTTTCCTGAAGATAGGTACTATATTTGCCTTTTTCCCATCATCTGGGACCTCACCCGTCCACCATGGGTTTTCAAAGATAATGACTGGCGGCTCTGCAATAACATTGGCCAACTTCCTCAACAACCTTGGATACACTTCAGCCAGCCCCATAGTCTTGTGCACATCCAACTGCTCTGAGCAGTCCCTAATGTAACCTTCCATGACTGAGGGCTGATCTCCTCTCCGTTCTGTGTTACCCAGTGTTGTAGCCTGAGAGCTGACCCTGCCTGTGAAGACTGAGGTTAAAAAAAAATTGAATACATCAGCCTTTTCCTCACCATTCACCAGGAGGTTACCTGCCCCATTCAGTAAGGGACCTACACCATCCCTGATCCTCTTAGAATCATAGAATCCTAGGGTTGGAAGGGACCTCATAGATCATCTAGTCCAACCCCCTGCCAGAGGCAGGACCACTCCCACTAAACCATCCCAGTCGTGGTTTTGTCCAGCCGGGCCTTAAACACCTCCAAAGATAGAGACTCCACCACCTACCTCGGCAGCTCATTCCAATGCTTCACCACTCGCCTAGTAAAAAAGTTTTTTCTAATATCCAGCCTTGACCTCCCTAACCGCAACTTGAGACCATTGCTCCTCGTTCTGTCCTCTGTTACCACTGAGAACAGCCGAGCTCCATCCTCCTTGGAGCAACCCTTCAAGTAGTTGAAGGTTGCTATCAAATCCCCCCTCAATCTTCTCTTCTGCAGACTAAATAAGCCTAATGCTTTCAGTCTTTCCTCATAGGGCTTGTGCTCCAGCCCTTTAATCATTTTGGTTGCCCTCCTCTGAACTCTCTCTAGCATGTCCCCATCCTTTTTGTAGTGGGGAGCCCAAACCTGAACACAGTATTCTAGATGTGGCCTCACCAGTGCAGAATAGAGGGGAATGATCACATCCCTTGATCTGCTGGTAACACTTCTTTTGATGCAGCCCAGTATGCCATTGGCCTTTTTGGCAGCAAGAGCACACTGCTGACTCATATCTAGCTTCCCATCCACCATGACCCCCAGGTCCTTTTCTACACTGCTGCTACTTAACTGAATGTTTCCCAGCCTGTAGTGGTGCATGGGGTTTTTCCGTCCCACATGCAGGATTTTACACTTGTCCTTATTGAACTTCATAAGATTTTTATTGGCCCATTGTTCCAATTTATCTAGGTCTCCCTGAATCCTGTCCTTGCCCTCCAACGTGTCTACTGTTCCCCCCAACTTGGTGTCATCCGCAAACTTACTGAGAGTGCAGTCTACTCCATCATCCAGATCATTGATGAAAATGTTGAACAGAACCGGCCCCAGGACCGACCCCTAGGGCACACCACTCGTGACTGGTTGCCAGCTAGACATGGAACCATTGATGCCTACACGCTGAAACCGTTGATCTAGCCAGTTTTCTATCCACCTTATAGTCCACCTATCCAACCCATACTTCCTTAATTTGCCAATGAGAATGCTGTGGGAAACGGTATCAAAAGCCTTACCAAAATCAAGGTATATGACATCAACGGTTCTTCCTGCATCCAGAAAACCAGTCATCTGATCATAGAAGGAAATGAGATTGGTCAGACATGATTTACCCTTGGTAAATCCATGCTGACTGTTCCTGATCACTTTATTTTCTTCTAAGTGTTTGAGGATGGATTCTTTAAGAATCTGCTCCATAATTTTGCCAGGGATTGAGGTGAGGCTGACTGGTCTATAATTCCCCGGATCCTCCTTTTTCCCTTTCTTGAAAATAGGCACTACATTTGCTTTTTTCCAATCCTCTGGCACCTCCCCTGTTCTCCATGAGTTTTGAAAAATAATGGCCAGCGGTGCTGCTATCTCATCAGCCAATTCCCTCAGTACCCTTAAATGCAGTTCGTCTGGCCCCATGGACTTGTGCACATCCAGCTTCTTTAAGCAGTCCCTAACCTGACCTTCCGTCACCAAGGGCCTGTCGTCTTCTCTCCCGTCTGCCACACCCATGGTAGTGGGCTGGGAGCTGACCCCGCTCGTGAAAACTGAAGCAAAAAACGCATTGAGCACTTCAGCTTTTTCCTCATCCTCTGTCACAAGGATGCCTGCCCTATTCAGCAAGGGGCCTACACCATCCCTGATCCTCTTCTTGTTATTAACATCCTTGTAGAACCCCTTCTTGTTATCCTTCACATCCCTTGCTAGCTGCAACTCTATTTGTACTTTGGCCTTTCTGATTTTATCCCTGCTGTCCCTATCAATATCTTTATATGCCTCCTTGGTCATCTGACCAAGCTTCCACTTCCTGTAAGCTTCCTTTTTATGTTTAAGCTCAGAGCAGAGTTCTCGGCTAAGCTGTTCTGGCTGCCTCATGTTTGTTCTTTCTCCTAATTGGAATGGCAACTTCCTGTGCCCTTAGCAGAGTTTTTTTTAAATATAGCCAACTGTCTTGGACTCTTTTCCCCTTCAGATTAGCTTCCCAAGGGATCTTGCCCATCAGTTCCCTGAGGGAGCCAAAATCTGCTTTTTTGAAGTCCAGGGTTTTTGTTTTGCTTCTTTCCTTTAATCAGGATCCTGAACTCAACCATGTCATGGTCACTACTGCCTAGCTTGCCATTTACCTCTACGTCCCTGATCAATTCTTCCCTGTTTGTGAGCAGCAGGTCGAGAGGTGCAAGGCCCCTAGTTGGTTCCTCTAGCATTTGTACTAGAAAGTTGTCCCCAACACACTCTAAAAACTTCCTGGATTGCCCATGCACTGCTGTATTGGCCTCCCCGCAGATGTCAGGGTAATTGAAGTCCCCCATCAGCACCAGGGCCTGTGATCTAGAAGCTTCCGCTAGTTGTCCGTAGAACACCTCATCCACCTCCTGCTTCTGGTCTGGTGGGCTATAGCAGACACCCACCACAACATCCCCCTTGTTGCTTTCCCCTCTCAATGTAACCCACAGACTTTCTACAGGCACGCTTCCACTTCCATAATGGAGCTCTGAGCAGTCATAGAGCTCTTTTACATAGAGTGTTACTCCTCCCCCTCTTCTTCCCTGCCTGTCTTTCCTGAACAGTTTATACCCATCCATGGCAGAGCTCCAGTCATGCAGACTATCCCACCACGTCTCCGTTATTCCTATGATATCATAGTTCCTTGCCTGCACTAGTACTTCCAATTCTTCCTGTTTATTTCCCAGGCTCCTCGCATTAGTGTATAGGCACCTAAGATACCCGATCACTTGCCCTACTTTGTCAGTTTGGTTTTCAATTCTATTATATATACCTCCTTGCATTTTTTCTTGGAGTCCTCCTCCCCCACTCTCCTCATGTTTGGTGCTTCAGTGGAACATTTAAGACAATTATTTGATTCCCCCCCCCCCCCGTGTTCCAACTACCTTCTCTTTTATTCCTGGTGCTACAGTCCCAGCACCCCCCAAGTTCCATCCCTTCCCCCAGATCACCCACATTGTCACTTACCTGTGGGCTTTGGTCTCCTTCCCCCATTGAACCTAGTTTAAAGCCCTCCTCACTAGGTCAGCCAATCTGTGCCCAAATACGCTCTTCCCTTTCCTGGACAGGTGAAGGCCATCTCTGCCTATCAATCTTCTGTCCTGAAACAGGACTCCATGGCCAAGGAAGCCAAATCCCTCCTGACCACATCATCTTCGCAGCCAGGCATTCACCTCTAGGATGCATCTGTCTCTCCTCTAGCCTCTAGCCTTGACTGGAAGGATTGATGAGAACACCACCTGTGCTCCAAACTCCTTCACCCTCACTCCCAGAGCCCTGAAGTCACCTTTGATCTGCTGAGGATCACCTCTCGCAGTATCATTGGTGCCCACATGGATAAGAAGCATGGGGGTGTAGTCCGAGGGGTGGATGATTTTTGACAATCCCTCCGTAACGTCTCGGATACGGGCACCCGGCAGGCAGCATACCTGCCTAGAGGCCTTGTCAGGGCAACAGGTGGGTGCCTCCGTTTCTCTCAGGAGTGAGTCCCCAATCACCACATCCCTACGTTTCCTCTTAGGTGAGGTGGCTGTGATCTGCCCAGCCTCTGGGGTGGACGGCATCTCCTCTACCTCCTTCATTGTGTCCAGCGCCGCATAACGGTTCCTCACCACAATGGAGGGTGGGATGTGAGCAGGCGTGGAGCACTGTCTGCTGCCAGAGGTGACCAGCTGCCAGTGTCCTTCCTCTGCCATAGGCATCCCATCCGTTTCCAGAGCTGTGGCAGTAGCCCTTGGCATTGGGATAGGGACCTCCTCCTTGCAGGTCTCATCGTGGACACTGTCAAGGAACTTTTCCAGGGCATGGATACTCCTGAGTCATGACACCTCCTCCTCTAACTCTCCTACCTGTTTCCGGAGAGATGCCACCAGAAGGCACCTATCACATAGATTCACCTCCCTAGCCTGATCATCAATGGCAGGAAAATGAAGGCCACAGTCCCTGCAAGTCCACACCAGGATCTGGGTGGAGATATCCATCGTCAGACACTCTGTCTGGCTACAAACAGAGGCAGAGGAAACAGCAGGGGCACTGGCACCAGCAGTGCGGCTCCTCTTCACCATCTTGGCCTCACCAAACTCCTCCTCGAACTCCCTCGCAAACTCCCCTGTTTGCTGTCCCCTGTTCACAAGCTTGTTACTGGCAGAACCTCTTCCTGTTATCCTTGACATCCTTTGCTAGCTGCAAATCCAATTCCCTTTGGCCTTTCCGATTTTACCCTTGCAGGCCTGAGCAATATCTTTATACACGTCCCTAGTCATCTCTCCAAGCTTCCACTTCTTGTAAGCTTCCCTTTTGTGTTTCAGATCACCACAGAATTCTCTGCTAAGCCATGCTGGGCACCTTCCATATTTGCTGTTCGTTCTGTGCTTTAGAATGATATTTTCCTGTGCCCTTAGTAGGGTTTCTTTAAAATATAGCCAGCTGTCTTGGACACCTTTCACCTTCTGATCAGCTTCTCTCGGAATCCTGCCCATCAGTTCCCTGAGGGAACGAAAATCTGCTTTTCCGAAGTCCAGGGTGTGACCCAGGCCTCCTGGGATAACCTCCTGAATGTACCAAATGTGACCCAGGCCTCCTGGGATAACCTTCTGAATGTGTCAAAATTAGGGCAAGCTGCAAAAACCAGGGACCAAACCCCTAACCCACTGACGGATGGCACTTAAACAGTCTCCCAGTCAGTAACCAAACATGCTTCAGATTCCCCACTCTCTAAACATAACAAAACAGAAACAGCCCCCTTTATACGCATCAGCTCCTATGGTCCCCCCTAGCCACTGAGTCTCTTAAAGAAATAAGTTCTCCTGACCCCAAAGGGCCAGCCACATCGCTCAGAACATGATAGGATTGGATGTTACCCAAAATACCACGCTGCCAGCTAATCCTTTAGTAAATACAACTAACGGTTTATTATAAGAAGAAAAGGAACAAAATATGAGAGATGTTAAAGAGTCAAAGCGAATCACATACATACAAATGATTTTGAGCAGGGGTGGCCAAACTTATGGAACTGAAGAGCCACACAGGTTGATTATTAAAACTTCGAGAGCCACACTGAGGCATATAACCACATACTTTTACCCATTCCAAAATTACTAAGCTTAAAATTCATTGTGCACTTTAATTTTATCATAAAAACAGGGCAAATATTGATTCTACTAGTGTCAGATTCTAATAATTACTTAAGGTTACTATGAAAACTAAGCCTGTACAGTAAAAGTTTAGCTGTCGCTGGAAGTGGAACACTGCAGGCTAGTGGCAAGATTTTTAAGACCTGGGCAGTAACTTGTCAATGCAGTACCTAAAAGCTCTCTCAGGTGCTCTTCTTTAAGTATTGCACAATGTTTCAATTTAACAAATTTCATTGTGGAATACAATGCTTCACAGCAGCAAGTTGTGCCAAAAGTTGAACATAATCTACATTCAGTTTTAAACTTTTCTCCTTTGTATTTTCGTTTCTTATTATTCCACATCACATTTAGGACGTGTAAAACATTATTTTATTTTAACAATGAGTAAACTGCATTAGAGCCTGTGATGAAGTAAGAAAACCTCTTGGGTTATTGTGGTTCTTCTTTTTCCTGTTCTTGGGTGATGGTATTCTGGTGATGGGACACAGGGGTGTGATAACTATAGGTACCACGAGGGGGAAGAGGCTTTAGTGCGACCTTACCTGGACCCCCTGGGGGTGACAGGTTGTGGCTGGTTTAGACCAGGGGCAGGGCAGCTGGTTAGAGAGGAGAACAAAGGGGAGAGAGGGGAGGAAGGAAGATGGAGGTCAGAGGGGCAGGACCTGCAGGGCTTGTCCTGGGGGTTTACTATCTGCCCTCCTAGGTGATCTGAGAGCCAACTGTCCTAGCTGCTGTGCAAAGTGGATTGCTAATAAACCCTCTGACTGCTCCACTGGCTGAGTGTCACTGCTGATTGGGACGGCTGGGACCCTCGTAGGGGGAGGAACCTCCCCCCCAAGGGAGACCAGACAGAGCAAGGGTCGGACCCTCTGAGCCTGGATTTGGAAGCTGACTACAGGTAGCGTGGAGACCCGGGTGCTGGACAGGAGAAAGCTCCACCGTAGCAGAGTCCTGGTGGGCTGTGAACAGAGGGGATCCAAGAGGCTTTTCTGGGTTCTCCGTGACAGAGCCTATGAGGAAATCTAAACATGCCACGGCTCCCCTGACCATGCCGCGCTTCTCCCCTCACCCCTTGCAGCTTCCCTGTCATCTCTAATAATGCTGCTGCTTCTCTGCTCTCCCCGACCATGCCACACTTCTGCTCCCCTATCCCCGACAATGTCGCAGCTTCCCAGCCAGCCCCGACCATGCTGCCCTTCCCTGCTGGCTCTGACCATGCTGCCTCTTTCCACCGCTGCCCCCGGCCATACTGCCACTTCCCTACCAGCTCTTGCCATGCTGCTGCTTCTCTGCTGTCCCTGACCATTGCGCATTTCTCCCCCCTGCCACCATGCCACCCTTCCCTGCCATGCTCTTCTGTGAGTCACACTTTTTCTTTGAAGAGTTACATGCAGCTCATGAGCCAGTTTGGCCAAGCCTGATTTAGAGTCAATAGAAAGCAGATCCTTGGAAGGATTTGGAGTTTGCAGGCTTGTTCCTTTGGTAGACACCCAGCACCTGGGTGGGTCTCAGTCTTTTGTCCAGTCCGAGAAGAATAGATCCAAAGATGTTTGTTGGTTGTACGTGAAGACTGAAGAGAAAATGGATTGGGATAGCTGCCTTTTATCACCTCTGGCTATCCCCATGCTGTGTGGAGTTTTGTTAAATCAAAATGCAGTTGAGCCACATGGTCAGTCTGGGTGACTCACTGAGCAGGTTTCTCCCTAGGCCCATTGTGCCTGTGGTTCTTTAATGGGCCATTAAGGAGACAATGACTGTCAACATCCAGTCTGGGGAGTTCCCCAGAATCACACAAACTGAACTACAGGTATAACAAACATATTCCTAGCTTCTGCTACAGCAGGGGTCAGCAACCTTTGCTGGCCCCTGTGCCAGCCTTGCCACCAAACCCTTAACAGGTGCGAGGTGCAGGGCCTAAAAGGGACAGGGCCAAGCCTCCGGTTCCCAGCCAGGGTTGGGGTTGGAGCTGGCTCCTACCACCAGTTGTGGCTCAAGGCAGGCTGAGCCGTCCTGGTTCACTGCTGCAGCCCTGTCCAGCAAGGGGGTGGGGACAGCTGGGACCAGAAACCATTTGTGCCACAGGTTCTTTGTCACTGCTGGCCATGCTTCCCAGCAGGGAAGTGCAGCCAGTAGGAGCCTGGGGCCACAGCATGAGGCTCTTGTGGCCCTAGGCCACGCTGTGCTCTGGGGTGGGGCCAGCAAGGGAGCCTGAGTGGCATTGCATGCTGCTCAGGTTTGGCCCATGTGCCATTTTTGTGACGTGTGCTGGGGGATGCCAGCCCCTGTACTACAGATATGAAGGCTACATATAAACAACATAACCATTCGTACCAATTTCTATTGCTACCAAACATGGCATAGCTCCTATGACTTATTACAATTCTGAAATATTTATATGAAAAAGTAAAATAAATGGTCCCTTAAATCTGGGCAGTGGCACAGTTACTTTCTCCCAACCACCCCAGACCCTGCCACTAGCCCCTGTCAGTCCTTTGTCTCCTTCGTGGGCTAGGGTCCACTCCCCTGGTCTTTACCTTCCCCAGCCTATTACAAGTGCTTGGAACCGGGGCAGGAGCCATGGCCAGATCTGCCTTCATAGGGCCAGGAAATGCCTGTCTGCCCTGTAGTGGTCTCTGCAGTGTTTACACACTTGGGTCCCATCACAGTCATACATGAATAAAACATGTGGGGAGACTGAGTCACACACAGCTGTGACCTGGGCCTCCTGGGATAACCTGCTGAATATTCCAAAATCAGGGCAAGCTGCAAAACCAGGGGTCAAACCCCCAAACCACTGAACCACTCTCCCAGTCAGTCACAAAACATGCTTATGCTTCCCCACGCTGGTCATCACCAAGCATAACAAACTGGAACAGCCCCCTTTATTGAGCATCAGATCCTCTGGTCCCCCACTGAGACACTGGGTCTTTTAAAGAAATAGGTTCTCCTGACTCCAAAGGTCCAGCCAGATCACCCAGAACAATGTAGGTTCAGATCTTACCCAAAATACCATGCTGCCAGCCAATCCTTTAGTAACTACAACTAAAGGTTTAACTTAAAAAGAAAAGAAACAAAATATGAGAGATGTTAAAGGGTCAAAGTGAATCACATACATAAAAATGATTCCAAGTTGATAGAAAGCAAGTCCTTGAAGAATTTGTAGTTTGCAGGTTAGTCCAATTCCTCTGATATACACCCAGCTCCTGGGTGGGTCTGAGTCCTTTGTTCAGTGCGGGAGAATAGTTCCAGAGTAGGGTGTTGTTTACAGATTGGAGTCTGGAGACTACAGAAAAATGGAGATGAGGCACTGCTTTTTATTACCTCTGGCCTCCCCTGTGCTCTGCAGTCTTTACCAAAACAAAATAGAGTTGAGTCACATGGTCAGTCTGGGTGACTGGCCAAGCAGGTTTTTCCTTGGCCCAGTGTATCTGGGAGCTTCCTTTATGGGCCATTAAGAGGACAACGGTTTTGTAGACACCCAGTCTGGGTGCCTTAGAATCAGATAACTTGGAACGCAGATAGAACAAGCATATTCTTAACTTCTAATACAGACATGACACCTACATATAAACCATCTAGTCATTCCTAGCAGATTACAACCTTTCTCTTGGTATCAAACATGGCTTATCACATATGGCTTATTGCAAATATGAAATATTAATATGAAAGATAATCATAAACAATCCCCTAGATCCAGAGAGTGTCACAAAGAGCTTCCAAGGGTCCCTTCCAGGGGGGTCTGCAGGGAGAATTCTTGTGGCGCAGGGGTGCTGAACCCTTTTAGGCCAGAGTCAGAAGGTTGGTGGACTGCTGCGTGTATGGCTGAGAGCAAACTCCAAAGCACTAGAGGAGTCCTGACTGGCTTTGTCCCAAGCAAATCCAGAATGCAGTTCCAGAGGGAAAAAACAAGTTCCAGGGGATCCCACTACAGGCACTCCTGAGTGTTTCCCTGGCCTGGATGAGGCTGTTGGTCAGACTGGTTCTGGCCATGATGCCTGGGAATCTGTAACTCCCTGGAGAGATCCCTGCAGCCACAGCCCAGCCCAGCACCGAATTTTGTCTTTGCAGCCAAGCAATGTCAGGCACTATGGGATCTCATTTCCCCAGCGAGGGTAGCATGTGACCCCATCTCCCTCTGCTGCTGCCCCTCATGCTGGTTTGCCCTGTGTGTCTGCTGGGGGGGTAGGAAGGAAAGCCCTGGCTAGCATGACATGCAGCAGGCCCAAGGCCAGCCCTAGGTCCTCTCTGCTCCCTGGCAGCACTGACTGCTCCAAAAGACTCTCATGCTATGGAGCCTCCTGGGGACATGGCAGTTCCCAGCTTCTTCCAAAAGGGGTCCCAGCACAGCTGGCCACAGCCAGTGACAGTCCACAGGGCTGGTGGGGAGCGCTGTGCACGTGGGTGGGGAACAATGAGCCAGGGCAGGCTGCCCAGCCAGGGCCTACACCTCCGCCATACGGAGAGCCTGGCCCAGAGACCCTTCTTCAGGGTCTGAGGTGGGGAGGGTCCCTCTATTCTTGTGTAGAGCAGCGAGGTCTGAGCACAGAGACTCCCCTGCACACAGGTGGCCGGGTGGTGTTCTGGGCCACAGTGATTTGGAGCCATAGGGCTGGATCCTGCTCTGATTTACCCTCTACAGCCTTGTCTCTACCTGGGGGTGAACAGGAGAGGAGAGGAGCCCCTGAGAAGAACAAGCGCCCACTGAACAGTGTGCAGTTGTACGCTCCACTAACAGGCTGGCTCCACGCGCTCACCCAACTTTGGTGGATCCCCAGCCCCTCTCCTGCCTGCCTGGGGCAGGGCCCAGCCTGTGCACCGCATATCCTGCTGCAGTTTGGCCGATCAATGAGAGGGATGAATCCAGCCCTGCTCAGCACTGACCTGGGATCAGGGGGCAGGGAAATAATCTGCCCTGCAGCTCCACAGGGAAATGCTGATGGATGCCCCCCTGCTGGGCTCTGTCACCTCTGGGTTTTGGTGCCTGGATGTGCAGGGCCCATCTCTGACATGACTGATGCCCTGACCTCCCACCCTCTAAACACGTCCTTTCCAGGGGCCTGGGAGCAGGTATGGCCACTTGGGCCCGTCTCGGTACTTTTCCTCACTCCCCAGCAGTCCCTGGAGGTGCTAAGGTGGTGGCTAGACTCTGCCCCCCAGCAGCCCTCAGCCTGTCATTTCCTCCCTTTGCAGGCACGTGCGGGATGGAGGGATACTGGAGCACAAAGGTGACTTGTTCAATGTGACTTGCAGAGAGACGAAGTCAGGACACTTTGAGTGGGA
>ML682046.1:918026-960218 GCA_007922195.1 Podocnemis expansa
TTACTGCTTGCCAACTTGACATGGAGCCATTGATTCCTACACGCTGATTCCTACATCTGCTACAGTTCCCCCACTGGACTACAAAGCTCACCAGGCCCTGCTTAAAAGGGTGGCACAGACCCTGACCCTTCCATTTGAAAAGGTTTGAGAAGACCTGGACCTTATGACAGATATATTGGGTCCGGAGGGCCTCTCATGTGTGGCTCCGCCAATAATCAAAACAATTCAAACTACCTCAGCTACACTTTGGCAGTCCCCTTCATCTACACCACTGACGGTGAAGGCTATTGACCAAAAGTATTTCACAACTACCTCTTTACACACCTATTACCTGGTGCACTGGTGGTCTTCGCTGCAAATAATAAAGAGCACCAAGGTCATCAAGGTCAAACACCAAAGAGCCCAAAAGACTAGACCTGTTCAGGAGAAAGGTCTACACTACTGGCAGTTTACAACTGAGGATTGCCAACCAGCAGGCAATCCTCAGTAGATTTTGTTTTAACTCTTGGGATGCTTTGTCTAAATGTAAGAACCAGATAGAGTCGGACTCAAAAGAGGAATTTGGGTCTCTGGTAAATGAAGGAAAATCTGTAGCAGAAACCTTGCTGAAAGCTGCACTAGATGCTGCAGATTCGGCAGCCGGGGTGATGGTCTCTTGTCTCACCATAAGGAACTTCTCATGGCTCCAAGTGCCAGGCCTGCCTCCAGAGGTCCAGACAACATTACAAGACCTTCCCTTCTAGCACAAGGGCCTCTTCTTGGACTAGACAGATTTGAAACCGCACCAGCTAGCAGACTCAAGAGCCACACTGACATCATTAGGCACACACACCCCCTCTGGTCAAAGAGAGTAGTTCAAACCCCCTCCCAATCACAGGTTCTACCCACCTAAACAAGACTATTCCAGGGGAAAGAGCAGGGGCTACAAACATAGGACCCCACAGCTGCCAAACCCATGCAAAAGCTTAGGGAAGCAACAACAGGGGCCTAAGCATACCTTTTGAAGTTATACCTGAGAGCGATGTTCCAGGACAGTTACCAGATCCTCAACCTCCGTTCTGGGACAAGCTATCCCATTTTTGCTGTGCACAGTCCCATATTACCTCAGACAAATGGGTCCTTCGCACAGTGAAGTCAGGTTACTCTATCCAATTTACTACCCTCCCTCACACCCATCCACCTCCCCCGTCCCTCCTCAGGGACCCCCCCTCAGGAACAGCTCCTCATGAAGAAAGGGCAAGACCTCATGAGAATGGGGGGCAGTAGAGAAGGTCCCCTGGGGTTCCAAAGGCAAGGTTTCTATCCAAGATACTTCCTAATCCCAAAGGCAAAAGAGGGCCTCAGGCCAATCTTCGATCTACAAGTCCTCAACAAATTCATAAAAAAGTTGAAATTTTGCATGGTCTCCCTGGCCACTATCATCCCATCCATGGATGTCGGGGACCGGCATGCCGCTCTCGACCACAGCGATGCATATTGCCATATCCCAATACTTCCACCTCACAGGCGGTTCCTCAGGTTCACAATGGGGTTGGAACATTTCCAGTTTGCATCCCTCCCTTTGGGCCACTTAGCAGCCTCCAGACTATTTACAAAATGTATGGCTGTGGTGATGACTAGTGGCGTTCTGTCGTTTTCGCCACTAGTCATCACCTACAACCCCCAAGTCAGATCTCTACAGTGCATAATCAGGGATCTAAAGCCTATTCTACAAGATGATCCATCTGTGATGAAGTGGGAAACCTCTCTTAGGCTAACGGGGGATGACACGGGTGATGACCTTGTTTCTTTTTGGTTCTGGTGATGGGACACAGGTGGGTGATACATAGCAGACCCACTTGGTGGGATGGGGGAGTGTTTACGCAGCCTGTACCTGGGACCCCCCACTTGACCAAGTTCCAGTTGGTTGGACTGGGGGGGCGGGGTTTTGGCAGAGCCCAGGAAGAGAACAAAGAACCATGGGGAAGAAGGGGTAGTAGGGAAATGGGGATTCAAGAGGCAGGACCCTGCCCTGGGGTGTAGCCCTAATTCCCCAGGTTTCACTGCTATATTTCCTGGTGAACCACCTACTGTCCTTGCTGCTGTATGAACTGGATTGCTAATAAACCCTCTGACTTCCACAATGGCTGAGAGTCACTGATGACTGGGACCTCCAGGGACCCACCTGGAGGGCATCCTGGGGGAGCTCAGATGGGGCAAGAGTTTGGACCCTCTGAGGCTGAAGCTGGGAGCTGACTACATGGAAGTGTGAGACCTGGGCAGTGTTGGGAGAGAGCTCTGCCTTCCCTAAGTCTTAAAGAGCTGGGGCAGAGGGGACTGAAGAGAGACTCCTGGGGAACTCCGTCACACCCACACTCTCTCAAGCCTTGGGAGACAGACCTCTCCTGGCTTACAGACAGCCCCCCCAACCTTAAACAAATAGTCACCAGCAAGTACAGACCTTACAACAGAACCATCAAAGCAGGCACCACATCTGGGCAACAAACCATGCAACTCTGCTCACATATCTGCACAAAAGATGCTACAAGAGGACGTAATAAAACCAGCCACTCCATCAAAGGCTCATTCACCTGGTCATCTACCAATGTGATTTATGCCCTCATGTGCCAGAAATGCCCCTACACCTTATACATTGGACAAACAGGACAGTCTCTGAGCAAAAGAATAAATGGGCACAAACCTGGCATCAGAAATCACAACACTAAAATCAGTGGGTGAGCACTTCAATCTTCCTGATCACTCCATTAACGATTTACTAATTGCGGTGCTCAGACAGAAGAATACCAGTTCAAGGCTTCAAAGAAAAGCTGATGAGATTGAACTTATTTGCAAATTTGATTGCATTGCTTCAAGACTAAATAAAGACTTTGGATTTTTTTTTCTCATTACAATAGGAGATTTGACCTCATATTCCTCTATATGCTTTTCCCCAGTGTTTGAATCTTTTCAGCTGCTTTGATTTGCTGTTACAGTGTGACCTGATCCCATGACTTACTTCCCTGCATTTACTTCCTCCCATTTTGTAAGTTCCCCCATCTTCAAAGCATCTGACAAAGTTGGATTTTCTCTCATGAAAGCTCATGTGAAAAGTAAATTTGTTAGTCTTTAAGTGCCACAGGACTCCTTGTTTGTTTTACTAACCCAGGACATTTTCCTGATCTCTCTGGACAATTCCCATGAAATCTTGGTGTGAATTGACACATTTTTTACTACACTGTTTAGCTGAAAGGGGGAATGGGAAGCACCCGCAAACACAGCTACACTTGTTCATTTCTATCCCTTCAACCAACTGTAGAAGGCAACAGAGCAAAGCGCAGCTCTATATTGTATATAACTGAGCCGCATAAACTCAAAAAGATCACTTACCAGACCTCCCCTCTCCTGCCTCCTGTATGCCAGAGCTGGAGGGCTAGGACTGATCAGATCCTCTGTGGCTGAGAAGACTCCCCTGCTCTGACTCATCCTCCAACGGGACCTCCTTGTTCACAACCTCTTCCTTGATATTAAGTCCAGTGTCCACTGTCTCAGGGCCCACGGAAGTATCCATTGGTCTTCCGGCAGTAAAGGTGGGGTCCGCACCAACGATGACTTCCAGTTCCTTATAGAGGAGTCAGGTCTTTGGCTGTGCACCAGAGCGATGAGTTGACTCCCTAGTTTTCTGTTACACCTGCAGCAACTCCTTAATTTAATTTGGGTACCACACTGCAGCATGTCCCATTCATGGGTCTTCTCTGCCATACCGTGAGAAATCTGACCATAGATATCAATGTTCCTATGGCTGGAGCAGAGCTAGAACTACGTGACTTTGTCTCCCCAAAGGCTGAACAGATTCAGAAGCTCTGGAGCCCCCATGGTCAGCTGGGAAGATGCGATGTGAGCTCTTTACCCCGGCTAATCAGAAAGTGGGCTTTCAAAAGCTCCACAGCCTTTACAGGGGGAGGGGTGGATGCTGATCAGACCAGTTGGGATGGGCAATGAGAGACATGTCCTGGAGATATGCCCAAGTGCAGTGTCTACACTGTCTCCTTGCTAAAAGTTTGCTGCAAAAAGCTCTGCACCTCTCTTCCAGGTGGTTTTATGTTGTTACCAAGTCAGGAGACTTTTGTTAGCATTGTGTATCCCACCACTGTGCTGGTGGTAGAAGCTGACGAAACTCTGCGGTGCAGACCAGGTCATCCTGTGACTCAGACTTCCCCTGTCAATGCTTAAGCAGATCTGAAAGATAAGATTAGGGGCCTTTGATGGGATCAGTATCTTTTTACAGACCCTTGACCTTTTATTGATAATCTCTTGACTGCAGGTGTTTCCTTGAGTGGCTAATAGTTATTACTTTGAAATAAGAACTCATATTTCCTATGCACCCTTGGTAAATAGCTGCATTGAGTAGCATAAGGCAGTTGAATGTTCATGTTTGCCCCCTGTCCACAGGGCAGGTAAAGGTGCATGCTGCACTCTGTGCAATACACTGGATATACCCAATCTGTGGGTAGAGGAAGGCTGATTTATTTTTACTGCTGCATTGTTTTCATTTTATTTTATTTTATTTTGGTGATTTATTGGCCTGAGTTTAGAGACTGTTTGTAGATATCGCTGGCTTTCACAAGCCCTTTCAGAATTCCTGTTTGCTGCGCCTGTTTGCTAGCGCTGGACTGTCCATTCAGGGCCATCCCATAGCATGTGTGAGATCCTGGGACTGTAGGGCAGACAGTCTCTCATGGTTGGTTCTCCTGTGCCTTTCCCAGGGATGTGCAATAGTTGGGTGAAGCAGGTGGATTTTGACTCTGCACAGCCGGAGTTGGGCGCCAGGGCCAGGTTGCCAGTGACCTGTCGTCAGCAGTTCCTGCAGCACTCGTTCAGTGTGACTTGCAGAGAGATGGAGTCTGGACACTTTGGCTATGTCTACACGGGGAGTGCTTGTTTCGAAACAACACGTTTCGAAACAAGCTGTTTCGAAATAATATGTTATTTCGAAACAACTTATTTCGCTGGACAAAAACCATGTCCGCGAAATAAGGGAGTGAAATAGCAGGTCCACAGTGTGGACCTGCTATTTCGCCTGGGGAGGGGACTGCAGGCACCCACAGGGTGCAGTGCAGAGGGGCACTGCATCCCATGGGTGCCTGCAGAGGGCTGCAGGCACTGGCGGAGTCAGGCGCAGGGCTGTGCCTCACTCCGCCAGTACCTGCAAGGGACTGCAGGCACCGCACCTCACCTGGCGGGTGCCTACAGCCCCCTGCAAGCACCCGCCAGGAGAGGGCAGCGGGGCACTTCACCCCAGGGGCTTTAAAGCCCCTGCTGCCCCCCAACCTGGAGGCGCTGCCCCGGCGCGCGGCTGCAGCCCACCGCTGCCAGGGCCGGAGTAAGCGCGAGCCGGAATCCCCAGCCTGACGCGCCGGCAGGGGGGCGTGTCGGGGCATCCCCCCCCCCCGACACGCCCTCGGGAATCCCCGGCCTGACGCGCCGGCAGGGGGCGTGTCGGGGCATTCCCCTCCGACACGCCCTCGGGAATCCCCGGCCTGACGCGCCGGCAGGGGGTGTGTCGGGGCATTCCCATCCGAATCCCCGGGTGCCATCTGGCTTGGGAGGGCTGCAGGCAGGCTCTGAGAGGCCTGGGGGAGAGGCCTGCTGCAGTCAGTAGACTGACACCCAGAGCGTCCCTGGGAGATCAGGTTCATGGATCTGAACCTGGCTCATGCCCCGACCCCTCTGCTGGAGCAGCAGAGACAGGAATATCAGTCTCCCCGTGGCGCAGTGGGGTAGACTGGCCTCCACTCACCCTCCACTCAGTGTCCGAGTATGTGAACAGAGTTAATGTACACGGCTGTGTGGGACCTGAGGATTTTGGGGCTGTGGAAATATCTCCAACGTGCAGGGGGCAATGGGATGGGCCAGCGCCCTGTGATGGGATGAGGCATTTGCCCCTATTTCTAGCCTCACAGGGACAGCTGGCTTCTTGAGCTGGAGCCCAGGATCTCATGGCCATGCACCCCAGGAGCCACCTGTTCCCCTCTGTGATGGAGACCCCAGACAAGCCTCTTGGATCCTCTCTATCCACAGCCAGGACTCTGCTACGGTGGAATCTTCCCCTGTCCAGAACTCGGGTCTCCACGCTCCGTGCAGCCAGCTCCCAACTCCAGGCTCAGAGGCTCCGATCCTTGCTCTGTCTGGTCTCCCATGAAGGGGGTTTCCTTCCTCCAGGAGGGCCCCAGCCGTCCCAATCAGCAGCGACTCTCAGCCAGTGTGGCAATCAGAGGGTTTATTAGCAAACCAGTTCATACAGCAGCAAGGACAGTTGGTATCAGCATCATCAGAACAACCAGGCGTGAAACCCCCAGGAAATTAGGGCTACACCCCAGGGCAGGGTCCTGTCTTTTGGACCCTCCATTTCCATTCTTCCCTTCCTTCCCCCTGGTCCTTTGTTCCCCTCCTTGCTCTGCCCACCTCTCCGCCCCCTGGCCCCACCCGCTGAATCCAGTGTGACCAGCGGGGGGTCCCAGGTACAGGCTCCCTAAACACGACCCCCCTGCCCCCTAGTGGCTCTACCTCATATCACCCACCTGTGTTCCATCACCTGAATAGAAAAGAAACAGCATCAACACCTGTGTCTTCCCTTATGTAAGGTTCCCACTTCTCCACACCTCTCCCCCTTTGCAGACTGAACTGAGCGGGGTCACCTCAACCGGTGACCTGGGGAAGTTCTGGCCCCCCTCTCCGGGACAGGGCATCCGCTATCACGTTCGCACTCCTCTTAACATGGATCACCTCCATATCGTAATCCTGGAGGATTAACCCCCACCTCATGAGCCTGGCATTAGCCCCCTTCATCTGTTGTAACCAAGTTAGTGGAGAGTGGTCTGTGTACACTGTGAAATGGTGGCCCAACAGATAAGGCTGCAGTTTCCTAAGGGCCCAGACCAGGGCCAGGCACTCTTTTTCAATGACAGCATAGTTTTGCTCCCAGGGCAACAGCTTCCTGCTCAGATATGCAACTGGATTCCTTCGTCATCGGCTTGCATCAGGACCGCTCCTAGGCCAGTGTCTGAAGTGTCGGTGAACACTGCGAACAGTTTGTTCAAATCGGGGTTCACCAGGATCGGGTCTTCGGTCAATGCCTTCTTTAGGGTATCAAAAGCCTTCTGGCACGACTCTGTGCAAACCACCTTGTCTGATCTCCCCTTCTTACAGAGCTCAGTGATAGGTGCAGCTATAGTGCTGAAGTGGGGCACAAACCTTCGGTAGTATCCCGCCATCCCGATAAAAGCCTGGACCTGTTTCTTAGTTTGGGGAACAGGCCAGTCTCTGACGACTTCCACCTTGGCTGGTTCATGTTTCAGGTGCCCGCTTCCCACCTTGTGGCCCAAATAAGTGACCTCAGCCATCCCCACCTTACATTTCTCCGCTTTCACTGTCAGCCCTGCCTCTTTCAGTCATTCCAGGACTCTCTTCACTTGGGATACGTGGTCTTCCCAGGTCTGACTAAAGATGCATATGTCATCAATGTAGGCTAGAGCAAAGTCCTCCATCCCCTTCAGTAATTGGTCCACCAAGCGCTGAAAGGTGGCAGGTGCCCCCTTGAGACCGAAAGGTAAGACCAGGAATTCAAACAGCCCAATAGGTGTGATGAAAGCTGACTTCTGTCTATCCTCGGGGCCCAGTGGTATCTGCACCGATCGTAGCCTCTCTCGGTATGCTTCAGGGATCAGCTGAAACTTTAGCAGTAGAGCTTGCTTAAACTGCTCATAGTCCCCAATCTCTGCCCCCTCCATCTGGCCAAGTATCTCCATCACTTTTGGACCCAGAAGGGGGGGGTCAGATACCGCAGCCAGTCTCCTGGCTTCACCTGATGAACACTACAGGTTTTCTCGAAGATGGTGAGGTAGGTATCTATGTCTCCCCCCTCCTCAAAAGCCCCCATCAACTTTGTATTTGGCAGCCCAGCAGTAAGGGGTTCCTGGTGTCATGGAGAACCCAGAAAAGCCTCTTGGATCCCCTCTGTTCACAGCCCACCAGGGATTCTGCTATGGTGGAGCTTTCTCCCATTCACCAGGGAATTCACCAGCTTTCTCCCATTCACCACGCTACCTGTAGCCAGCTTCCCGAATCCAGGCCCAGAGAGTCCGATCCTTGCTCTGTCTGGTCTCCCTTGGGGGGGGGTTCCTCCCCCTACGAGGGTCCCAGCCGTCCCAATCAGCAGTGACACTCAGCCAGTGTAGCAGTCAGAGGGTTTATTAGCAATCCACTTTGCACAGCAGCTAGGACAGTTGGCTCTCAGATCAACCAGGAGGGCAGATAGTAAACCCCCAGGACGAGCCCCGGAGATCCTGCCCCTCCGACCTCCATCTTCCTTCTTCCTCTCTCTCCCCTCTGTTCTCCTCTCTATCCAGCTGCCCTGCCCCTGGTCTAAACCGGCCACAACCTGTCACCCCCAGGGGGTCCAGGTAAGGTCGAACTAAAGCCTCTTCCCCCCAGTGGTACCTATAGTTATCACACCCCTGTGTCCCATCACCAGAATACCATCACCCAAGAACAGGAACAGAAAAGAAGAACCACAGTAACCCAAGAGGTTTTCTTACTTCATCACACCTCTCCCCCCTTGGAGACTGAACTAAGCGGGGTCACCTCCACCGGTGACCTGGGGAAGTTCTGACCCCCACCCTCGTGATAAGGCATCTGCTACTACATTCGCACTTCCCTTGACATGTATCACCTCCATATCACAGCCCTGAAGGATTAACCCCCCCACCTCCTGAGCTTGGCATTAGTACCCTTTTAGCAAGCCCTCCCAGCTTGACTAAAATCTCATCCATCCAGGGCATGGGGTATGCGTCAGACGCTGTGACGGAGTTCAGCTTGCCATAGTCTACACAGAACCGGATCGAGCCATCTTTCTTGGGTACCAGCCCTATCGGAGAAGCCCATGGGCTGGTAGATGGTTGTATAACCACCAAGGCCAGCATGTCCTGGATCTCCCACTTTACATCCCGGGCTACCTTCCCAGTGACTCTAACTGGGGAGCACTTTATGGGATTGGTCGTCCTGGTCTCTATGTGGTGCACCACTAAGTTGGTAAGCCCGGGCCAGCTAGAGAACAATGGTCGGTAGGACTCCAGCCCTGCACTAATCTCTTCCCTCTGGGCCACAGTTACCTGGTCAGATAAGGGAATTGAGTCCAGGGAGGATCCATTCTCCACCCGGCTACCGAACCTCAACAGGGGATCTCCCCCCAGACCCTCCCATTGTCCACATACAGTCAGTACCAGCCCTTCTCTGTCAAAGTAATGTTTCATCATAGTACCAGTGTACACTTTTTGTTTGTGTGACCAGCGGGACAGTTCTACCACATAGTTCACATCGCTCAGTTGTTTGGTGACCTTGACGGGTCCCTCCCAGGCAGCCTGGAGCTTATTCCTTTGCACTGGGATAAAAACCCTCACCTGATCCCCAACCCCATATGATCTGGCCGGGGCACTGCAATCATCCTCAAGTTTCTGCTGCCTTTGGGCCTGCATTAAGTTCTCCCTAACCAGGTCCATAAGCCCCATGAGTTTCTCCTGGAAAATCAGGATGTATTCTACTACTGATTCCCCAGTGGGGGAAGCCTTCCCCTCCCACTCAGCTCTTACTAAGTCCAGAGGGCCTCTCACTCTTCTCCCATATAACAGCTCAAATGGAGAGAAACCCGTGGACTCTTGGGATACATCCCAGTATGCAAACAACAGGGGTTGTAGATATTTGTCCCAGTCCTGTGAGTACTGGGCCATAAAAACCTTTAGCATCCTTTCCAGAGTCTCACTGAATCTTTCCACCAGCCCGTTGGTCTGCAGGTGATAGGCTGATGCCCAGGTGTGTCGGGCCCCGCACTTCTCCCCGAGACACTGCAAGAGGGCTGACATACAGTTAGACCCTTGGTCCGTGAGGACCTCCTGTGGGAACCCCACACTACTGAAAATGCCCATCAGAGCATCTGCCACCTTGGCAGTTTCGGTGGGAGCCAGAGGTACAGCCCCTGGGTACGGGGTAACCAAGTCTACCCCCACCCAAATATAATTCTTCCCTGATCGGGTGGCTTTGCTTAGGAACCCTACTATATCCATCGCCCTCTTCTGGAATGGCTCCTCTATGACCGGGGGGGGGGTCTCAGCTCAGCCCCACCTTTGTCCCGGGCCTTCCCCACCCTCTGACAAGTGTCCCATGATTGGCAATATCGCTTGACTGCATCGAAAATTCCCGGCCAGTAGAAGTTTTGCAGCAGCCGCTGCTGGGTGCATTTTATCCCCTGGTGTCCGGACGGAGGAACATCATGGGCCAAGGACAACAGTCTTTGGCGGTATCTTTGGGGCACCACCAATTGTCGCCTGACCTGCCACGGCTCCGCCTCTGCCACTGGAGTCCACTCTCGGTACAGGGCCCCTTTCTCCCACAGGAATTTCTCCCTGCGGTCTCTCCCAAGGGACTCCTCAGCCCCAAGGTCCGCGAGCGCCCTCAGCTTTGCTAGTGAAGGGTCGCCCCACAGATCCTCCTGAAACTCGCCTGTGGGAGAGGATGGTGGAGTCTGTTCCCCAGCCATGTCCAGGGTGGGATCCTCCTCCTTGCACTTTTCTGGCCCCATCAATCTCGTCCGCCCCGCTGCAAGGTTTCTCATCTTTGTCTCAGGGACACTAGGTGTAAGGAGCCCCTGCAGGCCCTGACTCCTGGTAGCGGCCAATGTTCTCTGGGGTTCACCGGGCCACCCTTCTAGATTTTGTCCCATCAGTACCTCGGCTGGCAAACGATTGTGCACCCCTATCTCCTTGAGGCCCTCTTTGCCTCCCCACTTCAGATGCACTCTTGCTACAGGCACTTGTACGGGTAGCCAGAACACCTCCCTTAGGTTCAGATAAGTATCAGGGACCATCTTGTCGGGTCCCACCACCTCCAGCCGGGCCAGAGTCACCTCCACACCCGTATCCCCGAACTCTTGGACTTTTCTTCCCTCTACCTCAATACGGAGGAGGAGCCGCTGACCTCCCTTTGGTGGGCCTGAGCTCACTTGGTGAATAGAGGATTCTGAGTCTGGAGACCTGCCCGGTACCAGCGAGCCCACCTGGCCACCCACTCCCTCACTGGGAGCGTCAACCCGACTATCTGCCACTTCTGCCATGGTTAGTGCCTCCTCTGGACAGGCTCCAACCCAATGCAGACTTTGGGCAGTTGATTTGGCCCTCTTGTCTCTGTGTTTTGGGCACTGCGCTGTCTTGTGGCCTGTCTCACCATATGAGAAGCACCTCCAGTCTCCCTGTTCACCAGGGCCTGGTTGAGTAGTTTCTTCAGATCTGTTTTCTGGGGCTCCCTTCTGAGAGTCCTGTTGGAGCCTCCCCCACAGGTCTCCCTTCCGGCCCCCTTCCCCCTTCAGACCTAGCCCATGCCCCGACCGGCTGGCCACAAACTCATCAGCCAGCCTGCCGGCACTGCGTAGGTCCTTGGGTTTCCAGTCCATCAGCCACCGCCTCAGGTTGGGGGGACAAATGTTATATAACTGCTCCAGGCCCAGCAGTTCCCCCACTTCTTCCCTGGTTGCATTTCCAGCCAAGCCAGTCCATTTCCAGAGGTACTCCTTTATCACTGTGCTGGTTTCCAGGTAGGTCACCCCTGGCTCTTTCTGCACAGCTCGTAGTTTCTCCCGGTACGCCTCAGGGGTCAGCTGAAACTTTGGCAGCAGAGCTTGCTTGAACTGCTCATAATCTCCAGTTTCCGCTCCCTCCATCGGACCAAGTACCTCCATCACTTTTGGACCCAGAAGAGGGGTCAGATACCGCAGCCGGTCTGCAAGATTCACCTGATGCACATTACAGGTTTTCTCAAAGATGGTGAGGTAGATATCAATGCCCCCTCCCTCCTCAAAGGGACCCATCAACTTAGTACTTTGGGGTCCAGCAGGAAGGGGCTCTCGGACTCTGCCCTCACTGTTCATTGAGGCCCCCTCCTGGCTCCTAAGTCTGGCCAGCTCCAGCTCATGTTGTCTCTCTTTCTCCCTCTCTGCCATCTCCAGCTGTTTCATTTCTAACTCAAATTGGTGTTGTCTTGCTTTATCCTGTAACTCCTGTAGCCTCAGCTCCAGTTCCAGCCGCCTTATTTCTGGGGGGGAACTGAACTGTGAGCGCCCCCTAGGGATTGGGGACTGCTGCTGAGAAGGCCCCGGGCTGCAGCTCCCAGCTCCTCTGGGCACCTCCTCTGGGGCAGGCTGGCGTCGCCTGCGCCCCTCTCTGGCTGGGGTTTGTTGTTGGGGCAGGTCAGGGCTGCTACTGCTGCTACTTCTGAGCTCCCTGGAGGCTCCCACCACTGAGGGGTCTCTCTCTCTGCCCCCATCGCTCTCTTCTAGCTGGGCAATGAGCTGCCCCTTGGTGAGCCTGCTGACTTTTAATCCTCGAGACTTACTAATGTTCACTAGTTGTTGTTTTAACAACCACTTGTAATCCATGTTGTACTGTTATCACCAGCAATAAGTGAGACCGACGTCTCTCTCAGTGAATCCAGCTCTCCGGATCAGGTTTCACCAAGCACACCTGAGTCCACTTCCCCCATCGTCCAATCAGCTGCAGGACATTTACATGCTCACTGCTCTCTCCATCAGTCTCCCAGCAGGGAAATGTTTCCACAGAGTGGGCCTCTGATTGGCTGCCTCCCTGCCTCCCAATTCAAATCCAGGGCACGGATCCTTCCAGGGACTGACCAGACCACCCTGGAGGAAACCCCTCTCTTGGTCAGGGATGCAGGTCTTTGAATAACTCCCCAGCTGTCTCTGGGCTGGGCAGCTTCATCAAATGAGCCCCAGGAGCCTGCTGATCCGCAAAGCTCCTTGTGTCTGTTCAGACACACACTGTCCTTCCGAAGGGACCAACGTTACCCCTTCCTGCTGCCCCCTCTTGCCAGCACTGCACTGGATAGTCACACACTGTGGGGTCTCGCTGTAGGGCGTCCCGTTGCTGCCACCAAGATGTCACGGAGAACCCAGAAAAGCCTCTTGGATCCCCTCTGTTCACAGCCCACCAGGGATTCTGCTACGGTGGAGCTTTCTCCCATTCACCAGGGTCTCCACGCTACCTGTAGCCAGCTTCCCAAATCCAGGCCCAGAGAGTCCGATCCTTGCTCTGTCTGGTCTCCCTTGGGGGGGGTTCCTCCCCCTACGAGGGTCCCAGCCGTCCCAATCAGCAGTGACACTCAGCCAGTGTAGCAGTCAGAGGGTTTATTAGCAATCCACTTTGCACAGCAGCTAGGACAGTTGGCTCTCAGATCAACCAGGAGGTCTGACAGTAAACCCCCAGGACGAGCCCCGGAGGTCCTGCCCCTCCGACCTCCATCTTCCTTCTTCCCCTCTCTCTCCTTTTGTTCTCCTCTCTATCCAGCTGCCCTGCCCCTGGTCTAAACTGGCCACAACCTGTCACCCCCAAGGGGTCCAGGTAAGGTCGCACTAAAGCCTCTTCCCCCCTAGTGGTACCTATAGTTATCACACCCCCTGTGTCCCATCACCAGAATACCATCACCCAAGAACAAGAAAAAGAAGAGCCACAATAACCCAAGAGGTTTTCTTACTTCATCACAACCATCACCAAAGAACAGGAACAGAAAAGAAGAACCACAGTAACTCAAGAGGTTTTCTTACTTCATCACACCTGGACACTACTCCCCTTGCTCGTTGGGGACCCCTCCCGGGCCCTAAGTTTAGCCAGCTCCAGGTCATGTTGTGTCTCTCCCTCTCTGCTATCTCAAAGTTGCGCTGGTGCTCTTTCTCCTCTAGCTCAAATTTGCGCTGGCGCTCTTTCTCTTCTAGCTCACGTTCTTGGGTGTGTGCTTTCAGTTCCAGCTCTTGCCGTCGCAGTTCCAGTTCCAACCGTCTTAATTCTGGGGTGGAACGGAGCTGGGAGCTCCCTCTGTGGGCTGGGGACTGTTGCTGAGCAGGCATGGGGCTGCAGCTCCCAGCTTCTCTGGCCACTTCATGTGGAGACAGTTGAGGTTGCATGCGACCCCCATTGGATGGGGATGGTGGGGGGCTGTCGCTACTACTGCTCCTCGTCCCCCTGGAGGTTTCCTCCTCTGAGGGGTTACTCTCTTTCCCCCCGTCACTCTCCACCATCTGGGCAATTAACTGGGCCTTGGTGAGTCTCCCCACACTCAGCCCTCGAGACCTGCAGATAGTCACTAGTTCTGATTTCAGATACCGCTTGTAATCCGTGCTGCAAAAGCAAGGTTCACTTTGAGGCTGGTAGGTGTAAAGGGTTTGAATGCCTCTCTGCTGACAGGGTCGGGTTACACCGAGCACAGCGGGGACTCTCCTCTGCACTGACCTCACCGACCAATCAGAGGCAGGTCATCTGCATACTCACAGTCCTCAGCAAGCCAAAATGCCGTCTGCCCTGATACCCACTATTCTTGTAAGAGAGACCGATCGCTCTGGCACACGGTACCGTCTCCCCGCAGCCCCCCTGGGTCGAGCAGTCACTCACTGCGCTGATCAGGATCCCACCGCTGCCACCAGATGTGACGGAGACCCCAGACAAGCCTCTTGGATCCCCTCTGTCCACAGCCAGTCAGGACTCTGCTATGGTGGAGTCTCCTCCCGTCCAGCACCTGGGTCTC
The DNA here is from genome assembly GCA_007922195.1 of Podocnemis expansa. Taxonomy (NCBI): domain Eukaryota; kingdom Metazoa; phylum Chordata; order Testudines; family Podocnemididae; genus Podocnemis; species Podocnemis expansa. Next base: position 932,640 of record ML682046.1, read on the forward strand.
CACGCTCCGTGCAGCCAGCTCCCAACTCCAGGCTCAGAGGGTCAGATCCTTGCTCTGTCTGGTCTCCCATGGAGGGGATTTCCTCCCTCCAAGAGGGTCCCAGCCGTCCCAATCAGCAGCGACTCTCAGCCAGTGTGGCAATCAGAGGGTTATTAGGAAACCAGTTCATACAGCAGCAAGGACAATTAGTATCAGCATCATCCGAACAACCAGAAGTGAAACCCCCAGGGGATTAGGGCTACACCCCATGGCAGGGTCCTGTCTCTTGGACCCTCCATTTCCCTTCTTCCCTTCCTTCCCCTTGGTCCTTTGTTCCCCTGCTTGCTCTGCCCACCTCTCCGCCCCCTGGTCCAACCAGCTGAATCCAGTGTGACCAGCGGGGGGGGGGGGGGTCCCAGGTACAGGCTCCCTAAACACGACCCCCCTGCCCCCCAGTGGCTCTACCTCATATCACCCACCTGTGTCCCATCACCTGAATAGAAAAGAAACAGCATCAACACCTGTCTTCCCTTAAGTAAGGTTCCCACTTCTGCACACCCTCCCACCAGGAGTCCCCAGACCGTCCCTCCGCAGGAGGCATCTGACCTATGCCTACCCAACACCCCATCACCACACAGACCCACTCCGTCAGCCCTGGATTTAGGGGGGGGGGCAGGGGCTGGATGCAAGGATCGGATGCCATTGTCTCATGGATTGTGCTGTTATGGTTCTGTGGCTTGCAGGGGAGGAGCAGCATCAGCCGCTCGGGGCTGCAGTCATAGCCGTGGTGGTCCTGGCAGTCCTGGCCACAGGGGCTCTGCTTCTCTGCTTTGTGAGCTATAGGTCAGTGCGCTCAGTGGGGCCCCAGCCCTCCTGGCTATGGATTTATTGCTCCCTGGGAGGGTGGGAAGGGCTGGCCTTAGCATCTCCTTGTGCCCCCAGCTAGATGACATACCTAGGTCCCTGCCTGGCCTGCCCCATTCACTGCTGCGTGTACTGTGCCCACCTGGGCTTGGAGCTGTCTGGGGCCAGTCACATCTCTTGCAGGCTGAGTCCAGGTGAGACAGCAGGGTGAGGATTCCCGGCGGGTGCTGTTAGTGGTAAGGCTGTGCCAGGGCCACTCTGGTATAAAAAGTTCTTGGGGGTTTTTACCTTTGTTGCCTCACACTCTGCACCCATTCTACCCAAAGGCAGTGGAAAATATGTTAGGAATAAGGTGGGGTGTGGCTGGGGTCATCTCTGCCCTCTGCAATCACCGCTCAGGCCCCTGGCCACCTGGCATGGTCAGGGAATCAATGGCCCCAACAACCCAGCCTGCCACTCTCACAAAGGTGGCATAAAGAAACCAGCCAGCACAGGCGCTTTGCTGAGGGGGGGACACAGGGGTGCAGCCCAGAGGCTCCCCCTATGCTCCTTTCCAGCAGTGTGGGGGCTGATGTGGGGTTTTGTGCTCACGACATTCCTCTCACTGTCCCAGGAGACGCAAGGCTGTGGTGAGCTGCTCTGCAAAGGACACTGGGGAGGCACTGTACACAGGTAGGTGTGGCCACCTCCACATCCCCAGGTAGGGCTGCCTGTTCCCCACTCCACCTGTGGGGCTGAGCTGCATGGGGAAGGAGACCATGTCCCTCCCCACTGGCCTCAGCCACATGGCAGTGGGATGGGGGCTGCTGGCAGCTTGTGGGACAGGCAGATGGACCCAGCACCCCATGGTGTTGCCCACAGGGCCCCATTTGCCTTTGGGGCAGAGCTGGCTGTGCTGAGCGCCCCTGCAGTGTGTGGCTCTGGCCTGTATCAGGTCCATTGGTCTACAGAGTCGGGTACTGGGGGAGCACGAGGCATGTCAGACCCTTGTCTCCTCTCCATTCTCAGGAAAGCTGTGGAGTTGTTAGAGAACTTCCCTGTGAAAATCCAGGCAATGGGCTGTGCTGCCCTCAAACCAGGCCTTGGCTCCACGTCTTGCCCCCCTTGAGAGAGGGGTGCCTGGGGAGCCAGTTGGAACTGGCTGGTATCTGGCAGCAGGGAATAGCACAGAGCTAACCTTGCCTAGCCCTGGGCCATCCTCGGTGTCCCTCCCAGAGTGGCCAACTGGTTAATGGTCCTGGCAGAGGCCTGGGTATCTAAACTGGGCCAGGTCACCATGCTCCAGGCAGCTCCAGGGCCCGTGGGGAGCAGGTGCTAACCCCCCCACCCTTTATGGGATGGGCACCAGCTGCATGCTGCTGCCTTTCCCATCCGTGTCCTGCTGCTGCTGGCAGCTTTGTGCAGTGAGTGCATGTCTGACTCCCCTGCAGAGCTCCAGCCCCGGGACGCCCCAGATATTTACTGCACTATCCAGACACAGGCGCATGGAGCTGCAGGTAAGAACGTCACAGTGTCTGGCTGGCACACTGCACCCAGGGCCCCACCGGCACTGCCCCAGCTGTGGTTAGAGGATGGGCACAGACCCCAGCATTGCTGCTCACACTGGCCAGGGAGCAGCATGCAGCTGTGAGCTGGCCCTGAGGGCGGACAGGTGCCTCGGGGCTGCTTTGAAGGGAAAGCCGTGTCTCACACACGCAGCAGCTCCCCAGAACCGGCCCTGGAAGGAAGCTGGCTGTGCAGTGCTGTGTGTGGGGTGAAGGAGGCAGGGCTCCATGGGGGTTGGAGACCAGGGAACTCGTCTGCTCCAGTCCTGTCTCTGCACAAAGGGCCTGCTGTGCCCGTGCAGAAGGGCAGGAAACTGCCACCTTCCCACTTGTCAGGCTGTGGAGACGCAGGCCCCCAGCCCCTCCTGGCTCCACAAGAGACCATGTCTGTGCCAGCCTACAGGAAAGGGGCTGTGCTGGATCAAAGCCTCACAGGAAACCTGTCTGGGACCCCACTCCTCCTTGCAGATCAGGACTCTGCCATAGTGGAGTGTGCCCCAGGCTTTGCTACCAGTGCGGCCAGCCCCAAATCCAGCCTTGGAGGGTCCCTACATGAGACTAGTTCTCACAGGACTCGTGTGCTCTGGACTCCTCTTGGCACAGCCAGACAGGACGAAGGTGCTGGCAGGGGGGTGGCATTGCCATCCTTGGGCTCTCCCCATACTTGTTATGTCATCTCCTTTGCCTGACCCCATAGTGTTCAGTGCTCCTGATCTGTCAGGGACTCCCCTTAGTGACCCCCCCCCCGGCAGGGTCCTGGGGAATCCCTCCATGCCCCAATGGGCCATGCACCCACCTCTGCAGTCAGAGCGATACCAGCCAGTGGGGAAGTCAGAGGGGTTTATTAGTTGTCACGGTCACAGCGTGGAAAGACTTTGCCACCAGGTGAATTAGAAGTTATAGCAGCGACCCACCCCTCCAGGGAATCCCCATGCCAGGTTTCCTCCCGAATGGCCTCTTATGCATGGGGTTGGATTAGGGCCCCCTGGGCCTCCCTCACTGGTGGGCCCCCCCTCCTAGGGCCCTGGTCCTCTGCAGGTGGACCAATGCTGGGGGCTGGGATCAGAGGCCGGTCCCAGCCCGACTGGTTGGCCCCTGGGGATTGCGGCGCTCACAGATGCACATGGTGAGGCATCTGGGGTGGCTTGAAGGTTGCACCAGCACCCATGCTGTGCACTAGCTGGCCCCAGCCTGCCCCCAGAGTGGAGCAACCAGTTGCACTGACCCACCTTGCCCCTGGGGGTTGGGCTGGCTGGCTAGGGGTGGGACACGAGTGTGGAGCCCAGCCTCTGGGCTGGCCCACCCTGCTCCCCCACTCCCAAGTGCCAGTAGGTTGGAGGGCCCCCACATTGTGCAATAATCCAACCCTGCTTATGAGGGAAGTGGCCTCTTCCTCTAGCCACCCCTAGATCTGTGCTCGAGCCCTTCCCAGTCCTTTGTCCCCTTCCCGAGCTCCAGGTTCTGTGCTGACTCTGACTCACACCCCAGGGGATGATCTGACCCCGCCGGCTCCAAGACACTGCGACAATCTGGGACCCACCGCACTGGGCAAAGCATCAGAGAGACAGGGAGCTGGACACTGAGCATCGGCTGGCCAGTGCCCATGGGAAATAAGAGGCCACCTCCACCCATGGACCCTGGAACAAGCCGTGACGTGAGCCACCAGGCAGCTTCAGAACTGTGCTGAGCTTCTGCAGGGAGCCGCCCCTCTGCAGGGCGCAGGAGTAAGGCGAACGCTTGCTAACCCCAGAAATGACCTGCATCATCCAACTGAGTGGCCAGGGTGCAGCCCAGCCTCCTGCCAACCCTCCCCTGGCTCCAGCCGAAAGTGGCTGGGATGGCTTCCCATCAGCATGTGTCTCTGGGCTGTAACTGAAGATCAGGGTCTTCAAGTGCTGCCTCCAGGCACCCTCAGTCTGTCAGATGTGCACTAATGCCCTGTGTGTGCTGGCTGGAGAGTCTGGCAGTGTGAGATTCACACTCCACATTGGTCAGTTGTTCATGATACATTAACCATGTCTCAGCTGAGTGCAAAGCCTAGCAGCATGGCAAGGTGTGACAGACTTGAGCCATAACACTCCTTTGGCAATGAAATAAAGTACCTTGGTGTTGCTCTGCCTGTTCCTTGGTATCACTGGGCTGTGTCATTGTGTATGAGACTTGGGGCTAGCCTACACTAAATGGTGAGTGACCTAGCTCCAGCATTCAGGGTGTAGGAAATGCAGCACCTGTCCCTGGGTTGCTGACCTCACCCTGCCGTAGCCACAGCTGGGTCACCCGCAGGGATCTTGCCCCAATGGACGCCCACCTGTCAGCATGGTGGTGCCCCTACAGGGCCAGCAAGCCCCCTTCTGCTGGTGTAGGACACATGAATGCTGCGTGGTGACCTGTCCCTCGTGCATGGTGTGTGCCGAGCACACGGCGTGGGGCTACGCTCAGTGGATGCACTATTGTTTGTGTGCTGGGGTGTTGTGGGTGAACTGAGCCATTCTTGCCCGACTGAGACCAACCCCGTGTCCTGAGCTCAGCAGCCCTGGGACAGGCAGCAGCAGGTCTGACAAGACCCTGACCTGACACACACAGGTGAGCTGTCACTCCTGGCCTTGGACCAAGGGCCCTGTCTTACCTATGACACTTCTTTAGATTTCCACTTTCAAATTGAACTGTCCCCCAGCATCAGCAAATCTGAGGTGGGGGATGTAATCTGGGGTGATACTGAGCTGGGGCAGGAGAGGCAAGGAATGGGGAGAGCGTGCTCGCTTTCTGGAAATAGCTTTCTCAGTGAGACCGCGCCAACTGGGCCAATTCCAACTCAGCCACCTGCTGCCAGGTTCCTCACTGGCTGGCACCTGCCCCACTGGACAGGCTCAGGGCTCGTTGCCTGGGATCCTCAGAGCAGGCTGGAGAGCTCTGGGCAGTGCACTGCGCTGCCGGGCCTGGGGCAGGGGATGGGCCAGGACCTGCTGGAGCTTTGCCCCCTCCCTGTCACTCAGGCCTCGAGTCACCGTGTGAGTCTCCACGTGGTGTGTTGGGACGATTTCCCAGCTTCAGTTGGCAGCAGGGCACAGGGAGGTGGGATGCTGGGAGGTGTGGTCCCTTGGGCCTTTGCCCACCTGCCAGGGCTCACACACTTCGTTCCTGCACCTGCCAGGGGAGCAGACCCTGGACCACGTCTCCCCAGCTGTCGTCTCCCCGTACTGTCACTCTCCATTAGCCCTGCCGCAGCGCCCCACTGGAGACGAGTGCTGTTCCCTGGTGCAGGATCCTGGGCTCCTGGCTCTCAAGAGGGGAAAGGGACAATCCCCCCCCCCCCGCCCCAGAGCTGAGGTGGTTGGCGGGGGGGGGGGGCAAGGAGCTTGCTGCATCAAGGCTTCCTGGTGCTTCTGCCACACCAGCCTCGTGTCCCTCCACCACCCAGTCACGCTGTGAGGGGTGCTGGATCCCAATGGCAGAGCAGGGGGTGAGCATCCAGCCACAGGAGGGAGCAGGAAGGGAACTGCAGGAGCAGGAGGCTCTGTGGAGGGCTCTGCTTGCAGGGTTAGCTGTGCCCGTGGCAGCATGTGGTGCATGAAGTAGCCCCAGGATGGCGCACGGCAACAGTGTGAGGCCCTGCTCACCAGTGGAGCTGGCACCACTCCCGGGGAGCCCTGGCATGAGACAGCTGTGGAGTCCATGGCCCAGGGGCTGCTGGCTTCCAAACGTGACACCTGCCATAGGGTGTCTCAGAACTGATGTGATGAACACAGACCCACCAGCTGCTGTGGCCCAGCCAGCCCTATGTGCACAGACTGGAGTGTTTGCAAAGACGAGGGCTGGAGCTGCCTCCGAGCAGGGAAGGGGCCAGAGGTTACCCACGGCAGAGGCCAGACTCTGAGCAGGAGCAGCTCCAGCTGTGGAGCCCAGAGCTCAGGCCTGGTTGAGCATCGCAGGATCTGGGTGCTGGGAGCAAAATGCTGCATGAGGCAAGCCAGGGCCGTGCCAGTCAGAGGGCTTCACCTGCTGTAGTACATTTGACTTTAGCTCACCCTGGTTTCAAGTCCTCGGACTTGCTTTTATTTGACTCTCGCTCAGGCTTAGCTGACCCCCACCCCCCAGCTTGGTTCTTTCTAAAGCTGCCTGAGCGCCAGTGCTCAGGAGAGTGTTGGACTGGAGTGAGGCTGTAAAGTGGAGGAGGCAGGAGGCACCATCTCCACAGCGGCAGGAGCTCAGTGCGTATGGCTGGTGTCCAGGCACAGAGTGTAACGAGGCGAGGTGTGTGAATTGCCAGCCGGTGCAGGGTGAGTGGGGCTGGCACGGCCCAACTGCAGGGCCCTTGTTGGCTGCAGTCGGTAGCTTTGGGAGTGTTTCCCTGGCGGGCACGGCCCAGGCTCCCTTCCAGTGTGAGCAGGTGCTGGGAATTCACCGCACACACCTCAGCTACCCTGAGATGTGTCGCCATGCGCACATGTCTCCAGGTAAGCTACCACCCAAGTCCTTGACTGGCCCAAGTCTGGGATCCCAGCGTCAGCGCATCCAGCCCACTCATGGGAAGGGAAGGTCTGGAGGGATGATCTGGGTCTGCTTCAGCCTGCTGTGTCGGCTCCAGGGGCCAGAATGACAGGAATCCGGGGTCCCAGCTGCAGCACCCCAGCCCTGATCATCCCTGCCAGTTTTTCATGACGCTGACTCACTCCCAGGATACAGGCATCTGCCAACATTGCCCAGAGATGCAGCAGCCACGGCAGGTCCTGGCTCGAGAAGGCCCCTTGTGCGCCTCTATTGGAAGTTCCCGTAGATTTTGAAGGAGTCCAGGTAGCTGAGGGCTAACTCATAGCAGAACGTGTACTGCTCCTGGGGAGAGAGGGCTACATGTGAGGTGACTGGCCGGTAAACTGCCCTCCATCCACATCCCCCTGCTCTCACCCCACGGCAGTCAGAGCAGGCCACAGGTCAAGCAGCTCCTGAGTGAGTCACATATGGCTGCGTCCTCTCTGCCAGATTTAGGATCAGAAACCAGCCTCTGGCAGGAGCCCAGCACATGGCCGTGGCATCCCCCAGCCAGACCTAGCAGGAGCCTGATCCTCGGCCACAGTGTCCCCAACTCCCCGAACCAGAACTGGCAAGAGCTGTGCCCTTGGCTGCAGCATCCCCAAGCCAGACTGGGCAGGAGCCTGGTCCTCAGCTGCAGCATCCCTGAGCCAAACCTGGCAGGATACCCAGGGAAGGGCACCATGTGCCCAAGCTCTGTAAATCCCACTGTGCTGCTGCTGCCCGCCCCTTACGCTGATGCTCCAAGACTAGGCGCATGCAGAAGGGTTTGTGCCAGTACAAGGTGCCCTTGCTCAGCACTCAGGCAAGCGAGGCTCTGGGCAACGGAGCTGTTGCTGGGAGATGCCAATTCCTGCTGCACTGTCTTGGCTGTAAGGGTGCCCAGCACTGCAGAAGCTGACACAAAGCATCATCCCAAGAGGCTGCCGTCCCTTCCCCACCCCTGGGGCACCTGGGTTTGGAGTGCATTTCCATTGCTGAAGGCGCTGCGGCTTGTGCCCTAGGAATCAGCCTGGGGCCAGGGGATTGGAGGGAAGGAGAGAGTGGCACAGGGGCCGCCAGGGCAGTTGTCACTTTGATTGTGTGACTGGCCGCTCAGGGCTGTCTCCAGGCACTGCCCGCACCGTCACTCCTGCCATGGCTGAGCACAGAGCACCAGCCTCGCTGGGCCGGTAGCCAGGCACTTACCACGTCTTTGACCAGCTGCTGTCGCCGCCGCTTCAGCATCCTGACAGCCTGGGATACGTCCAGCAGCCCCTCGCTGCGGATCTGCTCACACAGGAAGCCAGCGGCACAGAAGATCCCACAGCGGCTGGCTCCATCCCTATGGGGAGATGGGACGGGCACATTGGCACAGGCCAGGGGTTGCCCAGTGGCACCGAGTTGTGAGTAGGGAATCTCTTGTGGGCCAGGCAGGCAGGGACCTGTGGAAGGCAGCCCTGGGCACAGTGCTGTGTCTGGCCATGTGGCCAGGGTGGTTTGGGCTTGAGGCCCAGGCAGGGAGGAGCTGGGTCTGCTGTAGTATGGCCTTGCCCACTGACAAGTACCTGGGGCTCACGGGTCCATCATCCACCAACTGTTGCCGTCTACACCAATCTCCACAGGGAGAGTCTCCTCCAAGCACCCATTGCGCTGTGCCGCCTCCTGGCTCTGGGCTTGGAAGTGAGCTGCTGGCCAGCTCAGTGCCAGGCTGAAACAACCTGTAATGCCTGACGCTGCTGGAGCCAGGTGCCCCAGCCCCGTCACGCCAGGCTGCCCCAAGCCCTCACTCACCAGCAGCTGATGAGAACGCGGCTGTCCTGGTGCTGCCGCTGGTTCCTCTCCACCTCCCCCAGCAGGCTGATGATGGTGGCAGGGTGTGGGGGGAGCTGCTGCTGCATGGGCCAGTCATCTACTTGCCAGACCCTGACTGACAGCATGGCCACGTTGGGCTAGTGAGGAGACAGAGACGAGACGGACTGACCAGCAGAGCCAGCCTCGGGCAGAGAATCCCTGTGGCAAGACTGGGAGACATTCAGCCCAGATCACCAAAGGGCAGAGAGGGGCAGCGCCAGGGTGGGGAGAGGGCTACATGCCATCCCTGCCTTCCAGGAGCTCAGCCCCAGGACGAGCTATTGGACCAGGAGGAGAGGAGCTACTTCCCTCGGTAACAGCCTCCATCTCCTGCCAGCCTTGCTGTGGCCAGACCATAGAGAGCCACACATCACAGTGGGAAATGAGAGAGCAGGAAGGGACTCAAGAGGCCACCAGGTCCCACCCCTGCACTGTGGCAGAGCAAGTAACCCTAGACCAGTCCTGATGGGTGTTTGGCCAACCTGGCCTTAAAACTTCTAGTGACGGGATCCCATAACCTCCCTCAGAACTGCTTCCAGAGTGTAACAACCTGCAAGCTGGGGCATTTTTTCCCAGTCTCACATACATTTCCCAATGACACAGTGGGAGTGTTCTTAAATGTTTTCTCTCAATAGTGTGTCTGCCTCAGTTTCCCCTCTGTGGTACTCAAATACCCAGATGGTGGGACAGGGGAGTGTGACTGTTGCCTTGACCCTAGCTGGCTGGGTTGATGGCCATCTGGCTGCCTGGCACAGACAGTTGCCAACATGCTGTGTCCTGGTACCTGGGGCTGGATCCATCCCTGGCAAGAGCCAGTGGGAGGAGTTGGAGACCAGAGAGGTGGGGACCAGGTGACCAGTTTGCCAGGCAAGGAGACAAAGGCCAGCAAACAGGGCTGAGGCAGGCCCAGGAGACACTGAAGCCAGGGAGGCCACCCCCATGAGTGTGGGCCCCAAAGGGCATTAAAACCAGCAGACAATCCAGTGTGTTTAGCTCTCCTTCCCTGCCTGAGGTCAGGCTATCACTTTCAATCATTCATACTGTTCCTCCAGCCTCTCTCTACTGTTGGTCCCCATCATCCCCCAGTGTAGAGTGTAACGCCGTCTGTGTCTTTCATATTTGCTATAATCCATATGTGATATACCACGTTTGGTATCAATAGAAAGGGTGAAATCTGCTCAGAATGATTCTGTAGTTTATGTGTATGTGTCATATCTGCATTGGAAGTTAGGAATATGTTTGTTCTATTTGTGCTCCAAATTATTGTATTCTGGATTGCTCCCAGAATGGATTAAAAAAAAACAAGGAGTAAAGTGCCACACGACTCCTTGGGTTTTTTTGCTGGACTAGACTAACACAGCTATCCCCCAGAATGGATGCCTGCAACCATTCCATTGTCTCCTTCATGGCCCATTAGGGAAACTCCCAGGTATGCTGGACCCAGGGAGAAACCTGTTGAGCGACAAGGACTTTCCCATGTGGTTCAACTCCATTTTGATTTGCAAAGACTCTGCACAGTATGGGGAAGGACCGAGGTGATAAAAGACAGCACCATCAACACCATCTTGTCTCCAGTCTGCAACCAACACCCTCTTCTGGAACTATTCTGCTGCAACTAAACAAAGGCCTGAGACTCTCCCAGGTGCTGGGTGTCTACCAGAGGAATTAGACTAACCTGCAAACTCCAAGTTCTTCAAGGATTTGCTTTCTGTGGACTCTGAATCATTTGTATGTATGTGATTCACTCTGACCCTTTAACATCTCTCACATTTTGTTTCTTTTTTGCATTAAACCTTTAGTTGTAGTTACTAAAGGATTGGCCGGCAGCATGGTATTTTGGGTAAGATCCAAGCTTATAATGTTCTGGGTGATGTGGCTGGCCCTTTGGGGTCAGGAGAACCTATTTCTTTAAGAGATCCAGTGGCTAGGTGGGGACCAGAGGAGCTGATGTGCAGTAAGGGGGCTGTTTCTATTTTGTTATGCTTGGTGTTGCCCAGAGGGGGGAATCAGAAGCATGTTTTGTTACTGACTGGGTGACTGGTTTAATTACCACCCATGCATCCCTCTCTGGGGCAAAGCCTACCTGTTGCCTGTTAGTTACAGCAAGCATGCGAATGGTGAAGCCAGCTCCTGGCTCCTCTGAGATCAACTTGACATGGAAACAGCCAAAATACGCCTCCCCCTGCACAGGCCAGAATGCTGGGTACGTCTGTGGAGAGAACACACGGGCCTGCTCACCGAAGCGTGCTCACCAGGGACACACGGAACAGTGTACACGCAGCCAATCACACACCTACTGCCAGCGTGCAAGGGAAATACTCAGTCCACATGAACATGCTGGTGGCGCTAGCCAGAGTCCCCAGGGGCAACTGCACCCTCAACAATCCAGCCAGGATGTGCACCACTGCACGAGTGTCTCCTGTCTCTCAGTGGCCCAGGTCCCACCCAGCCTCCTGGGGCCGCTGCAGTGCTCAGGGGTAAGGACCAGCAGACAGCCTGGGTCGGAAAGGAGGGGTTCAGCTGTTGCAGGGCAGTGGAGAGGCAAGCCAGGCTGTTCTGGGTCTGGCGTGTCTGGAAGCCACAGCCGAGACTGCAGACAGGCCAGGACACACATACAAGTAGTGCAGCCAGTGCACTGGGCTGACCTTGTCCAGCTCCTGGATGCGGTTCAGCACAACCAGCGAGGTGCAGGTGTAGTCCCAGAGCAGAGCCCAGAAATCCTCCAGCGTCTCCTTGAGTGGCAGCTGGGTGACTATGAGTCTGTCTTCTTCAGCATACGTCTGCAAGATGGACAGACAAAATGGGAGCCCTGCTTAGGGCTCTACCCCAGCCCTTTGGCCCTGCCAGCCCACCTCCATCCCCAGCCCAGGGGTCAGGAGAACCTATTTCTTTATGAGCCCCAGTGGCTAGATGGGGACTGGAGGAGCTGGTGTGCAAGAAAGGGGGCTGTTTCTATTTTGTTGTGTTTGGTGATGACCAGAGTGGGGAATCAGCAGTGTGTTGTGTTGCTGACTGGGAGACTGGTTTAAGTACCACGCGTCAGTGGTTTGGCTCCTGGTTTTGCAGCTCACCCTGATTTTGGCACAATCAGGAGGCCCGGGTCATAGCCAGACCCTGCCAGCTGAAGCAGAGAACGCCCAGGACAAGGTAGGGGGAGCTCCTGGGTTCCCTGCCCTAGAGCCTCTGACACCCACGCTGGTACAAAAGGAGCCAGAGCCTTACGCCAACATAGACTGCGTTGATGTAGCCAGGCGAGCCGTCTGCTTTCAGGGAGGACATCAGGATGGGGCGGTTGCAATCCGCTGGTAGGACAGAAGGAGAAATGTCATGTCTGAGCCACACAGACAGTCAGGAGCCCCAGCCTTGGCTAGTAGGCACCACATGTGGCCAAGGCCAGTCTCAAGCTAACAAGGCCTGTGCCTGATGCTTGGCCCAGACCCCCAACTGTTTGCAATGCTGTGGCCTTGGCGCTTGCCTCAAATGCCATATGGGGGGGCAAGGTGGAGGGGCACAGGGCATGGGGCTGGTGGTGTGAGAGTGGCGAATGGACAGATCTTCCCATAGGACAATGTCCCCATGCTCCCAGCCAGCACACCCCATGCCTGGAGGGAGATCTGCTGAATGCACATCTAGCCCTGCTGGTCCAGCACGGAGGGTGGGGTGTCTGTGGCACAGGGCAGAGGGTGCCGGCAGCGGTGTGGTATTGGTAGCACAGGAATGGGAGGGGCCAGCAGGGGTGGGCCATGGGTGGCACAGATGACAGGGTGCCAGTTGGGCCAAGAAGGTGGAATAACAGAGGCATAAGGCAGGGAGAAAACCCCCTCGGCAGAGCACTGGGTGGGGAGCTCTGCCAGCCGGGGACGGGAGCCGCAGGTCTGGGAAGGGTAGAGGGCAGGGCACTGGGTCTCCACAGGCCCCTGCCATGGTCTCAGGAAAGGGGGATCCCAGAGGGTTGCCAGAGCATGGCGCCCACCCAGTCACCCCAGGCTCAGGCCTGGCCCCACCATGTTACCTGGCAGGATGGCTGGCTTGCGGTTCTTGGACTGGTTGCTGGGCTGCTGGGCCTCTCTGCACGGGGAGAGCCGGAACAGCTCAGAAAACTGCTGCAGGGCCTGCGGGGTGCAACCAGTCAGTGGAGTCAGCTCCCAGCCCATGGCTTCCAGCTTCCACCTGAGACCTCACTAGTGCCAGACCCATGGTTGCCTCACACCATCACTCAGCACTCCAGCAATGCCTCCCTGGGACTGACAGGACAGACCAAAGGCTCGTGCCATGTCACAGGTCCCACCCAGCTCTCAGGGGCCAGGCCCGATGGGGCGAGAGGACAGCAAGGAGGATAGAGACGTGAGGAGAGGGCTGGTGAAGCAACCCCTCCTCACTGCACACAGCTGCCCTGCAGGCAGCCCAGAGGAGTGCTTCTGCCTGCCCCCCTCTCCCGCCGGTCTGGTCCATCCCAGTCAGAGCTGGGTTCTGGGGCGTCAGCAGCGCTGGGAGCATCAGTGCGGATCCCACTGCAGTGTCCTTGTAAGAAACAACAGCCAGGAGCACTGAGCGCCTGACACGTCCCCACACGTTCCCATGGCCTGGGAAATGCTGCTTCCAGGGGACAGGGAGACTGAGGCACAAATGACTTGTCTTGGTCACAGAGCAAAGCCAGGGCAGTGCTGGAAGCAGGACCCAGGAGTCTTGGCACCCAGCTACCTGCTTTCCTGGGCCAGGAAGAAAGCAGAGGGCAGATCCCCCAGGTGTGAGTCTCACCCACTCCCCACCAGTACCTTGAACTCGCACGTGAAGCCATTGCTCTGCGTCTGGGCATCGGGCTGATGCAGGTGGCTGACGTGACTGGGGATGTTCTCCACCAGGACCCCCGTGTTGCCGCACAGCAGCCCCTCCAGCAGAGCCTCATACAGGAAGGCGTATTGCTCCTGGGGAGGAGAACTCAGAGGTTGGCCCCCAAGTTCCACCCGTGGCCCCACCCACGGCAGGCGGGAGTCGCACCCCCTGCACCAGTTGCTCTCATACTCACCAGAGAAGGCAGGTGTTAAAGTATAATTTGGTGGGCACAGGGTGCACGGGTGGGCCCCCCCGCATCCCAGCTCCTGCCCACCAAATGCCAACCCCTCCACCCCAGCTCCTGCCGTCACCCCAGCTATTTCCCCAAATACCCATTCCCGTCCCCAAAATCCCCCCAGACACCAATACTCACCCCAAAATCTACCGCTTGTCCCCAATATCCACCCCGAATACTCAATCCCTGTCTCCAAAATCCACCCCAGCCCCCAATACCCACCCCCAAAATCCTCCCCCTGCCCCCAATACCCACACCCAGCTCAGGCACCCATAATACCCTGCCCCAATGCGAGCCGGGCACCCCAATACTCACTGGCAGAGCCAGAAACTGTGCAACCTGCAGGCTGCACCTAGAATCTTCTGCCTCCAAACACAGCATGCACACGCTCAGGGGACCCCACCCCCCTCCCCTGCCTGCTGGAATACATGGGAACGCCGTGCCGGGGCCTGCTATTTTTAGGGTGCCAGAACACTGCGTTAAGGGTCCCACTATTTTTCAATGGTGGGCACCAGGACGCAGCATTCTGGCACCCTTTTCTATTTTTAAGGGACCCAGAATGCTCAGCCCCTCAAAATAGTGGGCCCTGGAACAGCAATCCGGGCTGTTTTGGCCCACTTTAACCCCTGGAAGAAGCCCGTGGCACATTTCTCTGGGGATAGGAGCCGCTGTTTTGTGCCTCTGTTCCCATGTGGTGGAAACCCTCTGTTTGGTATGACAGTACGGCCCCCCCCCGGACAAGGCAGATACAAGGAGGTGTTAGTGGTCTCTCCTCTGGCCAGGGAAAGGTGAGCTTCCTATGCCATATTCCCAACACCGAGGCCCCATAGAGCCAAGGCCGTGGTTCATGCTGTGGCCCCTCTGGCAAAGCCATGCCATCTGGGGGACCGGCCCACTCACGGGTGCCTTCCCTCCAGCAGGGCTGAGCCCCCTGTGACCTCTGGGACTTGCTTATCCTTGTGCTCCAAAGGAAGGAGAACCCCCCACAATCCCACCCTGGGCACAGACCCCCCGCCCTTCGCCGCTGGGTGATCAGTTCTCCCCCAGGTACAGGAGAGTTCCCAGCACAAGAATACTTGTGGGCGCTGAGTACCCATCCAGGACAATCACAGATCCCAGGGCATGAGGGGTTCTCTCAGCACCTGCATGTCTCAGCCTTTGTCCTGGAGACAGGATCCCAAAAATCCAGCCAGGGGGCAGTTTCAGTGCTGGCTCCCATCACCAGATCTATGTAGAGGGCCCTGGGGGAGTAACCAGACTTCCCTCCAGGCCCAGAAGCTCAGGGCAGCAGCTGGGACATCACCCTGAAGGCAAGCAGCACACACTGTGCCCGGTTCTGGCCCTGCATTCAGCAACACAGGCCAGAGGAGCGGCAAACACCTGTTCAGATGGTACCAGCTACCAGCAGGGCTCGCCTTGGGCATGCAAGGTTTGTGGCCCCATGGGCGTCCCTGGGAACCCAGCCGCCCTCTCAGCTCCTCACCTTTGTTTGCACCATGTTGACCCGTTGCTCCCGCAGCTTCTGCACACAACGGAAAACGTCCACACTGCCCTCGGCCCGCGCCATCTTCAGGAGGAAGTCCAGGGCAATGAAGGTGCCGGTGCGGCCAATCCCTGCACTGGGAACACGGAAAGGTACTGAGCCACTTGCTAGGGACCGGAGCTTGCCCCCCACACTCCCAGCTCCTCCCCACCGGTACCCATACCCACACTGGGAACATGGGAAGGAAACGAGGTGCTCGCTGGGGACTGGATCCTGCCCCCCTGCCCTGCCCCACCCAGTACCTGCAATGCACGAGCACGGGGCCGGTGGGCATCTCTGACACCCTCTCGTTCACCATGTCCACCAGGCGCAGAAGTCGGGCCGGGTTGCTGGGGACCCCGTGGTCTGGCCACAGCAGGTAGTGGAACTGCTCCAGATGTCTTTGCAGAGGACAGCCGGCCTGAGGAGAGGGGAACGGAGCACGGTGCAAAGGGCAGCTCAGGGCTGGGGATCTGATCTGGGGATGCCCAGCACTGAGAGCTCCCTCCAGCACTCTCCATGTGGCCAGGCTGCTGGGAGCTCCATGGTCCTGTCACAACCCCCTAGCTGGGAGGAAGGATCCCCCCACCAAGAGGAGGGGACCATGGCATGGGGCCTGCTGGCAGCTGAAGGCTTGTTTCAGGGTGTCACAGAGAACCCAGAAAAGCCTCTTGGATCCCCTCTGTTCACAGCCCACCAGGACTCAGCTACGGTGGAGCCTTCTCCCGTCAAGCACCCAGGTCTCCACGCAACCTGTAGCCAGCTTCCCAAATCCAGGCTCACAGGGTCCAACCCTTGCTCTGTCTGGTCTCCCTTGGGGGGGGGGGGTTCCTCCCCCTACGAGGGTCCCAGCCGTCCCAATCAGCAGTGACACTCAGCCAGTGTAGCAGTCAGAGGGTTTATTAGCAATCCACTTAGCACAGCAGCTAGGACAGTTGGCTCTCAGATCACCTAGGAGGGCAGACAGTAAACCCCCAGGACGAGCCCCGGAGGTCCTGCCCCTCCGACCTCCATCTTCCTTCTTCCCCTCTCTCCTCTTTGTTCTCCTCTCCATCCAGCTGCCCTGCCCCTGGTCTAAACCGGCCACAACCTGTCACCCCCAGGGGGTCCAGGTAAGGTCGAACTAAAGCCTCTTCCCCCCTAGTGGTACCTATAGTTATCACACCCCTGTGTCCCATCACCAGAATACCATCACCCAAGAACAAGAAAAAGAAGAACCACAGTAACCCAAGAGGTTTTCTTACTTCATCACACAGGGCCCACAGGACTATGCCACACAAGATGGCTCTAGAGCCACCGGGGGCCAGCCACTGTGCAACACATGCTGAGACAGACTCTCCTTGCCCAGCTCTACTGCAGCTGCCTGAACTCCTGCCTTTGGGGTCTGCCCACAAGCAGCAGTCCCGTATGTGCAGACCAGAGACAAGGTGATGGGTACAGCTGGCTGCTGGCCCAGCTAACACATGGGGTGTGATCCTCCAGGGCCCTGTGCAGAGCCCCTGAAACAGCATCTCCCAGGCACAGCAGCAGCACAGGGCACAATCTGCATCCAGGCTGGGCAGGTTCCCTGGCTCGTGAGGGACTAGCAGCTGCCTGGCTCTGAAAGTTACACATCACAGCAGCGCTGGACGAGGTTTCCTTGTAAGTGTATCATGGGACTGCAGAGGGCACCCCACAGCTCCTGTCCCTTCTACCCCCTGCCCCACAGTGCTGGGGAATCCCTGGGGCTGTGGAGGGGCAGGCTGCTGGTCAGCCTGTGGAGCCCAAGGAGTTGCTGAGCAGTGGTGGCTCTATCCCATTCCTCCGCCCCGGCTGCCTTACCTTCTGCAGGTGGAAGGTGCGAACCACGAGGCTGGTGGTTGTGGACGTGTTGCTGGCTGTCACGGTGAGGTCCCCGTATGCCTGCTCGCTCTCCGGCCAGTACTGCTCACACTTGGTCTGTTAACAGCAGGCAACACCATAGCTCTGACCAACCCCTTGGGGGTGTCCCAGCAGCCACACTCTGCTCCCCCCACCCTCCACTGGCTCTGGGTGTTGGCAAGTGGGGAGGGCAGCCTCTGGCAGGGATTGCCCCAGCCCTGGCTTCTGGCTGGGACCCCTGTCATGGAAAGTATCCGGCATCACCGTGGTGCCCCAGGTTCTCCCTACACTGCACATGCCTCCAATCCCAACATTTCTCCCTGTGTCTTCTCCTTCTGCCTTGCTGTGAGTGGGGCGGGGAAAGGCCCCCAGCTCCTTCCCATCCATTGGCACAGGAGTCCCTGCACACCCGGCCCAAGGATCAGTGCCCCGGCCAGCTGTCTCAGAGACTGGGGCCATGAGGTTGCTCTGGATTCCTCCCATCTCTCCCTATTACCAGAAACATCTCATTTTCTCCACTGTCCCATTCCCTCTCCCAGGTTCTGTGGGTTCTTCTCCATGCATCAGTCCCTTAGCGCCCCCACACCCCATACACGTGCTTTGCTCCTGGTCCAAGCAGGACTCTTCCTGCTCATTTCTCTGCTTGACTGCCCAGGACAGAGCTCCCCACCAGTGCTGCTTCTCACTCTGGGCTGGCCATCCCCTCTCAGCTGTGGGCGCTATGGAGAAGGAGAAGCAGTGGCGAGACCCTGGGTCTCATGTGCCCTGGCTGGGCTGGGTGAGCCCCTGGCTGAGCATGGAGCCCACCTGGGAGGAGCAGGGGTGTTTGTGGACCTGGACCCCAAAGGAAGGTGGGTTCCCTACCTTGTTCTGCTCCACCAGGCCAGTTAACATCACAATGGCTGAGACCTTCTCCTGCCAGATCATCTGCCAGAAATCTAGCACGGTCTCCGGCAGTGGACCTGGGGGAGACCAGTCTTGTCAGTACCCACACAGCATTGCTACCGCTGCCTGGGGTCTGCCATGCCCGATCCCGTGGCACTGCTCCCATCCTATGGGGCACTGTAGGGCTCAGTGAGTGCAGCACAGGGCAGCTGGTGTGTGAATGGACACACGGCGCATGGGCCTCGCCCCTGGGACCCCCACCCAAGCTCTTTATGGTGCACGGTGCACCAAGGTGCCAGGTCCAGTGAGGAAGTGCCCAGCTGCTGGGTAAGGTCTGAGGCCTTCTTCTCTTGTTAAGCATCAACTGCTGTGTTAGGACAGAGAGCAGCCGTGTTAGGCCAGACAGCAGCCCTGAGATAATTGGGCTGTATCACGTCCTCACCTCCCATCCAAATTACATCAGCCAGTGAGAAGGTGCTACTGTCCTAACCGTCTGCCACCACCAGATAGAGAAACATCCTGGGATGTTTAAAGGGAACATTGGACACATTGGCTATGTCTACACAGCCATTAGTCTGAACTAAGGAAGCTTAGTCAGGACTAATTTGGTCCATGGCCACACTAGGCTTTGCCTACTCTGAACTAAGAAATTTCTCAGTCTGGACTAGGCAAAGCTTAGTCTGAATTAGTAAGACCCGGTGGTTAGTCTGAACTTACTCACTTAGTTCAAACTTCAGTTTGTACTAAGCATATGCAATACATGAAGTACGGCTTAGTTTGAACCTCAAGGCTATGTCTAGACACAGGCAGTTAAATCAATGTAACTGAAATTGATTTAAGTCAAATTGATATAACAATCATTAAATCAATTTAACAGGTCCCCACAAAAAACCCAAATTGAACTAGCGTGTCCAGGAACAGCACTTGCTAGTTCAATTTAGGAGAGGGGCACCCTGGGAGGTGTGGCAACATGGCCCCTGGCAGGGCCATGTTGTCACCCAATCCCCTGCTTGGCTCATCCCAGCAGAGCCAGTGGCAGGTGAAAAGCATCCCCCACCAGCTCTGGGCTCCCTGAGCCCAACGGGGGAGAAGACATCCACCAGACCAGCTGCAGCCTTACAGCTCAGCCAGGAATGGGGGAGAAGAGCCCTCCTGCCCCCAGGTCCCAGCATGCTGGCTAGGCCGCAGGGGAAGACACCCCTGTGCCTGGCTGCAGGCACGCTTGCTGGGTGCGGGGAGAAGGGAGCCCTGTGCCCAGCTGCCTGTGCATCAGCCAGGTGGGGAGAAGGGACCCCCAGGCCCGGCTCAAGCCGCACTATTCGGTTGCAGGGAATGCACCCCCGGCTGCCAGTGCACTTGCCGGGTGGCAAGGGATGGGACCCATGCACCTGGCCTTAGAGGCGCTCACTGGGCGAACCAGTGTTATTTAGATTTAAACAGTGTATGGACATGCCCAAAATGTTTGAACTAAGCCATTAGGTTAAACTAGCTGTGCGTCCTAGTTCCAATTAAAAAGTTAGTTTGAACTGGAATGCATGGCTAGTTTGAACTAAAAAGTCCAGGTTAGTTCAAACTAGCCCGAGGTTGGTTCAGACTAACCTCAGACTTACTTACTTAGGGCTAGCAAATCCAAACTAAAATTTCAGATGTAGACGTAGATTCTGCCTTTCAAGGAATTGTTGATCAACAGTTTTTGCAAATCTACACTTCCTGTTGTTCTTTCTTATGGTTCCCACTTCTATAAGGTTCATCTGAGTGGTTTTTGTCTGCTTTGGGGATTGTTTCTGTCTGTTGCATAATTAATTGAGCAACATTTAAATCAGTCTGCGTGGTGGGATTGGTTAAAGGACTGTTTCGTGGTGAGCAAGGGATGGTGTTTTGAAGCACTTCAGTTTAAAATGATGGGTTAAGGTGGTGGTAAGTGGGACCCAAGTTTTAACTATATAATTTGGGGTTCAAGAGGAAGCCCTTTGCAACTTAACTCCAAGATACAGCCCAAGGTCAGAGCTCCCTGACCTCTACACCATGCCAGTCATGCTGTGCAGAAGCTGGAGTCCCCAGATAGCTAAGCCTGACTGGCCAGGAGAGGTTTGTCGGCCTTACTAGGCACGTGAGCATTGTATGCTTAGTGAGTGAGTGAGTGAGTGTGTGTGTGTGTGTGTGTGTGTGTGTCGGTGTCGGTGAGCATTGTATGCTTAGTGTGTGTGTGTGGGGGGGGGGTGTATGTGTATGTGCGCACTTTGTTGGCACCTGGTAATAAATCGAGGATAAGGACTTCGCCGGGTAAAACAGGAAAGGAGTTCTGGGCTCTTTTAAAGAATAACAAATGTATTTATCGCATGAGCATTCATGGGAGAAATCCCATTTCATCAGACACTTTGAAGATGGGGAAACTTCCAGAATGGAAGGAAAATACACTTCCCTACATTTATTTTCCTCCCATTCTGTAAATTCCCCATCTTCAAAACATCTGATGAAGTGGGATTTTCTTCCACGAAAACTCATGTGAAAAATAAACCTGTTAGTCTTTAAGTGCCACAGGACTCCCTGTTTCTTTTGCTGAAGTAGACTAACACAGCTGCCCCTTTGGACCTTATTTCCAGGTAAGACTTTTTCACTGGAAAAGGACCCACAACCAGTGATCCCCCTAAGGCCCTGAGGCAGCTGAGCAACTCACGTTGCTTGCTGGGCAGGCTGCCCCCCCACAGGCCCGATCCTGCTACCCTGTGGACCTGATCCTCCCCCCCCCCAGCTCCTTCAGTAAACCCCCTGCCCAAACCAGCCATATCCGCCTCCCCCTACCCTAGCCCACTCCCCTGGTAAGCCTCCAGCCGGCCCGACTCCCCACCGCACTTTTACCTGGTCATGCGGGAACAAGCCATGGCTCCTCCGGCCGGAGAAGCACTGACAGTGCATGCTCAGACCTTCTGAGCATGCTCCCTCAGAGCTTCTCTGGGCAGGAGTTTTAATAACTCCCAGCTCCGGAGGAGCTCTCAGCTGGCTGGAAGACAGTCTTCCAGCCGGGTAGGGACTCTTGCTTCTGGCTGTGTGCGACGGGCAGCGTCCCCTGCATGGGACAGTGGCGGAGAGCTGCGCCTCCACGCAGCTTAGAGGGAGCACTGCCCACAGCCCCACAGAGAATTATGGATTGGGGTGAAGGCGGGGTGCCCTGGTGTGTGGGAAACATGAAGGAGAGACTTCCCCTGTGGGTGGAGACTCCAGACCTGGCCATTTGCTCTGCCCACTGCAAAAGCCAGCAGCGCAGGCTAGAATCTGGGCCCTGGGAAGAGTCGGCTGGCAGCCCATGGGCCAGCTCCACCCGTCCTGGGAATGGCTGGACCAGGAGAGCCTCAGAGCCAGGACTGACTCCCCAAGGCCTGCACGCTTGTCCTCAGCCAGGACACTCACCCTGAGCAGCGATGAAGAAACTGCGGCTCTTGTAGCTCTGAGAGAAGGGGAGACAGAATAGCATTAAGACATGATCTCAACACTTAAACAAGGAGTATGAGATGCAAATCAACTCCCCACAGCCAGCCCAAGCTGGGTCATGTCCCTGGGGGTCATCACAGGGCCAGTTCCCACGCCCTCAGCCGAGCAGCCAAGGTCTGCGCCCACCAGGAGCTGGCCATGGCTCTGTGGGTCCAGGTGTGTCACTGTTACAAGGAGCACACTGCTGTGGGGCCACTCAGACATGGGGGCTCAGACAGTGCATGTGAGAGTGAGACATCAGCCAGCTCTGGCCATATCTGGTACCCCAGGGATCAGGGGGAGTGCCCTGGCCCAGAGTGTGTGAGACAGAGACTGCCCCCCCCCCCCCCCCAAAGTGCAGCCAGGCATGTCCATTGCCGAGTTCCTGTGGGGCCTGGAGCAGGGCTAGACAAGAAAAGCTGTTGCTCAAAGCACGACTGCACATGTTCCTGCAGTGCCAGGAGGGGGTAACAGCCCTAGAGCCCCCCCCACCCCAACCTTTCCCTGCACTGAGCTGCAGCAGTGCAGCCGGTCCTCGGTACCTACATCTACATAGCTGGCATTGATGTAATCAGCTCCCGGCTCAGGGGACTGCAGCACCACACGGGAGTGATCATCTGCAAGGCAAAGGGGCACCGATCACCCATAAGGCAAGCCCAGGCAAGGGCACAGGCTCCAGACAGACAGCCATGGTCAGGCCCAGACCCAGGACACAGCACCCCAGGCAGCACTGTGCCTGGCTGCACAAGTAGGTCTTCTGCGTGACCCTGGGGTTCTCTGGCCACCTTCACGTGAGGAAGGAACGCGCTGGTCTGATTCCCTGCGTGATTGCGGGAAAGATGCTTAGCCTCTTCGTGCCTCAGTTCCCCACCTGCACAATGGGCATAACAGTCCAGCCCACCACACAGGGGGTGTCACGGAGAACCCAGAAAAGCCTCTTGGATCCTCTCTGTTCACAGCCCTCCAGGACTCTGCTACGGTGGAGCCTTCTCCCATTCAGCACCCGGGTCTCCACGCTACCTGTAGCCAGCTTCCCAAATCCAGGCCCAGAGGGTCCGATCCTTGCTCTGTCTGGTCTCCCTTGGAGGGGGGGGTTCCTCCCTCCACAAGGGTCCCAGCCGTCCCAATCAGCAGTGACACTCAGCCAGTGTAGCAGTCAGAGGGTTTATTAGCAATCTACTTTGCACAGCAGCTAGGACAGTTGGCTCTCAGATCAACCAGGAGGGCAGATAGTAAACCCCCAGGACGAGCCCCGGAGGTCCTGCCCCTCTGACCTCCATCTTCCTTCCTCCTCTCTCTCCCCTTTGCTCACCTCTCCATCCAGCTGCCCTGCCCCTGGTCTAAACCGGCCACAACCTGTCACCCCCAGGGGGTCCAGGTAAGGTCGCACTAAAGCCTCTCCCCCCAGTGGTACCTATAGTTATCACACCCCTGTGTCCCATCACCAGAATACCATCACCCAAGAACAGGAACAGAAAATAAGAACCACAGTAACCCAAGAGGTTTTCTTACTTCATCACAGGGGACAGCGACCTCTTGCGTGCAAGATGGCAGCTGCTCAGCTACACTGCAAAACTACTTAGCACAAGGGTGAAGAGAGACTCATATTGCCATTGAAAGGTGCCAGGGAACTACAGGGGGCAGAACAGAGCGAATCTGAGTTGATGTTTGATTCAGACTGTGGGTTAACACCCACCTCTGGGGAAAAGTGCTGTGAGATCTGTAATGGCCAGGGGAAGGAAGGCCGCCGTTTCGCACGTCCACTCCAGCAGCACGGGTCACACAGACCGGGAGGGGACTGTGAGCACTACTCAGTCACCTGCCCCGCTCCTGGCAGCACTGAGCCCCAAGCGCCAAGCCGACCCATTGCTGTTAGCACTGATGTGGAACAGAGGCCACCCTGGCCCACTGAGTCACCCACCCCACCCCCTGCAGCACTGGGGCAGTCTCCCAGTGCAGCCGTACTCAGGCCAGCACCAGAAGGGATCCCAGCCCAGCTGGCCTGGCTGTAGCTTTTCCCGAATAAAAGGGAGAGTTCAGGCAGTGCTCTGTAGGAAGCGCTCTACTCACATGGGATGACGCTCTTGTAGCGGTTCTTGGTGTGGTTGCTCGGCTCCCTCCCAGCTTGGCATGGGTGCAGCAAACCTGAAACCAGTTTCTGCAGGGAAGAGGAGGGACCCGTTTTAGGTCAGACATGCTCAGTTGCTGGCCCTGTTGTGTCAGGCTCCAAGCAGCCTGAAGTCACGAACCTGCCTGGGCCTGGGGCGAACCTGCAGCTGAGGCTGCTGGCACAGCTCAGGTTCATCCAAAGGCATGTCTACACAGGGACATACAGTGCCAGTGCTAACGCCGAACAACTCCAACTACTCTGGAATAGTGCAAGTGTCCCAAAGGGGAACAATTTCCTCATGTAGACATTCCCTATGGCTAAACTGGAGCATAGTGAGACTGAAATGTGGTGAGCCCTGGTACTGACCTGGTACTCCATGTTGCGCCCCACTGGGGGCTGTTTGGGGCTTGCGTCATCCTCTGCTGCTGCCTCCTCCTCCTCCACTTCCGCCCTCTTAAACCGCTTCAGAGTCTCTAGCAATTCAGCCACTGGGATTCGCGTGTGCAGTCTGCTTGCACCTGCTGGCACCCAGAAACCGGGAGTTAGCACATCCCTAGGGCCTGGCTGCATGGAGCTGGAGCTCTGTCATTCGCACTAGACTGGTGGCACCATCTCCGCTGGCCATGGCCCCCATCCCTGCAAGGGCATCACCTCCCACTGCCAGTCAGTGCAGGTCCTGGCCCAGGGGGACTTTACAACCCTTCAACCTGTGCAGCAAGTCACCAGCACATCCAGACAGGGCCAGGGTTGGCCTCTGGTCCACACACACCTCCTCGGTTCCTCTTCAGGGGGATGGCCCCATTCCTCTCGTGGTGCTTTCGCTTGTTCCGCTTCTTCCTGCAGATTAGTAAAAGGAGGCCCCAGAGTCAGCAAAGGGGAGATTTGAAAGGATCCTGTGCCCTGACACCCCAGGAACAACCTCTCCTACAAGGAAAGGCAGCTTGTGGAACATCCCTGCTGGCCTTGCCTTTGATCCACTCAGCCAGATCACAGACAGAAACTGCCCCCACCCAGCACATGGCGCTTGCTCTGCCTTGCTCCACAGCGCATGGGACGTGCCCATGCCTCACCTCCAAGGGGAAGAGAAAGACAGGAGCAGCCAGGCTCACAGCATACAAATTAAGTGCTATCCATATTGAGCTAGGCCAGGCTCCTTGAGGTTGCCCAGACCTTTGGGTGTCTGTGCCTCTGCTGCCTGGACAGGGGCACACTCTGCTGTGGAGATGGCCAGGCGAAGCCGTTCCAGTCAGCTGGTGGGGGGGCCGGCACTTCATGAATTGGTTGCCCTGGTGCTGCTGAAATAAGCCACTTTGGTAGCCCTGATAGCCCACAGACCTCGCCAGTAGGCCGTTATCCTGATGCACAGTGCCTCCCAAGGGCCCAGGAGGGCCGCCAGACAACTCAGCTCTTGTCCACTGCATCGGGGTGGCCAGCAAGGGAGAGACCACGGTCCTCCAGGTGGCCTTTTTGGGATAGGACTGAGACCCCCATTTGGGTTCACACGCTGTAGACACTGGGGACTCCATCGTTTCCTTCTGTGGCTGGCATTTCCCTGGGTATCAGAGGCTCCACCCCACATGCAGATAGGTCTCAGTTCTTGCTTGGCCATATCAAGGCCAGTTCCAAGGCCAGAAGCAGGCCAATGACTACCAGGAGGCAGCCAGGAAACCCTGCACGTGTGTTGCTCAGCCAGGGACCAGGAGAAAGAAGCAAACTGCCCATAGTCAGCCAGAGGGTTCAAGGGGCCGATGAACAAACTATGCCAGGCACTGTCCATCACTCCCCAGTGGGATTTGCTGCCAGGCATCACTCGCCCTGTGTGCTGAGGAGCTGGCGCAGGACATGATCCCCCCCCCAACCCCGCACTGACCTGGACAGCACGAACAGCAGCAGCAGGGCCCCTGCGAGCAGCAGCACCAGCACCAGCGGCACTGTCATGGCTATGACCAAGTTCCCAGGGTGGGCAGTCTGGGCCTCTCCTGCAAGCAACAGAACCAGAACCAGAAGCAGTGGGCACCTCATAGACTCCTGCCAGGTGCTGAGTCAACTGGCATCTCGCAGGTCCCTGGCAGATCCCCAGAGCACGGTGCACAACTTCCATGGGACATTGCCCAGGCGGAGCACAGCCAGCCATGCAGGACTGACACGTACATGGCACCTGCCATTACCCCAGCAAGGGCAGGACCCCAGATGGACCCGTGTGGCCACCTCAGCCCCTGAGACAAGGTTTGTCTGATTTTATGGCGGTGCCCAGAGACCCAGCCAAGCTCCAGACCCAGCTGTGCTGGGAACTGTACACACACACACATGCTGCGAGGCCACTACCGCCCCAAACAGCTTCTCTCAGACAGATGAGGATGACAAAGGGGGAGAGGGAGAGAAGCAGAGCGATTTGCCTTAAGTCACACAGACAGTCTGAGGCACAAGTGGGACTAAACCCAGCTAGTGTCGGTGCAGCACCCTGTACCCTGGGCTCCCAGAACCCACTGTCTGGATTTAGGGAATCATTTAGGATTGTTTCTCATGTTAATGACATTTCATATTTGCAATAAGCCATACAAGCTATGCCATGTTTGGTACCAATAGAAAGGTTGAAATCTGCTGGGAATGATTGTATGGTTTTGTGTGTTGGAATTGTATCTGTATTAGATGTTAGGAATAGGTTTCATATATCTGTGTTTTGGCCTGAATGATTCTGGAAAACACCCAGACACCATGTCTGGGACTGCAACCGTTGTCTCCTTAATGGCCCATTAAGAGAACGACATGTACAAGAGGCCCAGGGAGAAACCTGTTCAGTGAGTCACCCAGACTGACCACGTGACTCAACTCCATTTTGATCTGTACATATGCCACACAGCACGGGGAAGGCCAGAGGTGATAAAAGGCAGCAGCTCCAGCTTCATTTTTGTCTTCAGTCTAGAACCAACACCCATCTCTAGAACTATGCTTCTGTGACTGGACAAAGGACTGAGGTCAACCCAAGTGCTGGGTGTCTGCCAGAGGAATTGGACTAACCTGCAAACTCCAATTTCTTCCAAGGACTTGCTTTAAATGGATTCTAAACTATTTGCATGTATGTGATTCACTTTAACCTTTTAACATCTCTCATACTTTGTTTCTTTTCTTTTTATATTAAAACTTTAGTTGTGGTTACTAAAGGATTGGCTGGCAGCATGGTATTTTGGGTAAGATCCAAGCCTATATTGTTCTGGGTGATGTGGCTGGCCGTTTGGGGTCAGGAGAACCTATTTCTTTAAGAGACCCAGTGGCTAGTTGGGGACCATAGGAGCTGATGTGCAACTGGGGGCTGTTTCTATTTTGTCATGCTTTGTCATGACTGGCTCCCAGTTTTGCAGCCTGCCCTGATTTTTTGCACATTCAGGAGATTACCCCAGGAGGCTCAGATCACAGCTGGGACATGTGGTCTCTGCACTAGGATCAGCTGATGACACAGGATGCACACCTGTGCACCTGGGTTATGATCCATATGATTTTCCTGTTCACTCATATGCTGTTATTGTATGATTTGTTGCCAATTTCTCCATGTAATGTTTCTTTGTGGATGTTCATAACCTAGTCTACATGATTAGTATGATATCATGTTTCCTACAATTTCATGCATGTGCACAGACATGTCACATGTTTTCTATTGCTAAAGGTGGAGGGGGGGCAGACAGAACCCTCTCAGCAGCAGTGAGCAAGTGTAACCCATGTGCCTAAATAGGTGCAATCTCTTTTAGGGACCCTTATGGCTGGGTTACGTTGCTGGGCAGATTTTGCAGCCCAGAAACCAGAAACTTCTGGTAAGAGGGTGAGGGAGCACACTGAGCATGGTCCACAAGTTTTATTGTTTTGCTGGAGTTACACGCTCAGGGAGAAGCCTGAGAAGAGAAGCCTGGAGAGGAGCAAACAGAGA
>ML682046.1:1000218-1033340 GCA_007922195.1 Podocnemis expansa
GTGCCTGCAAAGGGAGGAAATGACAGGCTGAGGGCTGCTGGGGTCAGAGTCTAGCCACCACCTTAGCACCTCTGGGGACTGCTGGGGAGTGGGGAAAAGTACCGAGACTGGCCCAAGTGGCCATACCTGCTCCCAGGCCCCTGGAAGGGACGTGTTCAGAGGGTGGGAGGTCAGGGCATCAGTCATGTCAGAGACGGGCCCTGCGCATCCAGGCACCAAAACCCAGAGGTGACAGAGCCCAGCAGGGGGGCATCCATCAGCATTTCCCTGTGGAGCTGCAGGGCAGATTATTTCCCTGCCCCCTGATCCCAGGTCAGTGCTGAGCAGGGCTGGATTCATCCCTCTCGTTGACCTGCCCGGCTCCAGCAGGGTGAGGGGCCACACAGGCTGGTTCCTGCCCCAGACAAGCAGGAGAGAGGTGGGGATCCAGGTGAAGACATGGATCCAGCTGTCTGTGGGGCAGACAACTGCACACAGTTCAATGGATGTTCGTTCCCAGCACGCGCTCCTCGCCTTGGCTGCCAGGAGCGAACCCTGCCCAGCTCACCCACAGGCAGAGAAAAGGCTGCAGGGGGCAAATCAGAGCAAGACTCAGCCCTGTGGATCTGAATCACTTGGTGCAGGACAGAAGGGACCGTCCCCACCTCGGACCCCGCAGAAGGGTCCCTGGGTCAGGCTGTCCGTGGAGATGGGGTGGATCTGGCGGGGCAGGGAGCTGAGCGCAGCTGGGCCTGGCCTGGTTGGGGACAGCCCAGGGTAGGGTGGGTGCACAGCGCTCCACAGCGCTTCAGACTGTCACTGGCTGTGGTGCCGGCAGTGCGGGGAGCTGTCATGGCCCCGGGAGGTTCCCGCTCACGTGGGTCCTTTGCAGCCAGCACTGCCGGGGAGCAGAGAGGACTCAGGGCTGGCCTTGAGCCTGCTGTCTGTCACACTAGCCAGGGCTTTCGCTCCTACCCTGTGGCTCACACGAGGCAAACCAGTGGGTGGGGCAGCAGCAGGGGGAGATGAGGGCACATGCTACCCTCGCTGGGAAAATGGGCAGCAAGAAGAGTCCTGCTGTGAGATCTGAAGCCTCGTTCTTCGGCGAAGCAGCAGTAGCTGTATCAGGGGAGGCAGCAGCCAGGAGCCAAGTAGCAGGTGGTCACAGCAGAGGTATGCTTGTATAAGGCTGTGAATTTAGAGATACTCCCTAGCGTGGAGCAGTGCTGTAAGTCACATCAAGATGGGCCCTTATTTTGCACTGCATGAACCTCTAAATCCCAGACTCTGGAGGACAGCTGATTGACTTGTGGACTGAATGGTTTACTGGTTCCTCTCTCCTCCATTGCTCATGTCCTGTGCCATTGAACTTAGACACCACTTTCTAACTCATTTGCTATTTCATTCCTGTGTCAGTTCTGTAGTTAATTTACCAACCATCTACAGTGACCAGATAGCCAGTGTGAAGACTTGAGGAAGAGGGGAGGTAACAGGCACCAACATAAGACAAAGCCTTGAATATTGGGACGTCTGGTCATCCTAAACCATCACAAAACCCCAGGTTCATCAGCTGATGGACATGGCTTTAAAAATGGAGCCTGTCCTGGCCCTTTGTAGATCAAACCACGTCTTAACCTCTTTATTAGCTCACAGCTTCTACCTTAGGCACAATTATAACAGATTAAGAAGCACCCAACTCATCTGCTCTTTCACAGCCTTTTTTCCTCTCTTCTGCCCCTACCTCGTAGAAACAGGAAGGCCTAGGATATTTATTTCTCCCATCACAGCTTTCTGTTGGGGCCACACTCACACTGAGCCTGTCATGATCTGCTTGGCTTTCTCAATGCTGCTGTTTGTCTGTCTGTCCTGGTCCATTCTCTCTCTTATGCACACGCACACGCCTCTGAGGGCACTTCGCTGTTCCAGCCTTTGATTGCATGGTTATTCCTGATCCTTAACAAGGTTAACCCATCCCATGCACAACAATGTCATCTATACTTCTATAGAGACACCTGAAAACCTGCTGCTCACTCAAGTCATTAATTTAGGTCACCAAGGTCTGAAAGCCCAGAGCCACAAAGGTCATGGGTTTAGGTGCCTTATTTCACTCAGTGCCGGAGCTGTCAGGATAAAAGTTCTTTTGGCGCCTGTATCTCTGCCTCTGGGCATGAGCATGGCTGTCTAGCTCTAACTGTGCACTGGACATTGCAGAAACCTCAAGCAATAGTTGGGGCCAGGGGCGTCACTGCCGTTGGGCCAACAGAGCACGGGCCCTGGAAGTTTGCCCTGAGGCCCCACATCTGATTTCGCATGTTTGCAGGGTGGGAGGAACGTGGGAGAAGCTAAGCCGTAAGCTGGGCTGAGGGCTGCACCCAGCTCAAACAGGGAGCAGAGAGAAGAGGGAATTTTAAATCTTTCTCTCGCCAACTGCACAGGCTCTGTCCCACATTTTTCAGGACCAGCATCTGCACGGTACTGGTAAGTATTATGTGGGTGGGTGGGTGGGGGAACCTGAACGTGGCTTTGGGGGGGGGGGGGGCTGGAGGAACTGAGAGCAGGGGATCCATCCCTAGGTTGGTCGGGTGGGTCTGGGGAGCAGGCTGGGTATCAGCCCCTGCTTCATGGTTACTGATTCAGTGGCCAACCAGGGCAATGACAGGTTGTAAGTAGGGGAGCATCCTCCCCCTCCAGAGTGGCCGGTGGGGACTGGCCTCCTCACACCACCCATTTGGTGAAGTCACTTGGAGGAGGGTGACCTAGGGATCATCCCCCCAACTGGCAGTGCCAACGATGGCACTATTTATGAATTCTGCAGACCAGAACCATATGGTGCACCTGGGAGGAAGGTGACATGTTGTTTCAGAACACTTTGTTCCGAAACAACATGTCTGAACAGGGCTGTTTCGAAACAACCCTGTTTCGAAACGCAACGAGGTTTAAGCTATTTCGAAACAACCACAGCCATTTCGAAACAAGCTGTTTGCTTGTTTCGAAATGGCCGTGTGTCGTGTGGCCATGGCACTTCTTATTTCGAAACAACCTCTGTTGTTTCGAAATAAGAGGTGGGTGTGGCCATACCCTAAGTTCCCCCATCTTCAAACCATCTGACAAAGTGGGATTTCCTCCCATGAAAGCTCATGCAAAAATAAATTTGTTAGTCTTTAAGTGCCACAGGACTCCCTGTTTGTTTGTTTTACTGAACTAGACTAACATGGCAACCCTTTTGGATCTTGACCATTTGCTGTTGCTCTCTCTTTCTCTCCCAGTACTAAAAAAGGGCGATTAAGACATTTGCAGACCTGACTGAGAAGCACAATGGGACAAGACAGGCTACAGCACCTTGGAATGCTTTCAGCTGAAAAGAATTCCCCTGCAATCTGTGCCAATGGATGCAATCATTGACCACTTTGCTAACATGCATAAGAGGAGGTACACACTGATGCTTCCTGAAAAGAAATAAAAGCATGTTTCCATTTTTTTTACAAAAAGTAGTTTAATAATTGAGAAGTTGTAAAAGTGATACTTCAAGCCATTGTTCATGTCCATTCCCAGTTAGGTGTACCTGTACTTCCACACTCAGTCCCTGGAAACTACTAGGAGTGAGGAACAATCGGTTGAACCAGGCAGTTCTTACTGCAGCACAACTGATGGCTGCACCTTGATGTGATTTTTTCTACAGATGCTGTTCCTTTAGGAATGCATATAACATGCTCTGCAGTACTGCTACAATATCATGTTTCTTGCAGCATCATACATGTACTTATGTGTATTTCACCTGTCTCAGAAGGGGGCCAGAGAAATCTTCCAGCATGTAGACAGAAATGATGCATCACAAAGGCTATGCAGACTACCTGCTTCTGCTAGAGAGGGAAAGATCACCTGATGCACAGAGGGGATGGTATTTTGGAGAAACAAGGACACGTACTTAACTGTTTGCCACAGGCTTTTTGCCAGAGAAACTCCATGTCTACCTACAAGCAAGGAGCCTTGTCTAGAGCATGGCAGAGACTAGCTGCGAAACCATCATCAGCCAACCATTATGAGTAAGATTGAATAATAAACTTTAGGTCAGGTTACGTGTTATATTTTCATTTGATAGTGGTTAACTCCTGTGGAGAAGTGGGAACCCTCTGCTAGGTTAATAAGGGAAGACACGGGTGTTAACCCTCTATCTTTTCTATTTGGGTGATGGGACACAGGTGGGTGATATGAGGTAGAGCCCCTAGGGGGCAGGGGGGTAGTGTTTAGGGAGCCTGTACCTGGGACCCCCCCGCTGGCCACACTGGATTCAACTGGTTGGACCAGGGGGCGGAGAGGTGGGCAGAGCTAGGAGGGGAACAAAGGACCGGGGGGAAGAGGGAAAATGGGGGTCCAAGAGACAGGACCCTGCCCTGAGGTGTAGCCCTAATCCCCTGGGGGTTTCACTTCTGGTTGTTCTGAGGATGCTGATACCAACTGTCCTTGCTGCTGTATGAACTGGTTTGCTAATAAACCCTCTGATTGCCACACTGGCTGAGAGTCGCTGCTGATTGGGACAGCTGGGACCCTCCTGGAGGGAAACCCCTCCAAGGGAGACCAGACAGAGCAAGGATCAGACCCTCTGAGCCTGGAGTTGGGAGCTGGCTGCACGGAGCGTGGAGACCCGGGTGCTGGACGGGAGGAGACTCCACCGTAGCAGAGTCCTGACTGGCTGTGGACAGAGGGGATCCACGAGGCTTTTCTGGGGTCTCCGTCACAACTCCTGATTAGTTTATTAAATGATTCTACATTGATTTGCGGCATACTCTCCTAAAATCATGTTTTAATCAATATATTAGTTTCAAATGGGTAGCCCATGTCTGTCTAGTTCAGCAAAAGAAATAAGGGGTGTAGTGGCACATTTAAAGACTAAAAAATTATCTATTGCATGAGCTTTCATGGGAGAAAAATCCCACTTTATCAGATGCTTGAAAATGGAGAATGACAGATAATTGGGAGGCAAATAAATGGAGGGAAGTGTAAATCATAGGATCATGTCAGACTTTACAGCAAATCAATCTAATCTTTGTTTTATCTAAAGCTGTGTGAACTTTAGAGAGTATGCATGCGCAAAAAGAGTATTGCCATTGCAGTTGCTTCATAAATTCAGTGTAAATGAGCTTGCAGCGATCAGGGGAAGACCCGGATTCTTGCAAGATGGAAGTTCCCAGTGTTGCATCTGGGGCTGGGAGTGCTTGCTGGAGGAAGGCTCCCTGAGAGCCTGGTGAGCACACACTCGCTGTGACTAGTTATACTCAGGAGGCTGGTGTGGACAGACCCAGGGGTCGGAGGGATCCATGTAGTGAAGAGGGGGAAGTTGGGGTGCAGGAGTGATAGACTGAGGGGCGCTAAGCGGCACACCAGGCCAGCTAGCAAGGCAGACTGGGAGGAGCCTAGCTGGGAGCAGGCCCTAGAAGAAGACAGACTGGGGTGCACAGCCTCAGATCTTTTTGCTACCCAGCAATGACCTTGTTTGGGGCAATGTGTGCCAGGCCTCCTGGGATAACCACCTACATATGCAAAAATTTGGGCAAGCTGCAAAACAGAGCCAAACTCTCTATGAACCCTGATGGGTGGCACTTAAGCCAAACTCTCAGTCAGTAACAAACCACATTTCTGATTCCCCAAACCACTTATCGAGAAATATAACACAGCATAAACAGTTCCCTTTATTGCACAGCGGCTCCTCTGGTCCCCTGCTAGCCACTGGGTCTCATAAAGAAACAGGCTCTCCTAACCCCAAAGGGCCAGCCACATCACCCAGAATGGTATAGGCTACAACTAAAGGTTTAATATAAAAAGAAAAGAAACAAAATATGAGAGATGTTAAAGGGTCAAAGTGAATCACATACAAATTATTTAGAGTCCATGGAAAGCAAATCCTTGGAAGAATTTGGAGTTTGCAGGCTCATCCAGTTCCTCTGGTCAACACCTAGCACAGGGTGGGTCTCAGTCTTTTGTCCAGTCACAGATAAATAGCTCCAGAGAGGGGTGATTGCTGTGGACTGGAGACTGAAGACAAAAGGGAGTTGAGGCTGCTGCCTTTTATCACCTCTGGCCTTCCCCATGCTGTGTGAATGTTTTGCAAATCAAAATGGAGTGGAGTAACATGGTGAATCTGGGTGACTCACTGAGCAGGTTTCACCCTAAGCCCATCATCAAGCTTGTATCTCTCTTAAGCCATTTAGGAGACAATGACTGTAGACATCCAATTCAGGGAGTTTCCCAGAATCAAATAAGTTGAACTACAGTTATAATAAACACCATCCTTGTCATGCTAGGCCTAAGAAGGCCAAGCCATCTTTGTACAATACATGACCAAATCTACCCTGTAAAGACATATGATAGGAAAATTCAATGGTAGTGTTCCAATTAGGCTAGGGCTTTGATATGCATGTGTATCAACAGCAGTTTCTTAATGAAATTTGCATAAATCCTTTTAGAAGATAGGAAGGTAAATGAACTGCTTCCCTGTCAGTCAATATTGTTCTGTTGGAAGGGGTTGAAAGGAAGCATTACCATCTAGATTAACTTTTGATGTACCAGTGTAAACTGTCTGTTAATTGTGCTAATGCAGCTAATTACCTGTGGTGCCCAGGAGGTGAAGGTTTTACTTCAAAAGGACAATATGCATCACTATTCTCTGCTGAAGTACCTGAGAACTGTCATCAAAGCCCACAAGAAGAATTGACCTGAGAATGCCCACCTTGCTACAACTATAAAAGGGAGTAAGGAACATAATTCCTTTAGCTCACATCTGTCCAAGCTTCTCAGGGAAAGTTTGGGCCACAGGATTGAGATCCCAGCCAGCACCGGCCTGGAAACTGCCCTGCTAATGCTCATGGGAGAATCAGAACCAACTCTACACCTGGACTATTTGGTCTCTATTCCTTAAAACTAGATTTCTAACCACTAAAGCTGTGACACAAGGACTTACTTTCCATGGACCTTAAATTATTTGTATGTATGTGATTCACTTTGACCCTATAACATTTTTCATTCTGTTTCTTTTGCTTTTATATTAAACCTTTAGTTGTAGTTACTAAAGGATTGGCTGGTAGCATGGTATTTTGGGTAAGAGCCAAGCCTATATTGTTCTGGGTGATGTGGCTGACCCTTTGGGGTCAAGAGAACCTATTTCTTTAAGAGACCCAGTGGCTAGAGGGGACCATGGGAACTGATGTGCAGTAAGGGGGCTGTTTCTGTTTCGTTATGCTTGGTGATGACTGGCATGGGGAATCAGAAGCATGTTTT
This sequence comes from Podocnemis expansa, assembly GCA_007922195.1. Taxonomy (NCBI): domain Eukaryota; kingdom Metazoa; phylum Chordata; order Testudines; family Podocnemididae; genus Podocnemis; species Podocnemis expansa. The sequence goes on from ML682046.1 coordinate 1,007,470, forward strand.
GTTACTGACTGAGAGACTGGTCTAAGTACGATCTGTCAGTGGTTTGGGGGTTTGGCCCCTGGTTTTGCAGCTTGCCCTGATTTTGGCACATTCAGAAGGTTACCCCAGGAGGCCCGGGTCACAGTCCTAACTTCTAATACAGAGATAACACCTATATATAGACCATAGAATCTTTCCTAACATATCACACTCTTTCTATCGGCACCAAACCTGGCACATCTCATACGGATTATTGCAATTATGGAAGTATTGCTATGAAGTAGTACCATAAATGTTCCCCCAAATCCGCACAGCATCACAGGCTGAAAAAGTAATCATTAAAAGTCATCATACTCTGGGAAAGCTACTAAGTCAGGAAAATTTGTCTGAAGGACACATAAGAGTGGATAAAGCCATTTTCTAGGCTTTTGCACTCATGACATAAAATGTCCAGCTAGTCCTGCTTAAAGAGCCCAAAAGAGCAGTGTGGGAGTTAACCCTTACTGGTCCAGTGTATAGCTGTGAATTGAAGGAGGAGATAAAAGTCCACGCTATATTTAAAGCCACCCCAAACTGACCATGCCAAAACAATACCCCTGGCAATACCAAGATTGGTTTAAGTCAGAAATGGAATTGGAAGTGCAGTTGTGGAAGGGGTCCAATAATAACAGTGGAGCAATTAAAGAGGAAAAAGCGAAGAATTACAGAAACCATAGTAGGAGGCTCAGGTCCTGGCATGTCCTTATGGAATACAGCAGGCATTGAAAACCTGAATTTAAAAATAACTAGTACTGTTAATGGAATAGGAAAGGCAGTAAAAATTGGAGGAGGTGTTAGTAACCTGTTGACAATACACATGTGATTGCTCAAGGGTTTGAACATCTTAATGCTACCATTCTTTCCTTGATAACTAACACAGAAAAGAACTATATCTCCCTGTCAGTTGCTTGTTGAACTCATGGAGAGAGAGAGTACTGGGAATTCTCAGGCAGAGTCCATTGCAATAATATTTCAGGCATGTCCATAAATCTTGAATCACATTATGGAACAGATAATTATGGCATTATGAAACAGATCCAGCAGCAAGGGATAGAATATCTTAATCTGCTGTTTTTACAACTTACCAAATTTGATAAATTACCAACTTTAAATCCTGAAAATAGGAGAAGCCCTGCTGTAATAAGGGCCATTCCAAGATGAATCCAAGATCCTGTTAAAGTGTACTATGCCAACAGCATGGGAACCTTTATGAATAGTCCATACATACAGCATTACCCCTCAGTAAGACTGGTAACCAAAGCCAGGGAAGAAATTAACCTGGCCTGCTGTGTCAAATACAATGGACGTGGCTATATGAATGTTAGGCCACCACTGATGTTAATGGCACAAAGGGGGTGGGCTCAAGTGGTATGGAGAAACTCGGTTAATGAAATAGTACGAGCACACAATCTCATGGGTGCATTGAGGTATTCTACTTTTAAGAGTAACAGGTTCTCTTGTCCTGCTAATGACCCAGCACTCTGTGTGCCAATAAACAGCACAATTCAAAGTAGTAGCCATGAATTTTGGCCTACCAGTTATGCAGACACTATTAACGAATTTTTACCACCGCCATCACCCCCTGGGACATACACAAGATCTCTTGATTGAAATGTTTCCCCCAATAATACATTTTCAGGTGGATGTACCAGACTTGGAGGCAAGCAGTAAAAAAGTGCCTGATCCCAATAGCTAATCTCATCCAACAGCAATTGGAAGAAATAAAAAAAAGCAGACAGGGAAGCAGAAACACCTTGTTGGGCTATCCCAGAAGACATCACTCTGCACCCAATAGTCAGAAAACTTTGATGGTAATGCAAGGACTAATAGTTATTGTTTTATTAGGCATGTGTTGCTACCTAAGACATCAAAGCTGGAGAGCCAGTTTTCAGTATTATATTGACAGGAAGATGGCGAGCTATTAACACTGCCATAGCAACATTGCCCTATCAACTGCAATAATGTCCATAGCATAACACTCATACATCACTCTATTGCATTTCCTTCTGTTTTTATGACTATTCTTTGTGTAGAATGCCTAAATCAGATAATTTTCATTATGAAATATGTTTCATATTATCTTAATTGGAGTTCACGTCAATTTCTATTATAAATTATATTTCATTAACATAACATTATATGCTCATATTTCATATAGTATCACTTACTATTATTGTGTATGATTCCAAGTATTAATTGTTACCCAGTGAATCATTCATTCATGTATCATGTATAAACTATGTATCCTTCCTTTTCAGAAATTATGATGTGGATGATGATTTTTATATTCAAAGGTGTATTAGTAATCAAAGCGCTTATGATTATCAATGGATCCAGGCATCATTTAGGGTAAGTACAAGGAATATTTTGGTTGTATTATTAAACCCAGCAAAATGTAGAACATCTCTGGCCTAATATTTCCAGGCCCACCATAACAGACTATTAATGATTGGCCATTAAAATCAGTCCACCAGGCATACAAGGGAATGTGCAGACTAAGGGACAGAAGGGACAAGAATGCATGGATGGCAATATAACATAAGGATCGCCACATAATAGTGTTTATCCCACTGTATCATCTTCAGACCATAGACTATGTTTTTCCAAGCTGATAGGTGAATATCCTCCCCATAAAAAAAGACAAAAAACGAGGGAATGTAGTACAAAGGTAGACTATGAAGTAAAAGAAAACATAAAAATGCCTAAGTGCTAGCCCGAGGCCTTGTGAAACAAGCCAAAACAGCAAGACTGAGCTGAATAAACAGTCAAGCTGGCAGGAGTCAGGACCATCCTGAAACAGCAAGAAGCAAGCTGAAACTGCAATAATAAGCATAAAGAGCGGAAAGTACCGTGAGGAAGGAGGCCTTGGGTTGGCCTTGCACCAAAAAGATAAGAAGAGATGTCTTGCCTAAACTATCCTGTGATAGGGATGTTTGGCCAACTCATGCCATCTCGACATATGGGCTGTGTTCACACAGCCTCCTTATTTCAAAACAATGGAGGTTGTTTTGAAATAAGGTTTCGGCTGTTCACACGACGCAACCGTATCGAAATAACCCCCTGTGTGTGAACACAGCCATGGAGACATGTAGTGGTGTGCGGACCAAATGAGGTGATGGATGGCATCAGGAAGGGCGTGTGGACCAATCAAGGTAATTTTAGATATCAAAGAAAGTAGTTTTGGGTGCCAAAGGGGCTGTGCCAGTGAGTGGGGCATAAATGTAAAAGTTTGAGAGCTCAGTTTTCGTGCAGCCGAGGGTGGGGAGTGATGGAGAATCCTGCTGTCAGGTGAGCTGTTCCAGTGCACTGGGAGCATGAAAGCTGTCAGTATATCCGTGGATATAGATTGCTTACCGTTGTGCTATGTTGTAATAAAGTCTAGCCTGGCATCTTCATTTCTACAAGAAGCCATGGCCTGTTGGTTTCCCAACAACAATGATAATGACATCTCCACAGGACCATACCTGAATGCCTGTCTTCTGCCTAAGCCCCAGAGGGCACCATGCACCTGGAAGACAGGCATTTGGCTGTCAAGGTTGTGCACAGGGCCTAATCTGGTAGACGTGCTTAGAGGCTGCCTACCTGGGATTGGGTCCCATTCAAAATGTGGCTGGAGGAGGAGGCAGCAGCCCCCCTCACGCGTTGTGGGAGCCCTCAGAGCTGTGAATCACCATGTCACCACCTGCCTCTAGCTGAAAGGAGCCATGCTGGTACCAGCTGGATGTCAGCTCCCTGCCATCCTCAGCCCATCAACCCTCCAGCCCTGTCCATTGGGCTGCACCAGCCCTACCTTTGGTTAGCAGGTTGACAATAGATGTGTCCCAGGCCCCAAGGCCCTTCAAAGTACCCCTCTGCAATCCAGTCCTGATCCCTGGATCCCTCCATTCCCAAAGGAGCAGTGTATCCCAGTTTTACCTTAGCCCACACCATGTACCATGCACAGTGCTTGAGTTCAATTACAGTAAACCAAAAGAGGATGTCATATAGCTAAGAGAGAACAGAGATGCAACCAGAAACCAGCACGAGAGATGGGAACAAACACTTCCATACACAACATCAGAACAGGGCCCAACATATGAGCAATTCCCTTTCTTAGCTAACAACACAGATTCTCATCCAAAACTTCAGTCATTTGCAGCATTTGCTGACACCAAGGGGCCAAGACCCATCTGTCAGGAAGCTGCCAATTCTCCAAGGTGCTTCCACATTGAATGCACACAGTTTCTTTCTCCGTCTGTGAGCCACTGCTCCAATCCTTTGTCTCTGGTCCCACACGGGGCCCTCCTTCTTGGTTCTGTCATCCTGTTACTGACACATGGTCTGATGCATACTTTACCTTTGATGGCTTTCTATTGACCTTTCTGGGTTGCTGCTGAGATGGCCTATTGAGCAACACATTATATCATAGGCTAGTTGGGGAAGTGTGACAATTTCCCCCTTGAATGGGCCAGCACAGACATATGGCTCCCTGGTGACTCACTTTGGCTACGTTCACACACAGGGGGTTATCTCAATACAAGTTGTTTCAAAACAACTTGTATCAAAATAATGCCTTATTTTGAAATAAGTTAATTCGAATTAAGAAAATGTTAATTCGAATTAAGGAAAAAAGCTCAAAGCGAAATAGCATGTTCAGACAACAGTTATTTCAAAATGAGTCACCGTCGTTTCAAAATAACATGTTCTGACTGGATTGTTTCGAAACAATCGTGTTGAAACAACGTTGTTTCGTCACCAAATGGGGTTTAAGTTGTTTCAAAACAATGGTACATCGTGTGAACATGGCGTTTATTGCGAAACAACCTCTGTTGTTTCGAAATAAGACTACTGTGTGAACACACCCTTTCACTCCAAGACCATAAAGGCATCATTCTCACCCTAGTGACACTGCCCTTTAAATCTCACCTCCAGGCGCATCTCACAATGACTGTGCATATCAATAAGCTACCTGATCTCAGGACAGACCTCAATCTACATATCTGACAAAGTGACAATAGATGGGGGAGCACAAGGAAACAATGAGCCAATATTGGTCAGTCGGATGGGCCGTGGTGTCAGCACATCAGTGGCCTAACAACAGACACAGCAGGCAAGAGGCTTAAGGAGGATTCTTGGTAGTAACAGAGGACAGAACGAGGAGCAATGGTCTCAAGTTACAGTTAGGGAGGTCGAGGCTGGATATTAGGAAAACTTTTTTACTAGGCGAGTGGTGAAGCCTTGGAATGAGCTGCCTAGGGAGGTGGTGGAGTCTCCATCTTTGGAGGTGTTTAAGGCCCGGCTGGACAAACCCATGACTGGGATGGTTTAGGGGGAGTGGTCCTGCTTCTGGCAGGGGGTTGGACTAGATGACCTATGAGGTCCCTTCCAACCCTGTGATTCTATGATTTGAAGGTGAATAACGAGGTGGCAGTCCAATGTTTATAAGGAGCTCATCCTACTTCTGAGGGCAGCCTGGGAGAAAGCATGAAGGTGCCTCTTGTTAGAAAATTGAGCCAGTAGGCAATGGAGGGGAGACGTCAATAATTCAGTACTGAACGAGTGATGCAGGGCAGGGCAGGGGCCGACTGTGAAAGGCCTCGAACATAGGGAGTGGGAGCTTATGTTTGGTGCAATAGAGAAAAGGAGGGCAGAGCAATGGGCCAAAGTAAGGGGCTCTTACTGGATATGAATGGGACAAGAGTGTATGTGTCAAGGGCAGAAGGAAGGACGTTGCAGGAATGGAGACATGAGCTGACAGGAGCTGGTGAGAGTTTAGCTACGTGGGTGGAGAGGAACGGCCTTATCACAGAGATGGAATTCAGAAGAACTGGCAAGACTTAGATCTACCTAGACGTGAGAACATAGAGAGGGGCCTGAGTCAAAGAGGACGTCCAGGTTACAGGCCTGCATGACAGACAGGATGCTGGTGTTGTGATTGATTCAGAAGTGATCAAAAAGAAAGGTACCAGCAAGGACTTGAGAGGAGGAGAGGAAACAAGGCGCTCTGTCTAGCCATGGTGAGGTTGAGCTGGTGTCTAGATGTCCATGGTGAGATGTCAGAAAGACAGACGGAGATTCTAGTTTGAACAGAAGACAGGTTTGGAGCAGAGGTAGACCTCTGAGCTGTCAGCATAGGGGCTGTAGCTGAACAGGCATTTGCACCTGAGAGATTACCTCATAGAAACTGTCAGGAAGTGCTCATTGGGTCCAAGTTAGTCAGTCATCCTAGCATCTTCTATCTGGGATTCAGCAGTTGTGCAAAAGGAAATGAGCTCCACTTAGTCTCCAGGTGTCAGTGTATGTGGAGAAGGAGTGGGGCTCAGTTAGGAGGGGGAAAGTCCTTAGGAGGCATCAATCGTGCTGGGAGCGGAGGTGACTAACAGGACCTAGGGCAGTGGGAAAACTGCCCCAGCACTCTCTTAAAACTGCACCGCAGCAGAACTCTGTAACAGCCTCAACAACACAACACAAAGCCCCACACAGCCCACACACATCTCCAGCCATGGAAAGAGGCTCTCAGAGCCAATGGCATCTCAGCACTGCAAACAGGTTTAGATATGATGGTACAGGCAGATTTTATCACTGCAAGTCTAAGATGTAAATGGAAAATGCTAACTAAGACATTCCTAGCCCCGATATAGATCTCTTTGCCTGATGCCACCAGAGCAGATTGTAATATTTTCCTTTACTCATTTTTATTGTCATTGTTTTGTAGCGCTCTCAGGGGCACAAGGGCTTCTACAGCAGTCGTATGAGCACTGGTCCTCGCCCCAAAGCACATACAGGCTAAACAAAGGGCTCACCAGACAAGCCAAGCTCTGACAACCTAGCTAACAGGCCAAGGATGGGTAACACAAATCAGATGACCTTGTTACTCAGCTTAGGTGCTTGTGTGTCTTGGGCCTTGTCCTCCCTGGGAAAAGAGGCATGTTCCTACAGGCATTATCCAACACGTGGTGACTAACATGAGGGAAAGTCCCAGCAAAGACAAGGCAATTTGTAGCTTTAACATACACAAGCCAGTCAAGGCAAACCCTAGGTCTTTCCCCTTTACAGATGAGACATGAACCTGGCCGGCACTCTCCCCTCAGTAAAGGGCAGTGCCCTGCACATCCCTCCTGAAATCACACACATGGGCACAGCATGAACAGAGAAGTGCCTCCATAGTTCACATGTGCACCATGCACACAGACCACATCCTGTCCCAGCAGCTGCTCCTCATTCTCTGGCAACCTCAGCCTCAGAGCAAAACGCTACCCAGCCCATGGCACATGAAACGCCAGCACCTTCGCAGCTCTGTGCAGATGTCGCAGTTGCCGCCAGCATTTCTCGGGGAGAGCAAAGCTCCTGCAGCCCCAGATCCCCAGCCCCAGAGAGCACAGCCACTGACTTGCTTTCCAGGAATTGATGTTGGTAACAGCTAGATGTGGGGATTTTTAAAGAACTTGAGGTGAAAGACCTGCATGCCTACAAGTCCCCACACCCCAAAGCCAGGGAGAGTTCCTCCTAGGGACCCAGGCACAGTCTGCAGCAAGAAATACTAAGGCAGCAGCCACACTCAGGCCCAATGACTGACCCTGGTCAGCCCCTGCTTAACCAGGGATTGTGCACCACCCAAAGCAGAAGTTTTATTTGCGGGTCTTCTGGAGCATAACAGCCTTCATGCTAGCAGTGATCACATTAGACCTTCATTTAGTAAAATGTTCCTAGACTACAAAATTGCTCAGAACCACGAGTGCACTTCCACAAAAATGACCCACATTATACAAGAGGAAATCACACCTACCACACCTGAAAATGTGTAAAGTGTGTCTGAAAGCCATGAATGATATCTTGGCTTGGCACTGGATAAGGCAGACATATTTCCAAGCTTGGTCGCATACAAACATCCAGATCACAGCTGTCCAGTTATAGAGTTTTTAGCCGTGGGTTCTTGCACACTGAATAAATCTCAGGATTCTTTGATGCAGCCAAAGCCCAACACTGACTGGACTCACTGTGCTACACATTCAGTGGATATGCTGCAAACGTACAGTGTTAGTGCAACAGAATATTGTCTCAAATGAAAGCCAAGGAACCAGGGAGTACCTGAGGGGGTGCCCCTGCCACCCTGTGCACTCACTGCATTTGCTCTTGACCGTCCCCACCAATTTCAGAGACATGTTGAGAGAGTCATCACTGATTGAATCCCTGGCACTTGCAATACTAGTGTGAAGGAAATTGCGAAGCATATGAAAACGTGCTGGCTCTCTTTGGAGGGCTCTGCTGAATGCACCTTGGGTATGTGGGCTGAGTGACACTCCTACTTTGCCAGTGCTTTTGCTGAGGAAGAGCAAAGAGGTGCTGCAGGACTGTGGGCACTAAGAGCCCTTTGACAGAGGTGTATTAATGTTCTGGCATGCTGCACTGTCCATGTTTAACAACTTAACAATTCTCCTCCAAACCAATGCACCAGCCATTCACCTTTCGAACTCAGCAACTATGATGCTATACAAAGATACTCATGAGATTTCACAAGTGTGTGCTAGTTGCAAGTGAAAATCTTAATGGAACTAAATTTCAAAGACTCTTCTGTGCAGCTACTGACACCTGAACTGTTTGCAGGCTTTGAGATACACAGCAGCAGGATCCAGCCCCAGGCCCTACGGCAGGAGGTGGATCAGGCTCCGGGCCACCATGGTAGGGGCTAGGTGGAGGCATGTTAGGTGGCACGGCTTTGGGGGGGGGGTGTTTCTGGGGCTGTGCCCCAAATATGGCTGTGGGCCAGAGACAGCCCTGCTGCACTGCATGAAAAAGGCATCTAGAAAGACCCTGTAGTGAAGCGCCTGCTTGTGTTAACACAGTCGGTTGTTTATCAGTATCTTTTTGTGACAGATCAGATGACTGATTCCGTGATATGAGCACACAACAAATGCCTTCTCTGCTTTCCAGATTTAGGGATTATCAGCTTATGATGCACTCCCTGAATGTGACAGTCCTATGAGAACAATGAATTTTGGCATACAGTACCTCTGCTGTATGCATTGGCCACAATGGACTGGCTCCGCACTGAAGAATAAATGGACACAAATCAGACATTATGAATGGTAATATAAAAAACCAGTAGGGGAACATTTCAATTTCCCTGTTCATTTTGTGACAGACATGACAGGCGGAGGGCTTCAGCAACAAACTTCTAACCAGGCTCCAGCGCAAAACTGCAGAGCTGGAATTCACATGCAAACTTGACGCCATCAGATTAGATCTGACCAGGGACTGGGAATGGCTGACTCGCTACAAAAGGTAATTATCCTTTTTAACATTCTTACCTTCTCATCTGTTGTTACAGGGCCCATACCCACATTGTTTGAATCAAAACAGCATGTTTGGTTTGCTGAGCTAGACTAACAGATGACCGTTCTGGAACTGTTTGAATTAAGCTTGTGACTGTGACAGGCTGTTCCCCAGATCCAGTCTAATGTGCTGCTGTGACCTCCCCCCCCATGCACAATCCTGAACCCTGAGTCACCCCACTTTGCCAAGTGACCACTCACTCCACAGTCAGTCCACTCCAGCCTCTGGCATGCAACTGGTCCCTAGTGGTGGGTGTGTGCCCTCTGGCTACTCGAGAATGGTCCCCCAGCGAGCACCCCCAGCCCAGGTGCCACCATGGGAGACACTGTGTACACAGAGTGGGACCCACTCCCAACAACCATATGCTCAAGTCCATCCATTTAACTGAAAAATGGATTGTGCCCAGACTTCTTCACTCTCACTCTCTAAAGATCACACAGCTTTAGATAAATAAACCACTAGCTTATTGAGCAGATTATAATTCTAAGTGAGAATATGGCCAACCATTGCAGAATCACAATATAAATGAGTCAGGAGAGACCACAAGGAAATAAGAGGTAAATTATGCATACTAATGTAATATTCCTACTTAAATTAACCTCATAGTCCAAAAAAGCTCATGCTCAAGATGTTCGGCTGTCAGATGTTTGGACAGCTAGTCTCTGCCTGAAACCAGGCAGGACCCAGGTCTTCCTTAGAGTTGTTTGTAAGCAGAGGTGGCCTTAGGCAATTGGGGGCCCTAAGTGAAGACCCATTGTGGGGCCCACTATTGGCCCCCACTGCTACCTTCCCTATGGCCCCAGTCCCCCCTGCACACTTAACTGCCACATATCACCCCCCAGGACTCGTTTGTTTTGCTGAACCAAACTAATATGATTATCCCTCTGGAACTCGTAAATTATTCTTGGGTATGGTATTTTTAAAGATCTTCCCATCATGAAGCTTGTAAGTTGATCATCTTTCACTTAACATAAATCAGCTATTGCTGAACTACAAAGTTGAAGTGAACATTTTATTTTTTTTTTAAATCTTGAGCATTAATTAATAAATAAGAAGTGGTAACATTAATGGTGGCTCAAAAATAACTAAAATACCACTTTTAAAATTTTGGCAGTCAAATCTTAACAAATTTTTCATATAGGCTTGGGTTTATGTGCACTAGAGATATTTTATACAAATAAAAATAAGTGAAAAGGAGGTTTCTAGTGTGTGGCTATAAATGAAAAACACCAAATTCCAATGAAATTCTCTGAAGTACTCAAGTTTATAAGACTCTGTCCCCCTCAAAAATATTAAATAGTTAAGTACAAAGGAAGCTAAAAAATTACTTATCAAAAGAAAGACATACAGCACAGACATCACACACAGATGTAATGATTGCCTAAGGAAAGTGCTGTATTTAGATGTAGCAGCCTATATGGACCTACCTGGTAACCTGAGCTAAAAAAAGCCAAAGTAAAAATTGTCACAAAGTCAAAGGAAAAGGCAAAAGAACAGGTAAAAAAGAAAAGAAAAAGGCAGTATTTCACAAAATTAAAAAATGGCAAAATAAATGGCCATACTGAGGAATTAAAAGCTGAGACCACTGGAAAAGTTCCTGCAGTTGTGCTGCCTATTGCTTGTTCCTGCTTTTTTAGCATGTCAATGTGAAGGTGATGGGCAGAGAATGGTGAAATCTGCATTTCAGATGAAGCACAGATCCTAATGACAGCTTGCCTTGATGAGCCAAGAGTGAAAAGTGCTTAAGCTTCCAGCCCTACTACCACTGCTATATGGGAAAAAATTCTATATTTTTCTATGTTTTCATTTCCGTTTACCAGATTGAAGACGGGGCCCCTTATTGCTTGGGGCCCTAGGCGGCCACCTGCTTCGCCTACCCCAAAAGCCGCCACTGTTTGTAAGGATGGAGATTCCCAGGCCAAAAGCTCCAAATCTTTCCAAGTGTTTTTCTTTGACTCCAAAACCCTGCTCTGACCCTCCCTTTCTGGGCAGAGGTGATCCCTTTGTCTCATCCGAGCCAGGGAACTGAGATTTTAGGTGTAGGTTAGTCTATAAGGTGCCACAGGACTCTTGTTGTTTTTGCTTTACACAGACTAACAGGGATACCACTTTGGAAATTACTATGTGCTATGCTGGCAGTGAAAGAGCCTCCGCTTTTCTCACATGAAGTCTCACTCGTAGCAGCCTTCCTGTGCACTGTGCAAAACAGCCAAGTCTGCCCCATGTACCACTGTGTTCAGGCAAAAGGAAACACTGCAGAGAAACGGAAGCAGTCACTTTTAGACACATACTTACATTTCTTCTACCCACAACCAGCTGTAAAAATGTTTTTAAAAAATCTAAATTGCTTACAGTCTTTTCACATTTGTTTATCAGCTTTGAAGGCAGACAAGGAAACACCTACTGGGCTTAGCTTCTTTCTCCTTTTGAAAATGTTATTGGTCCAGGGTTACACTCAGCTTTCCCCAGGAATGTCATTACAGTATTGATCTGATGTCACTGCATCCCATTTTGGCCCTTGGCAATGGGGGGGATGTATGCCACTGCACCCTGCACTGAGGCCGATCAGCCACTCAGAGCTGCTGAAGGGGGCAGGAGCTGCCCTTGCAGGAGGCAAACCTGTTCTCATAAGAGAGGAAGGAGGAACGCAATCCTTCCCTGCCCCATGAGCGATAGGACGGCCCATCTGCAGGGCTGGATTAAAGCAGCTGCAGCCCCAGACTCCCACCTAAAGTGGGTCCCATGGTCCTCCAAAATGTGGCCCTGGCCAGCCTAAGCAGTGCCCTGCAGCTGCCCACCCAAGAATCACAAAATCATAAGGCTGGAAGGGACCTCAGGAGATCATCTAGTCTAACCCCTGCTAAGGGCAGGACAACTCCCACTAAATCATCCCAGCCAGGCTTTTGTCTAACCGGCCCTTAAATGTTTCCAAAGATGGAGATTCCACCACCTCCCTAGGTAACCCACTCCAATGCTTCACCACCCTCCTAGTGAGAAAGTTTTTTCCTAATATCCAACCTTGACCACCCCAACTGCAGCTTGAAACCATTGCTCCTTGTTCTGTCCTCTGTCACCACTGAGCCTAGCTCCCTCTTCTTTGGAGCACCCCTTCAAGTAGTTGAAGGTTGCTATCAAATCCCCCCTCAGTCTTCTGTTCTGCAGACTAAATAAGCCTAGTTCCTTTAGTCTCTCCTCATAAGTCATGTGCCCAGCTCCCTAACCATTTTCGTTGCTCTCTGCTGGACTCTTTCTAATTTGTCCACATCTCTTCTGTAGTGTGGCACCCAAAACTGGACACAGTATTCCAGATGTGGCCTCCCCAGTCAGCCTACCCAACCCAGCCCAGCCCTGGTGGCTGGCTGGCCTGCAAGCCCCAGACACCCACCCACCATCCACAGCACCACCAGGTCACCAGCCCGGATGCCTCCCTGCACCACCAACTGAGCCTCAGGACCCAGAGTCCCCTCAGCCCCGGACCTCCTCCCAACACCAGCAGGGCCAGGTGGGGCACCACCACAATTGGGAAGGTACAAGAGTGGGCAGCCCTGCTCCCCAGGGCTTTGATCCATCCCTACTCCTCTTTCCCTCCCCTCTCCACTGTCACCAACCAGGTTTTGGCATCTGACCCAAAAGACCAAGCAAGAGTCATGCCAGGTCAGCTACCAGGAGAACAGAATCCAAGCCAGGCCAGAGGCAAACTGAGAGCCAGGTGTTGGGTCAGCAGGATCGAAGGAGCAGGTAATTCAGGAGAAAGGGTTCCTGAGCAGGGGGAACCCAGCTCCATCATCAACTTCCTGTGCCTGCCATTGGCTTAAACAGAGGCTGGGGACCAGTCAGGAGCCCCAGGTTCCACGAATCAGAGCCCAGCACTGGGGACCTCAGTTAAAGATCAGCTGCTTTTCTAACTACTGTCCCCAGGTCATTGGGGGTGGGTTGGGGTTGCCTGGCTGGTAAGAGCCTTACGGATCAGTGTTCAAGACCACAGTCCCTGATGTCATACCCCCTCTCAGGGTAATGTGGGGCCAGGCTTGCCAGGTGAGTCCTATGGTGTGCTTGCATAAGAGTGGGAAAGTGAGTTTTCCACCAGCTCCCAGGCATGCCGCATACCTCCCCAGTCAATAAGCTACCAGAGCCTGTCAAGTTTATGTCTGGGGTGCTGGACAGCGTGAACCACCTGTAATGGTGGAACAGGTGGTTGGTCCTGCAAGGGAAAAGGTTTTCTCTGTAGGGCTTCAAAAGTGGTAGGTGTCTATCTTCAGAGAGCAGGACAGTTGAAGTTCAAACATGACTAGATAACCTGTCACGGGCCCTTAAAAGGGCCAAGGCACTGGAAGTCCAGTTTGTAAGTGGGTCTGTAGATAGAGCCATAGCTTTTGTCCCACTGAGTAGGTAGGATCTCACTGCTGATGCAGGTCAGCACCTGCTTTTTCACTTCTTCATGAGTGTGACAAATCTGCTGCACTAGGTCTGCTTGAGGCAGCCAGGTTGGAAGAAGATATGGATAAACAGTGGATGAAATCAAGGGCAGTACTCTTAGGCTATGTCCACACATACATCATTATTTTGAAATAAATTAATTCGAATTAACAGTTTGTTAATTCGAATTAAGGGAAAGCCTGCTTTCAAAACAGCTGTTATTTCAAAATGGTTATTTTGAAATAAGGCTGTTTGGACATGTTGTTTCAAAACAGTTGTTTTGAAACAACATGTCCGAACGGCGTTGTTTCGAAACAACGGTATGTCGTGTGGACATGAGAATTTTTATTTTGAAACAACCAGTGTTGTTTCGAAATAAAAGACGTGTGGACATTTTAGTTGGTTTAAAATAAGGGGGTGGGGAGGGCCTTTCAGCTAGAGGCATATGGTCTCTGATGTTGTAGGCAAAACAATTATAAAATAAAATACAGACCAGTCATCCTGGCGATCACTTATGTAGCATTGCAGATTCTGCTCAAGACTTCGGTTGGCTCTTTCTGTCTGGGCATCAATTAGAAGTGATGCATTGCAGGAGGCCATGGCGGAGCACTGCAAACGTGGCTGAGCCATAGCAGGGCTATCTCTTCAGCAGCAAGGAGGCTTGGGCAAAGGATGAGGTGGGACATTTTTTACAGTGGTCCATTGCTGTCAAAACTCTTGTAAATTTGTTGCAAAGTCCCTGCATTGTCCAGGCTGGAGGAGCGTGCAGGCTTGTGACAGGGTGTCTTGGCACAGACACAGACGTCTCAGGAAGTGCTGAATGACTATATCATCGGTCATGTCCAAAGTCACCAAAGGGGAAGGATCTTACTGACTGGGTCTTGAAGCACCCCAAGTGTCCCAAGAGGGGAAAAGCATGGCATGATTGCAGGACTGCATCTCTTGTGGGTCCATAGACATGGTCCTTCACATACGCAATCCCTTTTGGGAGTCATTTGGTTGCTTGCAGATAACAGCTTGCTCATTGGGTGGCATTCCTGAGGCAGAGACTGAGTGTAATGATCTGAGAAAATCCTGGGGATGAAGTGCACTGAGAAAGTTATTGGATTAGAGAACACAGGTTGCTTCCTGGCTGGGGCATCAGGCAATAGTACTGTATCTTCCATGTTTGGATCCAGGGTGGTATGTGATAATGAAAGTGAGTCATGAGAAAAGGGCCCACCAACGCTGTTGTTGATTGGCAACTTTTGTCCTGCATCAGTACTCCAGATTTTCAAGATCAGTGAATATGTGTACCGGGTGGTGAGTTCCTTGCGGGTAAAGCCACTGTTCTGCAAAGGTGGTGTGTGCTGCTGGGGGCTCATCACCTAGTATTTCGTACTTTAGTGCTGGAGGCATGAGCTTCCTTTCACCAGTTGTCACCAGGAGAGGATGGCCCCACTCACCTCAGTCGATACCCTTGGGAGCGCTGGTGACACACACGCTGTGGGCGGGGAAGTCCCCGGTTGAGACACTGAACAAAACAATCACACCAGCCTTAAAAAGGCCTGTGATTTTGGGGGGGCAACATGAGTTTTGAACCTTTGGGGCCGGTGATGCTCCAAGTGTATGCAAGGGCCCCCATTTGCTCTCCACTCTCCTGGGCGGCCCCATCCAGTCTCCCAGCCCTCTTTGCAAGGAGCTCTGTCTGCAGGTCTGGGGGCATCCCATCCACAGTCCTGCCCCTCTGGGTGGGGTCTCCGCAGGAGACGGCCCTTTTCATGTCGCCCTTGGCTTAGCGCCTTCCCTCCTAGCATTCCTATTGGAGGAGCAGGTGCCTCTATGGGCCTCCCTGCCAATTAGATTGCTCTGGCACCAAGAGGGCGGGGCTTGCAGGCCCAGTGTTCTGTGGAGACAGGTTCAGCCCAATGGCCACGGAGCCTCTATCCCAAATCCCGCCCCCTGGCCTGGGGGCTGGCTGCACCCTGGGGGGTCAGCTGTGCCCTGGGGGGATGGCTCCTGTCTCTGAGGGGGGCTGGCCACCAGAGGTGGCCTTAGGCAGTTGGGGTCCCTAGGCGAAGGCCCATTGTGGGGCCCCTAAAGCCCCTCACTGCCACCGTCCCCATGGCCCCAGTCCACCTGCAGCCCTAATTGCCCCCCACGACTCCTTCTTTTCTTTGCTCAAACAGACTAACAGGCCTATCCTTCTGGAACTCGTAAATTATTCTTAGGTCTGATATTTTTAAAGGTCTTGCCATCATGAAGCTTGCAAGTTGATCATCTTTCATTTAACATAAATGAACTAATGCTGAACTACAGAGTTAAAATGAACATTTAAAAATTTTTTGAAAAGTATGTGCATTAATTAACAAATAAAAAATGGTAAAATTAATGATGGCTCAAAAATAACTAAAATGCCACATTTAAAAATTTGGCAGTCAAATCGTACAATTTTTTCATCTAGGCTTGGGTTTTTGTGCAGTAGACATTTAATACAAATAAATATAATAAATAAAAATAAGTGAAAAGAAAATTTCTAGTGTGTAGCTATAAATGAAAAACACCAAATTTCAATGAAATTCTCTGAAGTACTCAAGTTTATAAGACTCTGGCCTCCTCAAAAACATTAAATAGTAAGTACAAAAGAAGCTAAAAAATTGCTTACCAGAAGAAAGACATACAGCACGCACAGCCATGAAGACTGCTTGAGGGCAGCACTGTATTTATTTGTAGCAGCCTATATGAACCTACCAGGTAACCTGAACTAACCAAAGCCAAAGGAAAAATCATCACAAAGGCAAAGGAAAAGCCAAAAGAAGAACAGATAAAAAAGAAAAGGAAAGGACAAAATTTCAGAAGCAGGATTTAAAAATGGCAGAATAAATGGCCACACGGAGGAACTGAAAGATGAAACCATTGGAAAAGCTTCTGCTATTGTGCTGTCTATTGGTGTCACACAGAGTTTGCTCCTGCTTTTTTAGCATGTCAGTGTGAAAGTGATGGGCCGATAATGGTGACATCTGCAATTTAGACAAAGCGCAGATCCTAATGATAGTTTTCCTTGATAAGCCAAGACTGAAAAGTGCTGAGGCTTCCAGCCCTTCTAGCTCTGCTAGATGCGAACAATTTCTATATTTTTCTATATTTTGCATTTCTGTCCACCAAATTAAGGACAGAGCCCCTTGTTGCTCAGGGCCCTAGGCGGTCGCCTGTTTTGCCTACCCCTGACGCTGCCACTGCTGGCCATGGTACTCAGCCGGGCCCCCAGGATGCTCTGTGGCTCTAAGGGGGCTGGCCACGGTGCTCAGCCAGGCCCCCCGGGGGGCGCTGCTCATGTCTTTGAGGGGCATTAGTCGCAGTGCTCAGCTGGACCTCTGGGGGATGAGCTGTGGCTCTGAGGGGCTGGCCACAGTGCACAGCCAGGCCCAATGTGGGATGGCACCTGTCTCTAAGGGGGCTGGCCACAGTGCTCGACCAGGCCCTTGGGGGTGATTTGTGTCTCTGTGGGGGACTGGACACGTCACTTGGACCAGCTGGGCCGTGGCGCGTCGCAGGGAGTGGCTGGGGATGTTTATGCCACAGTTCCTCTTTTTGCAAACACCACGACTTTCAGTTCAGCCTCAGCTCAGGGCTGCCCCACCCACTTCTGGGATGGACTTTTCTTCTGGCTGCCGGGACGGGACATCAGCTCCCCTCAGGCTGCCAGGAGGCTCACAGGCACGGCTCCTCTGCCCTGCGTGAGGTACCAGGGACCTGGCTGAGAGCCGTCCCATAGGGCTGCAGAAGTGGCTTTACTCAATTTGGCACTGCCAGCCTGATGCCCCAGGGACACGCAGCCTCTCCTTCTGCCCAGGTCAGCTCTAGCCCCAGCACTGCCAGCTTCCCCCCCACACTGCCCTGGCCTCAGCCCTCAGCTAGAGAAAGCTATGCTGGGGAGGGGAGCTCAGCCTCCATGGCACGGCCAGCCCTTGGCCTCCCGGCTGAGGCTGCCGGCACAGCTGCGTGCCATCTGCAGACACCAGCCTCACAGGATGGTGACTGAGACGCACCAGCTCATGTCCCTGCAGTCCAGGAGAGGTCAGGTCGTGACTCTGCCTTGTCTTTGGCTGAATTAGAACCAGCAGCCCAGAGGGCCACAGGCCCATCTCCATTCTTGTGAGCTAGCCACCCAGCCAGTGCCCCTAACGCAGCAGAGCTTTTAAACAGGAGTCGCCCAGAGCTTGCGTTGCTGGAGCTGACTTTGAAGCAAATGACTTCTAATTTACCAGGCTTGTCAGTTAATTCCAGGCAGATCCATTTCAAGAAACAATGATTTAAGAGAGATCCTGGCAAAAGCCACTGATCTGCACAGCTGCAGGAGCATAGGGGTGCCACAGCCCCCATGGAAACAAACCCAAGACAACGATGGGCGGTTGAGGCAGTTCCACTTTGCTCTAACCCAAACACCTATCCCGAGCCTGCATTTCCATGGCCCGTTGCGTGTGGTGGCAGAACAACGCTGCTCTGCTGCTGCCAATGCAGAACACAAGCCTTGCTCCTCCTGACAACCTCTGCTCAGGCTGAGCATTAACCACGCTCCCCCCCCACCCTCCTCTCACCCTGCTTTGTGCCTCATCACTCTGCCCTGCTGAGGGGAGATGAAAGTTGCACCTTGGTGAAGGGGGAGGTTCCCGACCATAACTAGAGATGGGTATCGCAGGTCATGAGCTGCAGGGGAATTGTTATGGCAAGACACTTCTTCACCACATTTTCCATTAGAGACAATGACTCACAGTTCAGGCTGCCCTGCCCTGCTCTGCCCTGCCAGAGAAACAGTGAGTTACCGATATAAGCTCTGCTGCTCTGCACAGAAAGCTGCCAACCCCACCATACGGCACAGGAGTCAATGAAATCTGCCTCTGCTATCAAAACGAATCCCTACTGCATGGCCCCATCACTCGTTCAAGGACCCTGTCTCCTCCAGTGAGCAACGGAGAGTGGCGTGGACTCACTACAGGCCGAGCTCCCTGTGCTCGGGGCTGCTAGCTCTAGGGATCTCATGAGAGGCCGTGTCTCTCTGAAGGGAAGAGAGCTCAGGACAGCTAGCTGGACTCCAGCTCACGGTACCAGAGTTGTTCTGAAGAGAAAACCACAAAGCATCTCCTGTGTGCGAGACTCACACCTGCTCCCCAGGGAATCAGATTATTTGCATGATACCATGAAAGTCACTACCACAGGCATCTTACCCCAGCCAAGGGACAGACTCTGATCTGGGGGGGAAAGTGGTCCCATGGCCTCAGCTCTCACTTCTGCCACCCCAGGTAAATTCAGGTTCCTGCCCCTCTATCACCCCAACTGCCTTTCAGCCCAGCGTACTGAGCTCTGCTCGGTGCTGAGCCTCACAGGCTTTGGCAAGCAGCCCTATCCTGGGGCAATGGCAGAAAGACTGATGGGACAAAGCCTGGCAGCAAACCTACAGGCAGGGGAGCAACAAAGCCTGAGCTGGTCCTACCTGGAGTCTTGGGTTCTTCCTGGTGGCCGGAAGAGAGCAGCGGTGGAAGGGCCAGAAGAAGGGCCAGAGGCAACACATGCAGGGCCATGCTTCCATACAATCCCAGGGCAGATCTCAGCCCCACACGCAGTACTTCTCAGCCCTGGCTTCTGTATGAGCTCAGCATGAAAGAGAGACGAATGAAGAAAGGAAACAGCCAGAAACAGAAATTGCTTGTGGTGCAAGAGGCTTCCTCCTTGGAGATGGAAACTGTCACTGTAGAGCTGATCTTGTTCCTCTCTCAGGAGCGCTGGGGTGCAGGGTGACTCCACGCCTCTTGTAATCTCACAGCTTTGTGAGCTGTCAGCCTTCTGAGTGTCTGCTGGGTCCCCTCTTCACTGCCCTGGGTCCCAGCTCACGAAGACAGTCAGAGACCCTGAAAGCATCTAGGCCTTAACATAACAGTGCAAGCCATAGACCAGAGGCCAAGAAAGGGCTGCCAGGTCATGGTGCAGTTTGTGAATCCTCATGAAACTAGAGGCCTAGGTCTTGCTAGGGCTGAGTGAGGGAAACCATTTAGGATGGGTGCTCTGGAGAGCCCCATGGAGCCCCTGCGCGGGTGGTGTGATGGCCACAGAGACAAATGGCTCCCTCCTGCCCTAGAGCTCAGCGAGAGAACCCCATCCCTCAGACCTCAGGAGCATAGCCCCCCCACCCTTTCACTGCCACGTAATGTTGGGCCAAAGATACACCTTGCCCTTGGCATGGATGGTGGTCCTCATCAGCCTTTGAACCCAGAGCTGGCATCGCACATGGCCAGGATGGAAAACCTTAACGTGCACACAGACATTGACGTGAGCTGGAGAACAGCCAGAGGACGGCTGACGCCAGACACCGTCATTTGCTGAGTCTTCTGAGAGCAAACGCAGGAGACAGGAGCGGATGGGCCTGAAACACTAGGGTGGGCTCAGTGCACCGGGTCTGTGGAGCGTGAGCTCTGCCAAGGTGCCCGCTACCACAAACACTATCAGATTAAAGCACAGATGTCCAGTGCCCCGTCATGTCAAGTATGCAGATGCTTGTGAGCACACTCAGACAAGACGGCCCAAGCCCAGCGCTCCCAGGAGGAGTGTGGGCAATGGATGCAAGCCTCGTGATGGAGTGGCAGCTAAGAGGGGAACATGGCATTCCCCCAAACCTTTTCCCTCTGACTGTCACTGGAGGCTCATGACAGCCAGGGCCGTCCCTGGTGGGGAGCTGGGCCCTGAGCCAATCAGCCTGGGGGGGGGCCCACTCCCCCACAATGGGAGGGCAAGGCAGGCCAGCCACGAGGCCTGGCTCCAGGATCCCACCCCTTCACTTCAGCTTGCCACTGCAGGTGGGGGAAGCGGCAGTGGTGGGGCACAGGGTGGTTGCCCTGCTTGACTCCCCAGGGCCAGCAGTGGTGGCAGCTGGATGCATGGGCAAGCTGGACTTCTTGGAGACACGCTATGCAGGGATGGAGCCGCTCATCTGGTGTCCTACTCCAAGGCGGGGGCAAAGGCCCTGAGCAGGCTTGGGCACTCTCTCTCTCTCTTTCTCTTTCATGGCCCTGCACTGTGCAGCTGGGACCCAGGGAGGAAGTAAACTTGTTACCATCTAGAGCCCTGAATTCCCTTCCTGTTATTCCTAACAGGGACCCCGTGTCTTACGATCTGCTTCTTCTTTTCTGTGCTATTTCAGCCTGGCCTGGGACTCCCCAGCCTGGAGCCCGACATTGCTTTCAGCCAACTCACGTGTCCTGCCATGCACCCAGTCACAGTGCCTCATGGAATGGGTGCTATTGGCCACTGTCACGTGCTGCACAGCTGTGCACCCCTAGGGTATGAGCTATGTAACTTTTCTGTTCACTTTTGTGGTATAATTCTGTGATATGATACTAGTCATGCCAATGCAAGGTCCCTTTTGAACACTCTGCCGTATGGTTATGGTATCTTGTGTCCTGCAGCATCACATATGTGCATGCATGTTGCATAGTTCAGACTGTTTCTAGCCCAGAGGCTGGAGAGTTACATGACAAAGGCAATGTAACTTGACCTCCCTGGCTTGGGTAGGAGGAGCGGTGGGCAGGGAGACAAAGAAATGCAGACACTTTGAGAGAATGGAGTGCTGGCCTTTTGCCATGGATGCTCCATCTTGAAACATCTACAAGAAGAATTGGGCGCTGTCTAGAAATAGGAAGAGACAGCTGCAGGCTATCTCAGCCAGACTTGATTGGTGCGATAAGCATATTTCTAGTAGTGTAGTTGAGTAGCATACATGTTATAACTCTCATTTACTTGTGGCTACTTCTAACTGCTTTGTTAAATGATTGTGCATTGATTTGCTATATACTCACTTAAAATCATACCCTAATCATTAACTAGCATTTGTTTTATCTAAAGCTCTGTGGACTTTAGAGGGTGCGAGTGAGGGAGGCTGGGCACAAGCCATTTTAGTGCTAAATAGATGGACATCAGTGTATGTTGTGTGACACTGTCTAAATCATTTATGGGGACCATTTATGATACTTTTTCATATTAATATTTCATAATTGCAATACTCCACAGAAGCTATGCTATGTTTGGTACCAATAGCAATGTTATAACCTGCTAGGCATGATTCTATGGTTTATGTGCAGGAATTGTGTCTGTATTAGAAGTTAGGAGTATGTTTGTGATATCTGTGTTTCAATTTATTTGATGCTGGGAAACTCCCCAGATTGGATATCTATAGTCATTCTCTCCTTAATGGTCCATTAAGGGAACCACAGGCACAATCGGCCTAAGGAGAAACTTGCTCAGTGAGTCACCTGGACTGACCATTTGGCTCGACTCCACTTTGATTTGCAAAGACTCCACACAGCATGGGGAAGGCCAGAGGTGAAAAAAGGAATCAGCCCCAGCTCCACTTTGTCTTCAGGCTCCAGTCCTCAAGCAACACCTATCTCTGGAACTATTCCTCTGTGACTGGACAAGGACTGAGGCTCACCCAGGTGGGGGGTGTCTACCAGAGGAACTGGACTAACCTGCAAACTCCAAATGCTCCCAAGGACTTGCTTTACGGGGACTCTAAATTTGTCTGTTATTTATTTACTTTGACCTTTTAAAATCTCTCATATTTTGTTTCTTTTCTTTTTATAGTAAACCTTAAGTTTTAGTTACTGAAGGATTGTTTGGCTGTGTGGTATTTTGGGTAAGATCCAAGCCAATGTTGTTCTGTGGAATGTGGTTAGCTCTTTGCGGTCAGAAACCTATTTCTTTAAGAGACCCAGTGGCTAGTTGGAGATCAGAGGAACTGATGTGCTATCAAGGGGGCTGTTTCTGTTTTATTATGCTTGGTGATAATCAGAGTGGGGCATCAGAAGCATGAGGTGTGGCTGATTGAGAGTCCCATTGCAGTACTACCCATCAGTGTTTGGAGAGTTTAGCTCTCATATTTTGCAGCTTGACCTCATTTTTGCATATTCAGGTGGTTAAGCCAGGAGGCACAGGCCACATGATGATTGGAAAAGGATCCCAATCCTTTAAAGATAGAAATTCCTACTGTGGCATCTGGATTTGGGGCTGCTTGCTGGGGGACTGTTGCTTGAGCAGCCAGAGAGCATTCATACACTGTTTGGTGCCAATTACAAGCAGGAGGCTGGTGGGGACTGACTCAGGAGTGAGTGGTCACCTGTTCAGGAGTGGAGGTTTATGGGGTTACAGCGGCACACAGGACCAGTTTTATGGAGCAGCCTGTCAGGGATTCAAATAAGAGGGAAGGCACCAGCACATAGTTCCAGGGCTCCCTGTTTTTAGGCTTGTAGTGTTCCAGGGCCCCTAAAAATAGAGGAAGGCACCAGAACACTGCGTTCCTGGGCCCTGCTAAAAATAGCACGAGCAGCTGGAATGCAGCGTTCCGGTGGCTCCACCTTCAACCCTGCTCCCCCTTAGCCCACCCAGCAAAGAGCTGCCGCAGGCCGGGAGTTTGTGAATCTCCCCCATGCAGGGCAGAGCAGCTAATGGCCAGTCAGTCAGTCTGCAAACAGCTGAGGTAAGGTCTTGGGGTGGGTGGCTGCTGGGGGTTTCATGTGTGTCTGGGTCTGTGTGGCTGTGTCTGGGGGGTGGCTGTGTGGGTCTGTGTCTGGGTGTGTGTCTGTCTGTGTCTGGGGGTGGGGGGTGGGTTCTGGGGATGGGTATTGGGGGCCCACCCATGTCAAGGGGGGGCCCCACCAGTGCAGGAGGGTTCCAAGGTCCACCAAATTATACTTTAACCCCTGCAGCCTGTCACAGCCATGTCCTGTAATGTCAGGCATGTGTTCTCATAGATTCATGGATTCCAGGGCAGAAAGTACCATTGTGTGTTTCTGGAGCCCTCGGTAATACAAACTCATGTAAGGAAAAGTAAAAGATTAAAATAGAAGAGATAAGTAAAAATGCCCAGGTGCTGGCCCAAGGCCTAACAAAGTCATCCAAAAAGTGGGCTTGAATTAAATGTACGGTCAAACTGACAAGAGGCAGGTTGCAAAAAGTTCAACTTTGCTGAAATTGAGAAGAAATAAGTGAAATTGCAATACTAAGTATGAAAAACAGAAAAATACCTAGAGAAAGGTGAAACGAACAAGGAGTCCTGTTTTGCTGAACTAGACTAACATGGCTCCCCTTTGGAATTTGAGAAAGGTGGGAGGCATCAGTTGGCCTAGTGCCAAGGAGATAAAGATGATGCTTCAGTCAAACCTGACACCTTGATGGATGGAGATGTCCAGTGATGTGTGGACCTATCAAATTGATGGGTGGCATCAAAAAAGGGATATGTGGCCTAACGAAGGTAAATTTGGATCCCGAAGGGGGCCAAGTCAGTAGGTATGAAGTATAAGAATAGGCACCCCAGGGCCCAGATTTTGTGCAGCCAAAGGAGTTGACGGTGAGTCCTGCTGTCAGTTGAGCTGTTCTGTTGCATTGAGAGCACAAATGCTGCCAACAAATCTGTAAAATGGATTGTTTGCCATAGTGCTACGATGCAGTAAAAGCTAGCCTGGACCTTTGTTTCTAGAAGGCTCCATGGTCATGTTGGTTTCCTCACTCGTGAGTGTGCCTCACTTTACTGCTTGCACACATGGTACGCCTAGACTCCAAATCACCAGGCTAATTGAGTTCTCACTAAAGATTTGAGCCAAAGGCACCCAAAGCATTAAACAAAGGAACACCTTGGCTTAGGATCACCAGGCTAACTGAGTTCCAGCTAAAGATCCAAGCCAAACTCCAGATCATTGATCTGATCAGAGATCTGTGCCAGGGGTAATCCTGAGGGAACATGCATACAGAGACTCATGCATGAAGCCAAACAGACATCTGTATCAGACGCAGAACGTCGATCAGAACAGCTTTCTCCTGCCTACACACCGCATGCCACCTGGTGTACCACAAAGCCCTAGTTTACATGCGGCACACTTTTCGGCAGCAGTTCATGGAAGATAGGCACAGTGCGGGAAAATTTCTTTTGTATTTCCTGTCGCCTTACTAACTCCCACTTCCATGCCTCTACACACCATGCTAAGGTGACCGGTCAGCTTAGCACTACTCCAGTTATGGGGCTGCTGTTACAGCATCAAGCTGTAACTGGATTGAACATGTCTTGACAGACCCCTCAGTCAAACCCGGAAGAGTGCATTGATAGTCATGAATTTGCCGTCAGTATAGAAATGCCCATGGGCTTCAGCCAGCAGAACCACTAACTAAGGCATCCAGTAATGGGCAATTGCAAGGCAAGGAGCCTCCAAGGTGTTGCTAACAGACTAGGAGACACTGTGGAATCAAAGCAGCTGAAATGGGTGTTTGAGATATCAGGAATGCATGCCATGTCCTCTACTCCATGCCTGCCACAGACTAATCAGCACAGTGAGATATTTCATGGTGCCGTTTGGTCAATGCCTTCTCATTTTGTGTGAGGAATCTAAGTGATTGGCCTCTGTGGCTTCCCTTGGTTCTGCATTCCTCCTCTGGCCTATCTCCTTTCAAGGCTGTGCCTGACTGGAAGTCCCTGTGGAGGCCCTTTTCACTTCCACAAGCGGCAAATTATTGCATCCACCTGGTAGACTCTGCAATAAGAGAGAGAGGACACAGGACATGTTCTGCAGGCTCCAGAAAGACAAGGGTTCATCGCCAATAGCACCACTCCAATAAATGCACCAGTTGCGTTCCGGTGACAGTGTGCAGCCAGCTGACTCTGGCCCACATTTAGCACTCCTAGCTCAGCAGGCTGGGCCCTGCTGTGTGGAAGCTGCAGAAATGGTGACTCTCAGATGGTCTCAGAGGAAGGGGAACAGCTAAAATGGGCTCAGCTGGACTATCTAAAGAAACATCATTACGTGCTTACCCCCTTGCTGTTCAGGCCATTGGCTCCCCACAAACCACATCCCAACCACTACATTGTGCTCATCAGTGCGCTTGAACTATAATAGGTTTGTGGCACATGGCACCTCATGTACATCTTTCTGGTGTCATCTGTGTATCATTCATGTTCACCTTACTGGGTAGCTGTGTGTGGCCTAAGGAAAAGTGTGTTGTGTTTTTGGGAGGCTCGCCATATGCTGAAGGGTACTGTTAAAGTGGCATGTTTCCTGCTGTCATGGAGAACCCAGAAAAGCCTCTTGGATCCTCTCTGTTCACAGCCCACC
>ML682046.1:1038340-1052434 GCA_007922195.1 Podocnemis expansa
AAAGTTAAAGAGAAAAAGGTTTATTTAAGTTGGGGAGGTTACGGAGGGGAGGGCAAAGGCAACTTAACCAAACAATTCTAAAGGCTCGGAACTAAAGGAAACAATCTTAACAGCTAACTTAAGACTTCTAAGGCTACCAATTAACTTTATACAATGTTGCAAAACACAATACTGTACTCTTAAAGCAAGTTCAAACAACCCAGAAGGAAAAGAGATACACTGGGTGATACAAAGTAGCAAGAAGCAATTACAGACACGGGGAGCTCCTAACACAAACTGGAGCTGCAAGCAAACAGAAAGGTACACACGCAAGCCTGTAAAGCTGGGGAAAGCAGTTTTAAAGCAGCCTTAAAAAAATAGAATAACTTTTTTCTTAGAGAGATGTTGCAGGGCAGACTCTTACCACTCCTAGCAGCAAGGGTAACAGCATTACAGGCTGGAGGAGAGTCGTAATCGGCCGGCAGTAACTCGGGGGGTAACTCGTGGATACGCTCTAGGGGGAACTCGTGAGCGGAGGAGGCAGCTTCTGGGTGATCAGGCCAGGCGAGATGTTGAAAACCGTCCTGCCTGAGCACCCCAGAACCTCAGCTTTTAAAGACTATTTCCTGCCTTTCTCTGATTACAGGGAATGTGGGGAACAATGGGGGCATGAGTCATGTCCTGCAGAGCCTTGCAGTTAGGCAGAGCCCACCTACACCAAGCCCTGCAAAACAATGGGCCCCCAGGGTGGTAACGGCCATCTAGTTAAGGTGAAGGAGCCATTGTTCACTTCACACTTCTATGTACTTTAGTGATGGCCCGGGAGGGGCGGCCATCAAAGTAACTGCTATGAGTCAGAGACAGGAGCCATGCTCCAAGGAGCCATTCCCTTCAACCCTTGCCACAGCACTCCCTGGCCCTCACCAGACCCCTCCCCTACTCTTTTGTCTTTTTCCCCCGAATAGGTGGACAGCACCCCTTTGTCTTGACCTGCCCCAACCTGCACGACTGGTTGGGTGGGGGCTGAGGTCCTGAAAAGGTTTGTCTATGACAGTGTTTCCCAACCAGTGTGCTGTGGCACACAGGTGTGCCCTCAGGCCTGAGCAGGTGTTTGAAAAACTACTCAGACTTGTGGATTGGCTCACGAATAGTCATGAGTTCATTTGGAGACTATACATTGGTGTGCCTCAGAATAATTAAAGGTATCAAGGGTACCACTGCAGAGAAAAGGGTAGGAACCAGTGGTCTATGGTTGGCTGGGGAGGGCCCGTCTGCCCTCCATTGGTCTCAGTAATAATCACAAATCCAGGTCCCATCATCAGAATCCATGAACAGAAAGCAATGGAAAGTGAGGCACATCCCATGACATCCTGAGAAAATCTCAAGAGTCTCTCTACTTCGTTACATTGACAATGACCCACAGGGAAGCTGAAGTCTGGCTGCAAAACACACTGCACTTGGCCCGTGTGGTAAATTAAGTCTATAGATTGGAACAGTGAACATAGCTTAGAATAAGAGTTATCTTTGGTTTGATTGGAATTAACTCCTTGATTTAATAATTTTGTTGATTTATATCACTCTGACTTGCAATCACTTTAAATCTTACTGTAGTCTATAAATTGTCTGTTTTGTCTAAAACAGTGCATGTGGATTGGGTATGTGCAGAGACCCCCACTCAGAATGACAGAGCTGGTGCATAGCAATTCCTTTGATAAACAGACGGACAAGTGTAAATGAGGTGACAGGGTGTAGTGAGAGGTAATGAACCATGCAAGATGGTAGTTCCCAGGGCTACATCAGTGGGTATTTGCTGGTGGTCTGTCCCATGAGTGGTGAGTGTGACATTCCCCTCCTGCAGTATGGGCTGGTGTGCCACCACGCCTCCTGATTCCCCAGTCCTGAGCCCCAACTTGCCCTGCCTTGCTGGGTGAACCCCCCACTCCTGGGTTAACTCATATTCAGTTACCTGCATGTAATCAGTCCCTCAGGCAGTGGAAGGGTACACTCATGGGATGTTCCCCCAGCAAGCATACCAAGCCCCCGATGCAAGTCCAGGAATTTCCATCTTGCAGGGATCAGGGATCGTTGAAAGCTCATTTATTCTGGTCTGTCAGTTTAAAAAAGAAACTGATATGCTCAGGCTTTGCTCCAAGTCAGACATTCACACTTACACTCCCTTCCCAAAATCCACACAGCTTTAGCTAAAACATCGTTCATTTATTGATTAAAACTCAATTTTAATGAGTATCTAGCAAACCAATGCAAAATCAGATAATTAATCAGTCAGGGAGTTTATCACACTCAAATAAAGGTAACACACATTCTAAACCGAAGACCACTGTTAAATCCATCCCTAGCTCACACATGTGCATTGGCTACTGATAGGCTCACATACAGATCTTCCTTGCCATTTGGGTAGGTATAAGTCCTTGAGGTAGCTTGCAGGATGGCGTTCCTGGCACAAAAGCCTCAATCAGCTCAAAGTGTGTCTTTTTCTTTTTACTTACCGGTAGTCTTCCTCCACCCCCTACCCTCAGGGTCAGGTGATCAACCCTGCTAGAAGTATGGGGGGGGGTTAACTCTTTCTTGAGCCAAGGTGCCACAAATGCTTAGCTAGTCTATTGTTCTATTACTCATGCACTCACCAGGTTTGTTAGTTGTAGCTCTGACAGCCTGCTCCCACCTGAGCCATGTGAAATACATTTGGGGACATGTTTCATATCTGTACGCATAGATGATGCTGCAGGAAACAAGCAACCATAACAATAATGTATTGTATGGCATTCATGAGCAGTCAAACACACCGTACGTGACATACTTTGCTTTAAACCACACAACTGCATTGCAAGGGTGAACAGGAAAAATACGCAGATCACATTAACCGGTGTGTGGGGGTGGGTGTGGCACATCACAGCAGGCCGGAGCACTCATGAGACTGGGTTTGAACTGGCCCAGGGATGGGGGGTTCACACAGCAAGGCAGGGTAAATCAGGGCCCAGGCATGGAAAATTGGAGTAACACAACTGAACACCAGTCCAGCTAGCAGAAGGCAACCATCACAAAAACTGCCTACCTCCTTCTATGTACATAGCTCTGAGCAGTCACACCGACTCAGCCTTTGGCCAGCAGGGTACCCAGCCTCCCCTTGTAGCAGCTTTTCCTGGTCTAGCTACTTGCCCCTCCCTTCCGTTCACCTTCCTTTCTAGGCCCCCCAGGTTGTTACAGCTGTTCCTCATTGCTTCCTTCTCAGCCCTTCATTAAGGAACAGTGGTGTGCCAGGCGAGCTCTGCTATCTTTGTCGTCTAGCTAACAAAGGTAAACAGGCACCGTTCCTTCAGAGCAACACACCTGTAGTAACTGTGGGGAGGAAGGGATTAACACCCTGGTTGGTGAGTCCCAGGGGAGCCAATAGGAACAAAGCCCAGGTTTTTGAGTTGGAGCAGCAGCTTTGCCTGTTCCTGTTTGGATGCAGCAGAGCTCCTGGGAGGATCAGGAGGAGGCCAGGTAGGAAGGCCTGAAGAAGGATCCAGTGACATCCTTGCCCAGGATAAGCCCAAGTTTGTTACTGACCAGGCATGAGTAGAACATGATCAGGGTATTTCTTTGTTTTTGGGTTGTTCTCAGAGTGCTCTGTGCTGAGCACATGTACCTCTCTCCCACTACCCTGTAACTACGCAAGTTAAATCCCAGAGAAACAACTCTCTGTGTTTCTTATCTGTTCTTTTTCATTAAAGATTTTACTCCTTTAAAGTAAGTTCTGGTTCTGTGTCCTGAAAGGCAAGAAGTTTCTGTGCATGTGCCTCAGACTGCACAGCCAGCTACTAAGGGGGATTCTGTCCCAGTTCCAGCTGATATCCCAGCTGTGGTTCAATAGCGCTCCTGAGGGAGGAAGAAAAGTGATTGAGGGTACCTCAGAGGAAGGAATTCCCAAGTGCACCTTCCTGCCTTTTCAAAAGGTTTTTGCATTTGGGTGGTGGCAGCAATAGCACTCCAAGGCCGGGAAACTGATGGCCTTGGAGAGTTTTAAGACAAGTGTCATGGAGAACCCAGAAAACCCTCTTGGATCCCCTCTGTTCACAGCCCACCAGGACTCTGCTATGGTGGAGCTTTCTCCCATTCACCAGGGTCTCCACGCTACCTGTAGCCAGCTCCCAAATCCAGGCCCAAAGGGTCCGACCCTTGCTCTGTCTGGTCTCCCTTGGGGGGGGGGGTCCTCCCTCCACGAGGGTCCCAGCCGTCCCAATCAGCAGTGACACTCAGCCAGTGTAGCAGTCAGAGGGTTTATTAGCAATCCACTTTGCACAGCAGCTAGGACAGTTGGCTCTCAGATCACCTAGGAGGGCAGATAGTAAACCCCCAGGACAAGCCCCGGAGGTCCTGCCCCTCCGACCTCCATCTTCCTTCTCCCCTCTCTCCCCTTTGTTCTCCTCTCTATCCAGCTGCCCTGCCCCTGGTCTAAACCGGCCACAACCTGTCACCCCCAGGGGGTCCAGGTAAGGTCGCACTAAAGTCTCTTCCCCCCTAGTGGTACCTATAGTTATCACACCCCTGTGTCCCATCACCAGAATACCATCACCAAAGA
Source organism: Podocnemis expansa (assembly GCA_007922195.1). Lineage (NCBI taxonomy): Eukaryota > Metazoa > Chordata > Testudines > Podocnemididae > Podocnemis > Podocnemis expansa. The sequence goes on from ML682046.1 coordinate 1,042,902, forward strand.
ACAGGAACAGAAAAGAAGAAACACAGTAGCCCAAGAGGTTTTCTTACTTCATCACAACAAGGTTTTAGGGCCAGCGGGTTTTTAACACCTGTTGCAGGCCCCCAACTTCTGCACTCAGAGTGGGAAACAGCCTTGACAACACCAGACAGAGTCAGTAAGTGACAGAAGCTAATCTGTCTGGGAGCTGTACAGATGAGCCACCCGCCAAACCAAAGACCTTTGGAGACCTGCTATACTGGCAGCTGGAGAACACATCTTAAACAGTGGTCTTCAAGCAGCTTCTTGCATTTTCTCCTCTTTTATTGCTGCCCCCAATGCCAGACAGACACTGAGGGGGCAGGCAAGGGGGATGCCACACCCTCAGAGGTGACTGCATGCTGGAGCTCATGGCTTGAAGGTTCATGCAGTAGCTGAGGCAGTGAGTGCCAGGGCTGGATTATTATTGGCATCCAATTCAGTACATTCTCCATCCTGTGTGATGCCGATCTGTGTTACTCCGTGGGGCAGGGACCTGCCTTCTGTACCTACTGGGCTAGAGAGAGAGAGATGATTCCCATGGGAGCTGTGAAGCCTGAATGCCATTTGGCCAGGTCACTGGGGTTAGTGCTCCTAATGGCACAGAAAGGGCTTCAGGGTTACAAGTCACACACAAGATAGCATGTCTGGTGGTCCTGAGCTCCCTCGCACCTTCTGAGTGTTGTTTTCACACTGGCTGAAGAGGAGCTGAGTGGTCCTGCATGCCTGGCACTGCTCTGGAGCACGGCTTAAATGGAGAGTGCCCCTTGCTGAGTCAGACCCACCCCATGCCTTGCAGCGCTTAGTCGTCTTCAGTAGCCTCCTATCTTACCCTTAACCGGACCAGCCCTGCTCAGTGTTCGAGGGTAGAGCCCAGCTTGCGATGCTCTCGCTGTCTGATCAGATGCTTGACGGGAAATTCCCTGCACTAGAAAAGCCCTTTGCGACCTCATCCAACACCACAAATGCTGTGGAGAAATTGAGGAAGCGCAGTCTGTGCAACTATCTGTAAGTGATGTGCACCACGCTGTACGTCTTCCCTGCACTCTGCCTGCAGTGCAAGAACTCTTGGGGCATCCACCCTCCCTGGCATCAATCAGCCCCGCAGAAGGGACATGGACCTGCAGCTCAAGTCACAGCCGTATTCCTCAAATGTGCCCTGTGGCCTGCTTGGGGCACGCAAAGGCACAGCAGGGAAACCTGGCCACGGCTCACTGGAAGGTCAGAGGACAGCTGCTTGCTTGCCTTCCCTCACCTCTAAGGAAGAGCTTGGAGGGAGTTTCAGGAGCAGGGAGGCAGGAGAGAAGGGAGCAGAGCTGAGTTTTGTGGACATGTACAAATATGGCAGGGCGCCCCTCCTTCTGTGAGCATGGGCCAGCTGTGGAAACTCTGTCAGTGTGTGTTTCCTGTGACCTGTGAGATTGTGGTATTCCCTGGGAGAAAGGAAGTATGCTGGGGGCTGCAGAAAGGAGTTGCCTAATGTCCTTCCCTGGGAGGAGGAAGTGAGGACACTGGTAAGCTCAGCACAGTTGGAAAGGCAGCAAGAATACTGCTTGAGATCTTTGGAGAGTGGAAAACCACACTCATGAGCTGGCCTGAGGCTGAGTCACAGAGGACGGCTGTGGCTCCTGCGAGTGAGCAAAGGCCTGCAGAGGACAAGCGGCTGGGTGTAACCACTAGAAGGGAGGTCAGCCTGGTCGAACTAATCCCCAGAACCACCTAAAACAATGCAGAATTCTTGAGTCAAAAATTCCTTCCTTCGCCACAGGGCCATTTTTCCTCAACACCACTGGAAAAGAAAGTGGCCACCATCCAGGGAGTATGTAAGTTTCTGAGCAAACCTGGTTGTGGTCCTCTCCATGCAGTCTCCTGTAGTAGATGTGCATGGTAAGCAATGACAAGACTACCCCATGACATGAGGTACATTTACTTTGACACGTTCTTAGACTGGCTTAGCCTGGAATTGGGGGACTCATCTACTGCAGAGCCCAGCTACATAACTGTTGAAGCGCCTCATCCAAGAGAGGTCCTGGGCTCTGAGCAACAGCTGGGCTGCCTGTCACCCAGGGGGGCACTTCGCTCCACTGCATGGAGCCCCGGGCTGTCCAAAGACTCACTGCTGCTCTGTGTCGTGCTGCAGCAGGCAGCTGTGATCAGTGCACTCTCAGTGCTGAGAATAATCTCGGGAGGGTGGGAAGGGGACATCTCCCAAGAGTCTCTCCCACTCCAGTTACACCAGCCTGCCAGGGGCATCTTACCAGGCAAAACTCTGGGTGGTGTTGTTGTGTGAATCATTTGCAGTGGTGCCGATGTTTTCTGCTCTTGCTCTAAAGTTGCTGCCTCATGCAGCATTTAGCTCTGTTTTGTCAGGTGCCCAGCAGACCGAGCTCCCAAGGGCCAGGACCGGGGCCTAGCAGCTGTCCTGGCTGGGCTGACCATTCCAAACTGAAAGGATCCCCTAATAACACAGTCTGCACCTCATCCCTGCCCAGGGTGAGCACAGCACAGCCATCCTGGGGCACCTGCTTTGCTGTACTGCCACCCAGAGATCAGTGTCCTCCAGGCAGGGCAGCTTCCCTAAAGACATGCAGAGCAGTGAACAAAATTGAGATAATGTATCCCTAAATGGAGGGGAGTAGAAGTTCACTGAGGGGCCGGGGCATTGCTCAAGGGGTGGCTGAAGCCTTATGGACTGGGAAAAGGCGTGAGTAGCAGCCCAAAGTGCAAAAGAGCGGCTTGGAGCAGGAGGAGCCAGGACTCACCTAGCAGAGGGTAATGCAGGTTGGCTTTCAGAGGCATTGGCGGAGCTACACAGATAACCCAGGACTGTACATGTCAAGTTTGTTGTGCCTGTGCCATCTCAGGGGACTGAATTTCCAGGAACAGCAGGGGCCAGTCTGTACAGCAAGCTCCCCTCACCAACCACCTGTTTAATCAGTGAAGCATGCTATACCACAAAGGGGAAGTCCAGCTAGTGCCCCACAGCTGGCAAGAACCATCTCAGCAGTAAATGCATATACAAGATGTGACCCGCGCCTCCTGGGACGACCCTGTGAATATGCAAAAATCAGGGCAGGCTGCAAAACCAAGGGCCAAACTACCAAAGCACTGATTCTGATGAAGTAAGAAAACCTCTTGGGCTACGGTGGTTCTTCTTTTCTGTTCCTGTTCTTTGGTGATGGTATTCTGGTGATGGGACACAGGGGTGTGATAACTATAGGTACCACTAGGGGGGAAGAGGCTTTAGTGCGACCTTACCTGGACCCCCTGGGGGTGACAGGTTGTGGCCGGTTTAGACCAGGGGCAGGGCAGCTGGATAGAGAGGAGAACAAAGGGGAGAGGGGGGAAGATGGAGGTCGGAGGGGCAGGACCTCCGGGGCTTGTCCTGGGGGTTTACTGTCTGCCCTCCTGGTTGATCTGAGAGCCAACTGTCCTAGCTGCTGTGCTAAGTGGCTTGCTAATAAACCCTCTGACTGCTACACTGGCTGAGTGTCACTGCTGATTGGGACGGCTGGGACCCTCATAGGGGGAGGAACCCCCCCCCAAGGGAGACCAGACAGAGCAAGGATCGGACTCTGGGCCTGGGTTTGGGAAGCTGGCTACAGGTAGCGTGGAGACCCGGGTGAACGGGAGAAGGCTCCACCATAGCAGAGTCCTGGTGGGCTGTGAACAGAGGGGATCCAAGAGGGTTTTCTGGGTTCTCCACAACACTGATGGGTGGTACTTAAACCAGCCACCCAGTCAGTAATGAATCATGCTCCTGATTCCCCACTCTGGTCATCACCAAGCACAACAAAATAGAAACAACCCTCTTACTGCACATCAGTTCCTATGGTCCCCTCTAGCCACTGGGTCTCTTACAGAAATAGGTTCTCCTGACCCCACAGGGCCAGCCACATCACCCAGAACAATATAGGCTTGGATTTTACCCAAATTACCATGCTGCCAGCCAATCCTTTAGTAACTACAACTAAAGATTTAATGCAAAAAGAAAAGAAACAAAATATTAGTGATGTTAAAGGGTCAAAGTGAATCACATACATACACGTGATTTAGAGCCTATGTAAAGCAAGTTCCTGGAAGAATTTGGTGTTTTCAGGCTTGTTCCTCTGGTATGCATCCAGCACCGGCATGCGTCTCAGTCATTTGTTCAGTCCCAGAAGAACAGCTCCAGAGATGGGTGTTGGTTGCAGATGGGAGGCTGAAGACTGAAGACAAAATGGAGCTGGTGCTGCTGCCTTTTATCACCTCTGGCCTTCCCCATGCCATGTGGAGTTCTCTGCAAATCAAAATGTAATTGAGTCACATGGACAAGCCCTAGTGACGCAACAGGTTTCTCCCTGGGCCCACCATACCTGGGAGCTTCCTTAATGGGCTATTAAGGAGACAATGGGTTTGCAGACATCCAGTTGAAGGGGTGTCCAAGAACCAAATAACTTAAAATACAAATAGAACAAACATATTTCTAATGTCTAGCACAGATATGACACCTACATATAAACCAGTGGTTCCCAACCTGTGGGCTGCGGACCCCTGGTGGGCCACAGCATGGCTCCAGGGGGTCTGCAGACAGGCTGGGGGCTGGGGCCAGACACAACCTGGCTTGCCAGGGAGACCCAGGCTTCCAACCGGCCAGCAGGGAGCTTCTCCCAGGCTGGGAGTTTTTAAAATCCCCCCCTCCCCGAGCATGCAAAGCATACTCAGATTAGCCTGGGGGCGGCCAAGTGCTCTCAGCTGCTGTGGCCAGGTAAAGGGGAGAAGTGACCATGGGGGAGGGCTAAGAGGGGAACCAGCAGGGAGGGGGGCCGTGACCGTGTTGGCTCCCAGCCCAGGGAGGGGGGTCATGGCTGTGGGGAGCAGTGGACCACATTCTGCCCCCACGTGGGTGACATAATCACACGGAGGAACCGCCGCTGTGCAGCAGTGCCTCATCCACCCAAGGGGGCTGTGAACTTCTTTCCCCCTACAAAGGGGTCCCCAGCCTTAAACAGGTTAGGAACCCTGATATAAACCATATGATCATTCCTAGCAGATAACCACCTTTCTCCTGGTACCAAACATGGCATATCACATGGCTTATTGCAAATATGAAATATTAATAGGAACAATCATAAACGATCCCCTAAATCCAGACACTGTCACACAAGAGATCCTCTAATTTTCATTTTCCTGTAAATATTTCAAGTACAGGTATACAAGTGGCCCCTTAAGTATTTCTCTGGCAGCGCAGCCAACCCCCGATGTTCAAAAATTGTGAGTCTGACTCCCCCAAAATTCTGAGGTTGTGAAAAATAATAGATTTGGAGCTCTCTTCATTTGCCTTCTGCTTTTTGAGTTTTTAGGGTACAGTGAGGTCACATTTTGAAGCTCTCTCCATAGCCATGAGGACGAGATGCTTTTTCTTCAAGAATCAAAGTTGAAATCATCACATAGCCGCTTAACTTCTGGAGCTGGGGCTTTAAGGAAAACTATGATGTCGAGACACATGACAAAATGCTGAGTTGGCACCAGTGAGAGACACTGCCTGTCCTGTCCACAAGCTGCTATTCTATCTTCAAGGTGGGTGACTGGAGAACCAGGACGTCAGTGTGGGATTTAGATGGGATTAGGTGTTATGAAGGGTCAACAGGTCAGGATGGAAGAGCGCACATGTGCCATCAGGCTGTGGAGAAGAGGGAACCCTCTGCTGGGTTAATAAGGGAAGACACGGGCGTTGACCCTCTTTCTTTTCTATTCGGGTGATGGGACACAGGTGGGTGATATGAGGTAGAGCCACTGGGGGGCAGGGGGGTCGTGTTTAGGGAGCCTGTGCCTGGGACCGACCCCCCCCCCCCGCTGGTCACACTGGATTCAACTGGTTGGACCAGGGGGCGGAGAGGTGGGCAGAGCTAGGAGGGGAACAAAGGACCAAGGGGAAGGAGGGAAATGGGGGTCCAAGAGACAGGACCCTGCCCTGGGGTGTCCTAATCCCCTGGGGGTTTCACTTCTGGTTGTTCTGAGGCTGTTGATACCAACTGTCCTTGCTGCTGTATGAACTGGTTTGCTAATAAACCCTCTGACTGCCACACTGGCTGAGAGTCGCTGCTGATTGGGACGGCTGGGACCCTCCTGGAGGGAGGAACCCCTCCAAGGGAGACCAGACAGAGCAAGGATCTGACCCTCTGAGCCTGGAGTTGGGGGCTGGCTGCACAGAGCGGGGAGACGGGAAGAGACTCCACCATAGCAGAGACCTGACTGGCTGTGGACAGAGGGGATCCAAGAGGCTTGTCCGGGGTCTCCATCACACAGGCGTAGAGGAATGCTGAGGCAATATTCATCCTCCAGGCCAGAGCTTTGTATAATTGTGACGGAGACCCCAGACAAGCCTCCTGGATCCCCTCTGTCCACAGCCAGTCAGGTCTCTGCCACGGTGGAGTCTCCTCCCGTCCAGCACCCGGGTCTCCATGCTCCGTGCAGCCAGCCCCCAACTCCAGGCTCAGAGGGGCAGATCCTTGCTCTGTCCAGTCTCCCTGGGAGGGGATTTCCTCCCCCAGGAGGGTCCCAATCGTCCCAATCAGCAGCGACTCTCAGCCAGTGTGGCAATCAGAGGGTTTATTAGCAAACCGGTTCATACAGCAGCAAGGACAGTTGGTATCAGCATCCTCAGAACAACCACAAGTGAAACCCCCAGGGGATTAGGGCTACGCCCCAGGGCAGAGTCCTGTCTCTTGGACCCCCCATTTTCCCTCTTCTCCCTCCTTCCCCCCAGTCCTTTGTTCCCCTCCTAGCTCTGCCCACCTCTCCGCCCCCTGGCCCAACCAGCTGAATCCAGTGTGACCAGCGGGGGGGTCCCAGGTACAGGCTCCCTAAACACTACCCCCCCTGCCCCCTAGTGGCTCTACCCCATATCACCCACCTGTGTCCCATCACCCAAATAGAAAAGATAGAGGATCAACCCCCGTGTCTTCCCTTATTAACCTAGCAGAGGGTTCCCACTTCTCCACACCAATGTCTTCTGGAAAGACAGTGTGACAGAGCAGGGCTACTGTGTGTCAAACCCTGATCAATGGATGGCACCTGTTCCCAATCGGGGACAAAGAGAGAGTGCCAGCTTCTTTCTTGGTAAAACAAACATTTCGTTCACCCAGAAAAGAATGTGAATGGTATAAAACATTGCAAATTGTGTTTGGACTACTATGGATAACTTTTCAATACAAGTTCCTTACCCAGATTTTCCCACTTTGTTTCTGTTACATATATTCAAATACAAGGGTTCAGTGTCATTTTCTCACTACTTCAGTACACCTGTCAGAGCATGTTTGCCGCTGATCCTCCCTCAGAGATTATTTCTCAGCCTTGGTGTGACCATAGTGGTAGTGCGCACCTCACGTGGATGCTCCGAGTCCAGAGCTCAACGCCGCTTCCCACACCTTGGACCCCTGTCAGCAGCACACACACCAGCTGGGGGCCTCTACGGCTGGCAGCAGGTAGCCCTTGCATTAACAGTTGCCTGGCCCAACCTCAGTCGCTACTGAAAACAGGAATTGACACCGTGTATCCAGGCTAGACTGGGACCCAGCCCTCAGCAAACACAATTCTTGGTGCAAGCACATACAGAGCAACCACAACAACTCACGCCTCTAACCCACTGCCTCTCTTCCCCAGCTCTGTGGGAGAGACGAAGTCAAGTGCTGCAGGCTAAAACAAGCGCGTCCAACGTGCTGAAACAGGTGTCGGCTGGGCCACACTGCTGTGAAGATGAGGCAGCAGCTGCCCTGCCCCGACTGGGCACACACAAGGGCAGCAGCTCCCTGCACCAGCCTAATTTCACGGCTAACCAGTTCAGTTAGCAGGCCTGGCTCCCTCTCGCCACTCGCTGCCCACAACAAGGGCTCTCCTGCATTGCAGAGCGCACGCCCGCTCCTACGCTGCTGTGGTGCTACGACAGTCAAGCTGCAACTGACGGAAAGGTAAAGTCCAAAGCAGGGGCGTTGCTGGCACCTGGCACACAGGGCATTTGGCCCGAGTCCCAGAGCCCATGCCCTGAATGCCTGGGGTGCCCCCTGCCTCTCCTGGCCCAGTCCCCAGCTGCGTATCCGGGTCTGGGCTGGCCACGGTGGTGCCTGCCTCTCCTGGGTTGTGCTGCCCGTGTAGCTACTGTCTTGTCCCTGGCTGGGGAATGGAGGCTGGGCTGGCAACGGCAGCAGCCCGGGGCCCCAACTCTGGATCAGGGCCAGGAGGCAGGACCCAGGGGCAAGGCCTAGGCCCTGTGTCTCTTTCCAGAGCATTTGGATTTGCTAAAAAAAAAGAACAAGTCGTGTGGCACTGTACGATTAAACAGATTTATTTTTTGCATGAGCTTTTGTCGGAGAAACTCCCACTTCATCAGATGCTTCAAAGATGGATGAACTTACAGAATGCTCTCCCCTCTCCCTTCACACTCATCTGCTTTGTGCCCCTGAGGCCATTTCTTCACCACCCTTGCAAACTGTTCACAAGTCACTGCTAGAGCGAGCCTTGTGTGAGTGCCTTATGTTGCAGCTGTAGGGCCAGCACAGCTCCTGAGAGCTGCAACTTGACACCCTGTTGCCCCAAGCATCAGGACGCACAAAGCCGTCTGTGAGCTGTTGCCTGGGATGGGCCACTTGGAGAATGCCCCACTCAGGGCAGAGAGAAAGGAACAGGGCTGGGGGTTTGTTCTCTAATGAGGTTCACCAAGCCAGTAACAAAACAGCTTCTGCAGTACCAGGCTGGTTAATGCCACACCAAACCCAATCCCCCTTGGCTACGCTAGCCCCCAGCTCCCATCCAGATAAACAGGCCTAAATTCCCTATCTTCAAAATGTCTGACAAAGTGGGATTTTCCCCCATGAATGCTCATGTGACAAATAAATTTGTTAGCCTCCAAAAGCGTGCACAGGACCCTCCTCATTTGTTTGGGTTTACTATACAGTAGGGAGGGGTTAGTGAAAAGCTAAGTCACCATCTGCGAGTTACACGCTAATCCCAGAGGATCAGACACATGTCCTCAGTTTCCAAAGGGATAGCTGTGTTAGTCTAGGCCAGCAAAAAAACCAAGGAGTCATGTGGCACTTTAAGACTAACAGATTTATTTTTTGCATGAGCTTTCGTGGGAAAAGATCCCACTTCCTCAGAAGCTTTGAAGATGGGAGAACTTACAGAATGGACTGAAAATAAATGCAAGGGGATGTAAAACATAGGATCAGGTCATACAGTAACAGCAAATCATGTTTTACACCCCTTAGATTTATTTTCAGTCCATTCTGTAAGTTCCCCCTTCTTTGAAGCATCTGAGGAAGTGGAATTTTCTCCCACAAAAGCTCATGTGAAGAACAAATCTGTTAGTCTTGAAGTGCCACGTGTCCTCAGGTCAATATGGATTTGAGATCTGGGCTGCACATCACACAGTCAGTCGGCTCTTAGTGAACCAACTAGTGAATTATAAGTAAGAGGAAAGAAGAAGGGAGCCAGCTGTTTCCTGGCCCCCAGGGCTTCAGTCAAGCCTCGGGGGGGGGGGG
>ML682046.1:1052534-1067505 GCA_007922195.1 Podocnemis expansa
GGGATGTTGGGGGCTGCGGGCAGAGGGCAGGAGCGGGGATGGGGGACAGGAGCTGGGGGGGCTGCAGGCAGAGGACCAGGAGAGGGGATGGGGGGCAGGAGGGCTGTGGGCAGAGGGCAGGAGCCGGGGATGGGGGACAGGAGCTGGCAGGGATGTTGGGGGCTGCGGGCAGAGGACCAGGAGCGGGGATGGAGGGCAGGAGCCAGGGATGGGGGGCAGGAGCTGGCAGGGATGTTGGGGGCTGCGGGCAGAGGGCAGGAGCGGGGATGGGGGACAGGAGCCGGGGGGGGCAGGGGGGGCTGCAGGCAGAGGACCAGGAGCGGCGATGGGGGGCAGGAGCTGGGGATGGGGGGCAGGAGCCGGGGGGGCTGCGGGGAGGGCAGGCCCCTGGCTGGGGACCCTCAATAATAAACTGCCCGCCCGGCCCTCCCACCTGGGGCGCCATGGGGACCCCACACCCGGCGGGGGGCGGGAGCCCAGACGGGCTGTGAGCCCCCCTGGCCCCCCGGCCCCGGGTCAGGTGGCGGGAGGGGGAGGGGAGGGGTCCAGGGGCTGGGGGCCGAGCTGCCCCCTTGGTGCCCCCCCCCGCGCCCACTGTGGCCACCATGGCAACGCGATGAGCAACACGAGGGAGGGGGCGTGGCCAGACTGGGAAGGGGCAGGGCCTAGCGGGGGGGGCCACCCGCTCCCCGCCTCCCCCCAGCCCGGGTCTGGCACGGGGGCCCGGCGAGCACCCCGGGGCTGGGGCCGGGCGTGGGGCTGGCAGGTGCAGCCGGGCCCTGGGGCCCCATGGCCACCTGTCCTGGGCCCGGCTGGCACAGGTGCGCCCGGCTGTGGCACGGCCCGTGTGCCCCGCGCTCCGGGTGACAGGGCGTGCGATGCCCCCGTGCAGCACTGCGCCCCTCCTGGCACGCCGCCCTGCGCTGTCTGACCCTGCCCGGGCAGCCCTGGCTGGGGCGTGGGGGCAGCCGTGGGGCTGCGCCCGGGGGAGAGGGGCAGCTGGGAGGGTGGAACGGGGCCAGAGGTCTGGGGCGTTCGGGGGCAGCGTTGCTCTGGGCCCCGTCCCCCGGGCGCAGGCTCTGCCTGAGGCGGTTGGTGCCCTGCTTGCAGCGACGCCGGGAAGTCCCCTCCGTGCCAGTTCAGCCTGGGGACGACCTACGGGAAGCCGACCTCGCAGCCGTCGAGCTGCCCTGAAGTGTCTGGATCCGGCCCACCGGACCCGCAGCCCAACCGCTGCCCCTGCACCCAGGCTGGGGCTGAGCCCATGGAGCCGGCGGGGCAACTGCTGGGGCCCAGGCCAGCGTGCTGGGGGGCAGGAGCTCACCCAGTGGGGTGCAGCGTCATCCCCGGCTACACAGGTAAGAGACAGGCCGTGCGTCCCCAGCTCACTGGGCTCCAAGACCAGCCAGACTGGCATCGGGGTGGGGAGCAAGGGGCCTCCCCGCCAGGAAATTCCCTCCATGCCCCATACTCGTGAGCTCAGCCCTGCCCCACAGACTGTGGTGGGCACCAGGCTCCCTTGGGGCTGAGCAGAAGGATGACTTCTGGGGCTGGCCAGTCAAGAATCACTTTACCTGCAAGATGCCTGCAAGTCAACATGACCCTGCCACTGCTCATAACAGACAAAGAAACCACTCGGGGCCAGACTGACGCCTACCACTCCACAGCTGCCTCTCGGAGGTGCCGCTAGTCGGGTTTGCTGTGGCTCAGGCCTTTGTTGCTGTTATTGTAGAAACCTCCCATGTCTCCCCTGGAGCCCAGACTGCACTAAGAGAATCACATCAGCCACCGAGACCCCAAACATCTCAGGTATTCCCTGGGGATCCCCCATCCCAGAGCATCCAGGTCTGGCTTTGTGGCTTTTCCTTGTGCCATTGTCAGTGCCCAGGCAATGCCCCTCCAGCTGGCATCACCCTCTGCCATTGACTCCATCCTCAGGACTCCCCAAAACCCCCAGAGACTGTCTATCGATGTCCATATTCCCCTCCCACCAGGGCCATAAATACGGTGGGGTGAACAGGGCTTTGCTCCATTAAAGGGCGTGTTTCATGCTGCCAGCCCCAGGTGCTGATAACTGAAAGGGGCGCGTTGTGATCGACACCAAAACAGAGCATTACGGCTCTGCCTCCCACAGCCAGCGTCCCCTCACCTGCCCTCCCTCACACGGCAGGGCTCTGGGGCTATTAACCTCCCTCTCGTCTTGCTTGCTTCTCCATGCATGGGGGCTGCGCCGTCCCAGGATTCATTCCCCGGGCCCAGAACCTCTTTGCCAAGACCTACACTGAGATCTGCAGGGAGGCCAGGAGCAACTTCGCCAGGCAGCAGCTGAGAGCCTCACGCAAAGAGCAGGAGGTGCATAACACAGGGTGGCTACCCCAGGACACCCAGCAGGAGGGAAAAGTAAGACGCGCCAGAGCAGCCTGGCATCTTGCTGCTGCCCTCAGGGACACACCAGCAGCATGCCAGGATCTGAGCCCAGCCCTACATCCTGCCCTCGGGGCACAGCACGTCTCCTGCCACACCGGCACCGAGCTGGGGATGTGCAGGCTGGGACCTACATCCCGTCCCTGGGGATGCAGCCCATCACCTGCTGCACTGACATGCCAGGGGTGCGTGAGCCAGGCCCTGCCTGGTCCGGTGTCCCCAGCGTCTCAGAAGGCAGGTGTGAGGAGCCGGGGGCACTGAGCTGGGGGCAGCCTGGGAGTGGAGCTGGGGTGAATCCTGACACCAACCCCCCCAGCTTCCTCGAGGGGCTGAGAAGGCTAGCAGAGCTCAGTGCTCCAGGCCGAATCCCTCTGGCTCACGGGGCAGCTATGGAGACGTTACTGGTCGGCTGCTCCCGTTGCCCACCGCCAGGCTATGCTGTGTGCGCCTGTGCGCACAGTCTGATAGTCCACGCACCCCCCTGGGCCTACACCATGCCCGTCCCACCCCCTGCAGCGGGAGTGAGGCCACGCAGCAATGCGCACCTGCACCAGCTGGGAGTAAACATCCTTTACCTGTGGTGGAGGTTGGCGACGGTCCTTCAGTTGCCCCATCCCGCCTGTTTCAGTGCCGCTCCCCTCAGCTGAGACACGACGCTCGTCTCACATCTCCCAGGGATCTCTTGGGAAACGTGACCAGCCCATTTTACAGATGGGGCTTTTGTGGCTTGGCCAGGGAGCAGAGTGCAGCTCTCCTTCTGCCTCCTCCCACCCCATCCAGTCCACATCTTTGCTGCGAGGCTGAGCTCATGCAGGTTTGAAAAGACAAAACAGAGTCTCACAGATCAGGGCTGATGACCCAGCCATTGGGCCCATCTGCATGGCACTTACACAGCACTCGGCTCAGGGACTGGGAAACGGCAGTGCAGGCATTCGGGGTCAGACTGGAGTCTGGGCTCTCAGACCATGCTGGGGAATGTCTCAGGACCAGACTGCAGCCGGAGGCCTAATGCCCACACCGCAGGTATACAGCCCCTGCCCAGCCAGCCACGGCAGTGCAGCTGCCACACAAAGTGTCCCAGCTCCATTGCACGCATGAGGCCACAGCCTGAGCTTCACAGCCCACAGGACAGGCCGCAGCACGGCTGCGCTCCAGGCTGACGGAGGGGCATCACGACTCCTGAACACCAGTGCTGCTCTGGGGGATGGGACCAGTATAGGCTGCGAAGGAGAGGGCCCCTGCTGAACCCTGCCCTGCTCCCTGCCGCCCTGCCTGGCTCCGCTTAGCTGATCCATCTCTCCCGGGTGAAGCCACCTGATCACCCCCATTCTGCCCCCCAGCTCCTCACCGCCACCTACAGGACTCCGCACCCTGCGGCTTCGTCAGCAGCTGTCCCATACGTGTCTCCAAATGCCTTCCAGCTGCAGGGCTCCCCCTACTCCATGGAGGAGAACAACCCCCACAAGTGCTTCATCTCAGGTGAGCCTGCAGGGCTAGGGGGGCTGGGACTGAGGCCTGGGGAGCAGAAGGGAGTGGGGGGGCCTCTTCATCCTTTAGTCCCCAGTGCACAGACCAGCCGTCGTCCCTCGGTGCCGGGTGGTCACCCGTTGCCTGTAGCCGGGGCAGCCTTGTCTCTCGGCTGCTGGCTTGGCAAGGAGCATGCTGTCCTTGGGCTGGCCCAGCCTGGCAGGATCCCCATAGTCGGTCACAGCTGCTTCGAAGAGCCAGCCTGTAGTGAGGAGTGTGGGGGGAACAGAGGTTTGTGGCTGGACATCAGGGCTCTTTATCCCCTTCTCCTGTGACTTTGGCAGGTTTCACCGGCTTTGTGCCACGCGCTCGCTTCCTGATCGGGGCAGGCTACCCACTCATCTCCCATCGTGCCTTGGTGGAGTTCAGTCAGATGGGCCACAACAGAGAGCATGAGCCTGAGGCCAGGAAGGCCAGCACAGTCCTCCCCCCACTGCCGCAGACGTACCCTAGGGACATGGGGCTACTGCCCCACTATGCGGGCTACGTCCCAGGTGAGCAGCGCTGGCCCAGGGAGCACGCAGGGGCTGTGGTTAGGAAGCGATCAAGGGCACGTTGCCTGCAGAGAAATGGGCTCCCCTCAGGCTGGCTCCTAAACTTCCAGCAGAAGGAAAGCCTCACAGCAGATCCTTCGGGCACCCCACGCCCCTACCCTGCTCTGTCTCTCCATCTGTCCCGTCTGCATACCAGTTCCAGACTGGCCCGCAGACTCTCCCATCTCACCCTGCTGCCAGCCAGAAAAGCCCAGCACCAGGAGGCTGTGCGGGAAGTGCCATGGCTGGGGGAGGGTTGGCTCAGATGTCAGGCCTCTCCCCTCACTGGCAGGCACAGCAGCAGCCTTGCCCCTCGCCATGCATGTGTCCTTGGCAGCTTGCTGCCACCAGCCACGTCTCTGCCCCGATTGATACAGCCCTGGTTGGCAGCCTCAGCTACGCGGCAGAGACCACAGGACACGCTGGAGGCACAGCGGAGTGGGTGCTGGGCAGAGTTAAGGGGCTCCAGGGCTGGAACAGTTTCTAGCCTGACATTTGCTGATTAATGCTGCCCGTGGCTCTGCCTCTGCTGGGCTGAACGATCGTCTGGCCAGAGCCACGGTGGGCTACTAACATTGCAACCCTGGCCCTTGGAGAGCTGCCATTAGCCCACCAGGGAGCTTACGGGGCTTTGCCTGGCACTGAGCGAGCAGTTTGATGAAGCTGTCCTTGCAGCCCTCATATGGCTTTCCCAGCACTGCCGCGTCCGGGACAGCCCGTCTTCAGGGAGCAATGCTGGGCTGGGGTAGAGCTCTAGGCTGAGTAATATTAAAGGCCCCGGGCAATGGTGCACCCTGCCCACAGCCGGCGACTCCTGCACCCCGTGAGCGTTTCACACTCCTCAGCCCACATGCCTGGTGTAGCTTCAGCCCAAGACAGCCCAGCTGCACCCCATGGACATGCCCCGGGTGGTCTCCCCCGCCCTACCTCCGCTCACAGGTTCCTTCTTGTTACCTGCAGGCTACAAGTTCCAGTTTGGTCACACCTATGGTCACCTTACCCACAATGCTCTGGGCCTAAGCACCCTGGAGAAGCAGCGGGCAGAGTAGAGGCTGTGGGAAGCGCCGGCTCATTCCCTTCTAGATGCTGGTTGGAGCCTGCTGCCTGCTCCGCCTCCCACCATGTGCATGAGAAATAAAGAGGAGCCACAAACACTGCTGCCCTTCCCGTGTGAGGAGAGGGGTGTCCCAGAGCCACCCTCCGTGCACCCAACTGGTGCAAAGCATGGAGGGGGTGTCAGCGCAAGCCCACACATCCCCCAGGGCTAACAAATGCTCCCTCCCCTGCGCCCAGGCCAGGCAAACCAGAGCCCAAGCACGTACCCAGGCTGAGCCTGCAGCACCAACTGCCATTAATCTCAGCCTAGGTGGCAGTGATGGGAGCCACAGCTTGGGCAGGAGGCCTGGGCTGGTGCCCTGAGAGCACAAGGACCGCAGACTAGCCCTGCCCTGCTGCCCAGCCTGGCCAGCAATCTGTCAGGCACCCGCAAGGCAGCAAATCTCCTGCATCTGAATCTCTTGTATGGCAGCATGCTCAGCTGTGGCAGGTGCTAGGACCAGCGGTGGCTGAGTGTCTGACCAAGGGACTGAGCCAGCTGTGCTGTGGGGCCTGAGTCCCAGCAGCTGCTGCCCCTGTCAGGCAGTGTGGCGTGATGCCACGGTCGGGGTGGTGCCGTGGCAGTCTGAGGGCTGGCATTGCCCCAAGAGTTGGGGGCAGCTTGGTGCCACCACACTGCAGGGTTGACTGGACTGGGCAGAGAACAGTCCCTGCAGCATGACTGCGCTTCAGGCCAGGAAACAAACAGCACCGGGCCTAACAAACTAACACCTCTGGTGCCGTCACGGCCCTGGCTCTGGCACACCACAGCGTGTGATCCCCAGGCTTATCCCCCATAGGCTGCAACCTGCAGGGTGGGACGCTAGCAGGAGCCAGGGGCTGGCAGCATGGCTTGCATGCCAGTCAGCCTGGGCTGGGCTCAGACCTGGCGCTCAGCCTGTGAGCTAAGCGAAAACCAGCCAGCCCCACTTGGCGAGTTTCCCTGGGCAGGAGGCCAGGGGCTGGGTGTAGCAGCACCTGCAGGCCCATTTCCTGGCACTGGCTAAGGGGACGCGTGCTGGAGCTGCTGCTGGAGGGGCCTTCCCCGCCCCCTCTTGGCTGGTTGGTGCCACCCCTGGGCAGGGTGGCGCGGGGTGCTGGGTAGGGTGCCGCAGTGGGCTGACGGCAGGAGAATGATGCGGGCAGGGAGCTGGCTTAGCACCTTTTTTATTAATGTGCATCATAAATAAATAAATAAAGCTGCCCTGCCTTCTAATGGGGCAGGAGGAATCGAAGATGGTGCGACGGCTGCAGGAGCGATGTACAAGCAGGCGAGAAAGAACCTGGCAATGCTAGGGGCCCTCGGCCCAGGACTCCGGCGCTGCCCTGGCACCAACTACTGGCCTGTCCTTACACTAATACTGCCCATTGCCTGGCACAGGCCAGGACCAAGCTCCTTCCCTGCATGCCCTGGGGGTGCGTTAGGTGACAGGTGCCTCCAAAGGTCCCAGCACCCCTACCCCAGGGCACTCCCTTCCAAGAGCCTCGAAACGTTAACCAGAGACTGGCCCTGGGACCCCCCTCGTTGCCCCTCCCTGTGAGACTGTTCCCCCACCCCTCACCCCGCCGGGAATGCCCCTCCCTCCCCAGGTTAGGAGCACAGCCCCCTCCCCCAGTGGGCACCCCAACCCTGCTGCCACCACGTCTGTTCCACTCACTGCACCTGCTGGCCAGCTGGGGTCCAAAGGCCCCGAGCAGCGATGCCACAGCCAGACCAGTAGAGGGGATGGCAGGAGCACCCCAAGTGGAGGCGTGTGCACATGGCTAAAGCTGCCCTCCCTTGGGATGTAGCAATCTCTAATACTGAAAGGCTGTACGCTTCACCAGCTCCCGCCACGCTCATCTGGTGCCCAGTGAAGAGGGGGCCCTGTGGCGTGACAGTGCCAGGGCTGGCTACAATACATGGCACGGTATTAATAGAGTTAGCGCACATGGATGCTCTGAGCTGGAGCACTGCGGTGCAGCCTGGTACCACGACGGGGCAGCCTGCAGGGCAGAGGGCCTGCCAGCAACCATTGGCCCGGGCAGCTCCCACCAAGCTGGACCAGTGAATGCTGGGGACTGTAGTCTGCGGCCAGCCCCTGCCCAGGCCAGTGGTGCTGTCTGAGTCCTGCTACATATGAGTCCATGGTATATGGTGCTGGCGATGGAGAGCTCGCCTAGACCGTCTCCAGGGCACACAGTGACACCACGCCTGCCCAGACTGTCCCAGGGCGTGCGGTGACACCATGCCTTCCCAAGCCGTGCCCGGGCACGCAGCGACCACATCCGCCCAGACCATCCCAGGGCATGAAGTGACACCACACCTGCCCAGACCGTCCCTGATGCAAGGCCCCCAGGGTGCGGCAGTCTTCAGCAGGGTGCATGGGGCCAGGCGAGGCTCCCTGCAGGACTACAGGGTTTCTGTAACAGTGGGCAAGGACAGGACTTGCAAGAAACTGCATCTGGTCCCCATGGAGCAGCCCCACTAGCCCGTGGTCCCGTGCGCGGTGGGGGTCCTGGTTCGTCAATAGTCCTCGTCCGTCAGGTGGGTGACGTACATGATAGGCACCAGCCCACGCTGTGAACCCAGGCCGCACTGCAGCCAGTCACCATCCACCTTGGCCAGCACACGTAGTACGTCCCCTTTCTTGAAGCTCAGCTGCCCCTCCTCAGTGGCAATGTGATGGCAAAGTGCTTTCACCTCACTGCAGGGAGAGTGGTGGAGAGGTCACGTTACACCACGGCACTCTGCCCCTTGGCTCAGCAGATGGGCACAGGCTCCATGCTAGCTGGGGGGAGCAAATGAGACGCTCCCCTCAGGCCTGGGCTACAGCATCCAGAACCGTCGTCCCACAAAACCCATTACTATGGCTCACAACCTGCCAGCCCCAGTGTGGAGTGGAGGGTCGCCCAGGCGCTGGGCCCGGGTTCAGGATGTGTGACTCAGCCACAGAGAAAGGGGCACCCAGACTGGTGCCCAGACGTGTGAGGGAGGGTGTGTGTGTCTCAGCCTTGGAGCAGGACAGGGACAGGGTTCGGGGTGTGTTGCTCAAACACAAGCCCACGGTGCAGTCGGGGGCAGCAGGCCCCATGGCGCAGCTGGCAGGTGAGCTTCCCTTGAGATCCCTGGCACTGCACGGCAGGGAGAGCGCAGCAGTGCATGGGGGGGCCCATGAGCACAGTCTGCAGGGCAGAGCCGCTCGCCCTGTCAGCTTTAGGCAGTGCTCCACTGAGCTGGCCGCTGCCCGCTGGGCAGGTCATGGGTACCAGATGGAGCTTCCCTACCCCCTGGAGATGGGGGCTGGATCAGGGTGGACTAATCCCTCATCAGCCTGGACTTCACACCCGCCCCAGGGTCCCACCACTCACCAGGGGGTTCTGGGGGACAGACCATCAGCCGGCTGCTCTTCTGGAAGCTCGCTAGGCAGCTCCGTCTGTGGCTGCTCAGGTTCAGGGGCCGCCTCTCTCCACACTCCTGCCCCTACCGTCTGGGCCAGGAGCTGGAACATGGACCTGTCCAAAGTCAACCAGCCAGAGGGCAACCTGAAAGGGAAGGAAAGGGAGTGGAGTCAGCTGGGGATGTGTGCCAGGGTCAGAGAAGCCGTGCTTGGGCCCTGCCAGGGGAAACAGTTATGTTCATAGCACACAATACCGTCCTCCCAGAGACCCAGCATCCATGGAGACATTGCTTCACTCCTGAAATGCAGCCACTTCTGGGGAGTGCAGATGTCTGGGGTGTGCCCCAGCTCAGGCAGTGTCCTGGCCTGAAACATCCTGCCCCACACCATGCTGGCTGAGTTCCTCCCCACAACCTGGGGGGTGAAGGGCTCAGTGAGCCTGCTGCCACTTTGGTGCTGAGCTCCCGAGAGCTGTGTCCTGTGGGGCAGCACTCGGCTCATACCCAGGGCCTTAGGAGGTACGGACCCAGCACTAGGCCCCCCGCCACCCAGGGTTACCAGCCCTCTGCATCTCAGGCCCCGCCCCTCCCTACCTGTTGGGCTGCCTGGCCTCCTTCTGCACTTTCCTCGCCCCAAACAGGTGTCCCCACTTGACAGGCTGGTTGCTGTCAGCGGCCCCAGGGCTGCTCTCCTCTGGTGGGGGTGCAGCCACCCCCCGTCTCTGCAGAGCCCCATTTTCCCTCTCCTTGCTGCGCTTCAGCTCTGTTAGCACAGAGTCCGGAGGGCTCCCCATCCAAGAGGGCCAGGTCCATGCGCTGCCCTCGCCAGCTGGCGCCGTCAGTGGTTTTTCCCTGGGTTCTGCCACGGCTCTGGGCCTCTCCTCCAGGGCCAGCTCAGCTGTGGGGCAGGCCTCTGCTCCCTCCACCACACCCTCACGGGGAGGTGGCGCCTTCCTTCCCTCGGCTGGCTTGGCTACAGCTCCGGGCACCACCGCCTTCTTCTTCTCATGGCGGGTGAACTTGGAGCCTTCGGCCGAGCCCTCGATGTAAACCTGGGAACTCTGCATGAGCTGGTACCACCAGCCAGCTTGCTTGTCCTTCTTCCCCTCTCCGGTGCCCTCCTTTTCCTTCCTCTGCTCCTCCTCCCGGGTGCCCTGTCCACAAGAGGCGCCCACCCCCTTGGCCCGTTCACAGGTCGCTCTCTCCTGACCCTGGCCTGCAGCCAGCCCCTTGTCTCTGGTGCCCCCCGGGCGCTGCTCAGCGGTAGCGCTCCAGCCATCGGGGTCTTCACCACCACCCCGCGTCCGCATCAGCTGCAGGGTGGAGTGGGCGGACAGCAGCAGGTCCTGTTTGCCGCGCAGCAGCTCCTTCTGGTGCTCCTGCTCGCGGCCCATCTGCAGCAGGTGGTGCTCGAAGAGAAGGTCCAGGCTGAAGGGCAGCAGTGACAGAGGCTGGAGCAGGAGCAGCAGCTCCTCCAGCAGGGCCTGGCACACGCCATGGGACAGGCACAGGAAGCCCACCGGCTGGTAGTGCGCCAGGATGATGTCTGCAGGGTGGAGGGAAAGTGATCAGAACCCAGTGCACTTGTCACAAGGACAGCGACACGCCTCCCAGGGAGCAGCCGGCATGGCCATGGGAGCTGCAGCCACGTGGCAGAGGGCCAGGCCCAGGGAGCAGTGGGCAAACCTCCCATGGCTCACGTGGGGCCCTCATGTTGCCAGGGGCAGAGGTGGCCAGGCTGCTGCATCTCACGTGGGGTGAACTGACCCCCAGCAGAGAGTCTGCACTGGACTGGGCAGCCCATGTTCTGTTTGCTGTGCAGTGTAGGACTTAGCCCCTAACCCAGGCACAGTGCTGTGCTCTGCCCGGCCCCACGGACACTTACCTTCGTGGTTATACAGGTGATTGAACCAGAACTCCAGGGAGCGGATGCTGCAGGAAAGGAAGCACAGGCAGTAAAGGTGAGAACCCATGACATGCCTTTGCCCCAATTCCCCCCAGATGTTCCATAGGAAGCAGGACAGCTGGAATCGGGCGGGGGGAACCCAGGGGGTGGGGGGAGAACACAATGCCCGAACAGGGCAAATTCCTCAGCTGCAAACAATACACATCTGGCAAGGGCCCTCTTTGCTTTCCACCGAGCGAGCTGTGGCTGTGACAAGCCCAGTCCATGGGTCATGGCCCAGCCTGCTTTCCTGAGATGGGCCAAGCACATGCCCACTGCCAAGGTCTTGTCCAGGCTGGGTCAGGATGATGGAGCACACAGCTTGCCTGTGATCTGCCAGCACTTGAGTGGCTTCTTGGAGCACAACGGACAGCTGGACTTAGCTGTCTGTGCCCTGGCATCCCCGCAGCCTGGGAGAGGTGCAGAGGAGATGGTGTCAGCACTTTTTACTGCCTGACTCCAGGTGATGCCATCCCTGAAACCCCCCCCACATGTAGGGGAGAGATCCCAGACCAATGCCTGCTGTCAGTGAAGAAACCTGCAGCTACTCTGCTGATCCCTTTGGCAGCAGCGAGAATAACCCAGGGAGAATTTGGCCCAAGAGGAATAGGAGAGCCCTTGCATGTGGCTAGCCCTGCCAGTGGCACACAGCCAGGGGGGTTGCCCAGAATCTCGGATCCTACCCAGCAAGTGGCTCTTTGTTTCGGCCCTTGGCCCAGCTTGCACAAGTCACTGTTGCTTCTCGACTTGTTTCTAGTGGTTTGGTCAGGGTCTCTTGTGCTGGGTTCCCTGGCCTGTGTGGAAGGGTTACAGCAAAGCTGTGCCAGAGGCTGTAACAGATGACCAGCCACCGTGTCTACACCCCCCAACACACACACATGCATTCACACATACACTCACACTGACGGGCCAGCCCAGCCCAGCCCTGGGCTGGAGTTAATTGGCTGGGTGGGGTGGTTTGTGACCAAGTTCTCCAGTTTCCAGCATGTGCCTTGCACCCTTTTGGTGAGTCACCATCATCCCCCCTTGCACTTGGGGCAGATGTTCATCACTACTGGTATCTGCAGAGCTCTGGGGATCAGTGAGTAGCGCAGCGACTGGCGGGAATGGGGAAGAGTGAGTACTTGCTCCACCCAGGCCAGTTGCTTGGCACTGGTGAGCGGCGGTGCTCTGGGACCGCTTACTTGAGAAGACCGAAGATGAAGGCGTTGAATCTCATGCTGGGGTTGGTCAGCTCGGTGTACTGGCTGATCTTGCTGTATAGGCTGTGCAGCACCTTAGTGGAGGGGCCTGCAGGAAAGGGGAACATCAGTCATGGAGCAAGGGCAGGAATGGAGCCCCCTGGGTCACAGCCTGATGGGATCCAGACCGGGGACTTGTCTGCCCCTTCATACTGTGCCCCATAGCTCTCTCATCCACCCATGCACAGGGCCAGGAACGGCGCTCGGGTTTGTGGCACCCCCACCCCAGCACAGTGACGCCGGCACAGACGAGTGATGTCATCAGGGGAGTGCAACGGCACTGTCCCCTTTTGGCGCCCCTCAAATGTCGGTGCCCCCTGCAACGCTTACCCAGCTTACCGGGTAGCGCTGGCCCTGCATAGGGCTCCCTCCACCCTGCTGGGAAGGAAGTGGCTCTGGCTGTGCCCTCCTGGGCCTGCGAGAAAGGGAAGTCGCTTCTCATCTCAGTTTGGAAATGGGGACAGTTTCAGCTAATGCCTGGGCCGCAGCGACTGACTCCAAGGAGGCTGACTCTAGCGCTTTGCTAGGAGACGTTCCCGCACTAATGGTTCACAACTAGCAGCAGTGTGTGTGAACGGTGGGTGGGGCTAGCATCTCCGATGAGCTCATTCTCCCCACCCGCTGCTCACACACCACTTTCATTAACACACCAGCTCATCCACCACAGTGCAGGTCCCTCTCCAGCAGGGGCTGATAGAACAACCTTGGATCAGCTGAGCAGGTCCCCAGCACCCCCGGCCAACAGGGACAGACCAACAGGCCTCGCTTACAGGACACACACACAGGGTGTGCCCCACAGGGCCAGAAACTCTGCATCTGACCAGCCCAGCAGCACACTCCAGGAAAGAGGAGCGACTGCCATAGGAGGGCAGAGCTAGTGAAGTTCTTGGCGCAGTAGTGACCAACTAAAGCATCGGGGCAAACCTCATGCCCAGGGCTGGGCCAAATGGTACCTAGCTGGGTGGACGCCTCCACCACACTCCAGGGGGTGTTCTTCCGCTGGCCAATGATCACGTCCAGGACGTAGGCCTTAAGTCCATCACTCAGGATGTCCCAAATGGCTGGACACAGGTACTTCAGAATGAGGTGCCCCACGTTGGGGCTCACTGAGCTGTTCCCGAGTTTGGCCTGGAAGAGAGCAAAGAGAGGCTCAGTGTCCTACTGCAGAGAGTTCCAGGGGTGATGGATGGGGATGGCCTCCCTGACTCAGTGCAGGGGGCTGAGTGAAGCAAACAGCTCCCTGGGATGTGCAGCGCTGAGCACCGGCAGCTCACCAGCAAGTGGGCCACATCTGTATGTTTAGACTCTTTCCCATGCTGCCCCTCTACCAGTAGCTGCCCAAGGGCCAGGGCTGGCCTGTTTCCCCACTGTGCCCCACAGGTGAAAGGCTGGTCACATCCTGTGAGATACAGGTGACTCCTTCCTGCCAGCTGCACCCAGGCTCCAGCCAAGCGTAGGCCTTGTGCGTGTGGTGATGCTGTCTGGGTCTAAGGGATTGTTTATGATTATCATTCATACTAATATTTCATATTTGCCATAATCCATATATGATATGTCGTGTTTGCACTGGAAGGCTGAGGCCTCCCAGGGCTAACACAGGTCAAAGCCTGAGTCACCCCAATGAGTTGGGAATGCACCATACTAGGCACGAAGCAAAGGAAGGCCAGGGAGTGGCTCAAACATGCTGTGCATGAGGTAACAATCACGTTCTAATTGGGCACAGAAAGGCAGGGCCCTTGTGATTTGACCCTCAGGCAGCCAACAGCTGGGTTGGTCAAACCAGTTCAGAGCCAGAATAAGGGGGAGTAAGAACCGATCAGCTAACACGTCAGCAAAACTAGCAAAACTACAAAGCCAATAAAAGCTACTGGCCAGGGTACAGTGGATCTGAGTCAACAGCAAAGAGTCGACAGCAAAGTATCCGCCAGACTGAGGGACTGATCACCCTGAGGACTCCCCTGCCAAACCGGACAACTGAACAAGGACAGAAGCAACTCAGGCTGGCCAGCCAAAGGAAGAAAGAGACAGATGCTGCAAAAGACAAAAGACACAAAAAAAAAGGGGCGAAGAAAATCCAAAACAAAAGTGACCTGGGGCACAGCAGATCTGAGCTAATCATCTATTTGTACATATTGTAAGTATGACTAATTGTACTTACTCAGGTTGGGATAAAGGGTTTTCAGCAGGAGTAGGAGTAGGTGTTGGGATAGGAATTGTTGTTATATTGCTGTATGTACAATGTTTGTGTGCTTGCTTATCTGTACTTGGAGACCCCTTAAAAGACTAAAGGACTCTGAGTGGTGCTAATAAAACCGAGTTGTATTAAACCTGATTCTCTTCTTGGGTCTGGGCTGGGTGGGTCACCCTCTCTGTGAATCCAATCGAACCGGGACTGACCAACCCAAGAGCTTGGGGGTCCTGTGGCAGGGGTACAGTTTGGTACCAATAGAAAGATTGTGGTCTGCCAGGAATGATTATATGGTTTGTATGTAGGTGTCATATCAGTCTAAGAAGTTGGGAATATGTTTGTGCTATTTGTGTGCCTTCCAAGTTATTTGATTCTAAGGCACACCTAAGACTGGGTGTCCACAAAACCGTTGTTCTCTTGATGGCCCATTAAGAAAGCTCCCAGCTACAGTGGGCCTAGGAAGAAAACCTGCTCAGTCAGTCACCCAGACTGACCATGTGACTCAACTCCATTTTGATTTTGTAAATACTGCAGAATATGGGGGAGGCCAGAGGTGATAAAAAGCAGTGGCCTCATCTCCATTTGATCTTCAGGGGCAGGCATCCTCATGACAGAGGATGAGGAAAAAGCTGAAGTGCT
>ML682046.1:1072505-1156721 GCA_007922195.1 Podocnemis expansa
GATGACCTCGTGGGGTCCCTTCCAACCCTATGATTCTATGATTCAGTATTCAGTCTTCAATCTGCAATCAAAACGCTCATCTGTAACTATTCTGCTATAACTGAACAAACGACTGAGACCCACCCCACTGCTGGGTGTCTACCAGAGGAATTGGACCAATGTGCAGGCTACAGATTCTTCAAGGACTTGCTTTCTATGGTCTCTAAATCATTTGTATGGATGAATTCACTTTGACCCTTTAACATCTCTTATATTTTGTTTCTTTGCTTTTTACACGAAACCTTTAGTGGTAGTTACTATAGGGTTGGCTGGCAGTGTGGTCCTTTGGCTAAGATCCAAACCTATATTGTAATGTGGCTGGCCCTTTGGGTGAGAAGAACCTATTTCTTTAAGAGACCTGCTGGTCAGGTGGGGACCAGAGGAGCTGATGTGCAATAAACGCGGCCCTTTTCTATTTTGTTATGCTTGGTGATGCCCAGAGTGGGGAATTAGAAGCATGTTTTGTTACTGAGTGGGAGACTGGTTTAAGTACCACCCGTCAGTGGTTGGAGAGTTTGGCTCTCAGTTTTCCAGCTTGACCTGACCTTTGCATATTCAGGAGGGTATCCCAGGAGGACTGGGTCACGCTGTCTGTGGGGTGGCTCTGCGACTTCGCAGGGCCCTGGGGCATCCATGCAGAATAGTTCCACTGTAGAACGGAAGGGAACGTAGGGAGACAGAAGCTGGTTGTAAACACTGGGTGAGACTCAGAAAGGTCAGTGCTAGGGCCCGCCCAGCCTCCACTCTGCAGCCTGCGGGGTCCTGCTGGGAATTTGAGGCCCCAGCCACCCCACACGTCCCACTGTTACCAAATTGAAGTGAGGACACCCACAGGCAAGCGGGTACACCCAGCAGCGTCACTGCATCCTATGCTGGGAACTGGAGGCCAGCGTCAATGTGGACAGCAGGGATTGCTGCACTGCGGGAGGGGCCAGCACTAGGCGTGGGGCCGGCAGAGGGCTCAGTATGTTACAGAGTCAGTGCAGGCACGTTACTGAGCTCTGGCACTGGAGTGGGAAGGCCAGTCACAGGCTCAAAAGCCGCAACATCACAAGACAGCTGCGGGTGCAGGTTCCTCAAATGCAATTATGCTGCAGCTGCAGATAGGAAGGTGGGGCTGCGGGATGCAGAGGAAGGTTTAACACGCTGTGAAAATATTACCATTCCCGAGGCTGAGCTTTGGATCTGACAGCAGCCCTGCCTTGCCTCCACCTACCCCAGGACCTGACAGCCCTGCCCCAGCGTGTGGCACAACCACATTGCGGGGCAGCCAACCATGTGCCAGTCAACAGCGCTGCTTTACCTTCACCCCCGGATCACGGCTCGTTCCAAAGTGTGCCACAATCAGATCCACAGCTGTGTTGATCGCCTTCACCAGCCCTAGAAGACAAAGCCCACATCAGAGGGCACCCAGGGGCTACCAGGGGGGGAAGGCTGCATGGGCACTTTTGCTCTCTGATGCACCCCCCAGCCCGAACGCTGTGTTTACAGCCTTCAGGTGAATGTTGTCCCCCAGGCTGCCAGCTGGCACCCCATCCAGGTCGCCCCCTCAGAGTCTGGCTATGAGCAGGGCCAAGCCCTTGTCCCCATGAGTTTGTCAGGACCCCCTTCCACTGTGCTGGGGGTTGGCTCCAAATGGAGCAGGCTGGTATACCAAACTGGTGGCAAAGGGTCAAACCAAGTACAGCTGCCAGACATCCACACTAGCAGTTGGCTCGGGTCATGGAGGGCTGTGGAAGGAAGCCAAGGGATTTCCCAGAAAGGGCTCTGGGGCAGCTGGGGAGGTGCTGGGTGCTGGCCATGCCAGGCTCTGTCCCTGGGGCAGATCTCCGTTAAGAGCTACAACACGTGGGAATTAGCACCGAGCTATGGATCTGTCAGAACCAGCACAGGACATGGGCTTGGCCCCCCTGAGAACTGGCTAGGCAGGCTGCCCACGGTCAAGGAAGGGGGTGTGGCGGCAGTTTCAAAGCATGCCCTGAAAACGGAGTCTGCACACGGCTGGCTCAAGCTATGAGCCAGCCCCGCTTCCCCACACTATAATCCCCAGCCCAATGGAGAGGCAGGTCCCACCTTTCTTCTGCAGCAGGTCGATGGAGATGGATTCAGTGCTACCATCTGGGGACAGGCAGAACTCGGCTGGGGGTTTCTCGGCCAGTGAAAAGTACTCCGGGAAGAAGTCGGTGTAGCTGAGCTGGAGCTGTTTCACAGGCTGGCCTGCAGGGCCCAGAGGCAGAAAGCACAATCAGACAGAGACCACACAAAGGCAGCCCTGGTCTGGCTGGGATCCCTCCCCTAACTTGCCATCCAGCCAGGCCTAGCCCAGGGATCACGCCCCATGGATCTTGGCTTGGCACTCACCACACTTGGCACCCCATTTGGACAGCGATTTGATGGGGCACCCCAGCTCGTACCGCTTTCCCATGCGTGTCACCCCATCTTGTGCAGCTCACACTGGCCCAGCCAGGGCTGCAGAACCACAGCCCCGGGACTTGCTAAGCCTGGCTCCTGTCACAGGCTGGCCAGACCAGAGGGCATCACTAGCCCTGGGTCAGATGTCCAGGGCTTCCTGGCAGCCTCAAGCCTTTTGATTAGAGACCCATTAGCTCACCACACCACAAAGCCAGTGCAGCACGAACACCCCCGCCAGGCTGCACTGCAGCCCAGTGATGTGGCTAGTCCAGGACATGACGCCCTCGCCCCTGTGGTTCTCCAAGCGGAAATGACAGGAGGGTGCCTTACTGTGTCTGCCTCTGCTTTTCCCCGACTGTGGGGTGGGTGTCTGTCATTGTGTGGGTCGCACGGGGAATGGAAGGTGAGGGTGTTGTGTGGGTCCCTAGATCCTGGGGAGTTTGTTCCAGGGTCTGGGCCAGCCCCTGGAAGGCTCTGCCCTGCCTCGGATGGTGCCGGTGGTTCACACTGGGCTGGGACATACCCAGACAGTCATGGGCATAGGGTGCTGTTTGTCTGCCCCCCAAAACAGCAGTGGAGGGCTGTCTGGGGCACAGCCTGCAGTTCAGCAGGCCCATCACCAGCTGCCTTTTCCCACTGCGGTGCCCCTGAAGGCCACTGGTCCCTGCAGACAGTGCCCTGTCTGGCTGTGAGAGGACAGACAGTGGGACGCAGGGACTGTCATCTCCAAGGGCCACGTCTTCTCCAGAGGAAAGGTGGGTGGCTGGAACTGGCTCCTGCTCACCAGTCCGGCTTGGCCCAGGGGCTCCTGGA
This sequence comes from Podocnemis expansa, assembly GCA_007922195.1. Lineage (NCBI taxonomy): Eukaryota > Metazoa > Chordata > Testudines > Podocnemididae > Podocnemis > Podocnemis expansa. The sequence continues at coordinate 1,075,770 of ML682046.1, forward strand.
AAGTTCGTTCTGCTGTGGCCCTTGGGTGGGGACCTCAGTACCACAATAATGTCTGCCCTCCCACCACTGAGTACCCCCAGCAGCTCCCTGCCGGCTGTGCAGAGCGGGGCCCGCACAGATTGGACCACTGGGTGGTCATCCCACAGCTCTCTGATCATCCAATCCCCATGTCCAGGCCGTGTTCATCACCCCACTGGGGCGGGCACGGTGCCCAGGGCCTCGCTGACTTGGCCTGGCCCTGTGGGGTGGACAAGGGGGCGCAAACCCATTTTTCCCCCCAACAGCGAGGCAGAAGCGCACCGTTCAGCCTGCAGTGGCCGTGGCTGCTGTTGAGGGAAGCGGGGAACTCAAAGATGGGGTTCCTCCGGGCCAGCCTGGGCTCCTGCTGCCTCCTGTCCAAGCTGCCTCCTAACCCAGCCAGCCCTGAGCCGCGGTCCAGGCCCAGGGGGTTCCTCCGCCTGTACTCCCGCCACTTCAGCGCTTGAGGGGAGAGGTGGTTTGCTGGAGGGGGACGTGCCGTGAGGCCGGTGGTCATGGGGCGAAGAGAGAAAGAAGGAGAGAGACGGGACAGACACGGCACGTTAGTTACATCCAGTCGCACGTCAGAGCAGCTCGTGTCTTTGTGGGAGGGGAGTCGGGGCAGGGGACTGGGAGCTGGGTCCAGAGCTGAGCAGCAGACACTCCAGGCCATCGCTGGGCTCTCTCCCAGCCAGGGGCAGAGGGAGCAGGCTGCAGGGCACACACCAAGGGCAGCACGTAGGGTGGACGGAGCAGCGCTGCCTCGCCTGGGAGTTGGGGGTGCCAGGACTGAGGGATTAGAGCAGGAGGGTGGGCTGAAGGTGCCTAGAGCCATGCCTAAGCAAGGCAGCATATGAGACACCCACCAGTGTCCCTGACACCCAGCACTCAGAAGCTCTCCCACAGCCTCGACTCACAGAGCAAAGCCGGCGAGGGGCGCATGGGACATACCATTGAGGGGTCGTGTGCTCAGCGAGCCCAAGCTGCCAGCCTCCCCACTGCCTCTCCACTGGGGATCCACCAGGCCCACCGTTCGGCTCACACTCGCCCCACTGGCACCGCTATGGAGTCGGCACTCGGAGACCTGCATGCTAGGCTCAGATGGCGCCTCCTTCCTGGGCGCCAGCCCGGGGCTCTCCTGGCGGTGCAGGGCCTCTGCTCTGGCTGGCTGGGCAGGCTGTGCGGCGTCTCCGGCGGAGGGGACTCTGGTGGGAAGCAGTGTGGCCAAGAGCGGGCAGGACCTGCTGCTTTCGCCAGCTCGCTCCGGGCTCAGCGAGGAGTCCAGGCTCTGGAAGAAGGGCCCGGTGCCACGCACAGGAGAGTAGCTCCCCAGCGGGGACGGGCGGGTGGTCTCTGGGGCTGGCTTGGTGGGGCAGGCGTCACTGAGAGAGGCGGCTCCATCTGCGGAGCGCTGGGCGAGGAGCACGCCATGTGCCAGGCCGGGCTGTTCCCCAGAGGTGGCCGAGGTGGAGGACTGCGAGTTGGTGGACGGCTGCTGGCTGGCGGGACGGCTGCTGGAGATGTTGCAGAGCTGAGACAGGCTGGCAGCAAAGTGGCTGTGCAGGGGCCGTGCCTTGGCCGGCTTGCTGAAATGGTGCTGGAAGACGAAGGGCTGGATGGGCAGGGTCGTGGGGCGCTGCTCCTTGCTGTACCGCACGACCGCCTTGCTGTCTGCACCACCCCCTGCGAGAGACAGAGAGCGTGAGGGGAGGCTGGCCCTGCCGGCAGCACGTAAGGACCAGGGAAAGGATGGGAGAGCCATAGGCTGGACCCACAGATTGCTGCAGCCAGTGGGCGATCAGCTTCTTCACTGACATCTGTTGCCGTGCAGGGCCCCCGGCTCTGGGGAGACAGCCGGCAGCAGGAGGCTGAGGAGAATGGGGATCCCCTCCCAACCTCAGCAGCAGTTGTGCCAGTCCCCCGTGCTGCTTGGAGCACCTCCCTGCCCCACATGGCTCCCACTCACTCACTTCTGCCCCTACAGGCCCCACTTCACCTGTGATCAAGTGGTGCTATTCTTGGGGTTTTCTGTGTGTGTGCCTAAGTTTCCCTATGTGTTAAACATGTAAGTAGAAACAAACAAGGAGTCCTGTGGCATGTCTAAAGAGTAATAAATTTATTTATCCCATGAGCTTTCATGGGCGTAAATCCCACCTTGTCAGCTGCTAGAAGATGGGGAACTTACAGAATGGGAGGAAAATAAATGAAGGGATGTGTAAGTCACAGGATAAGGTCAGACTGTAACAGGAAATCAAAGCAGTTGGGTGAAATAGGAATCTTGGAGGTTTTTTTCCTTCTTACAACAGGTGATTTGACCTAACTTTCTCTCTGTGCTGTTTTCCACTGTTGGAATCTGAACAACTGCTTCGATTTGCTGTTACAGTCTGACCTGATCCTGTGACTTACTCTTCCCTGCATTTATTTTCCTGCCATTCTCTAAGTTCCCCATCTTCTGGCATCTGATGAAGTGGAATTTTCTCCAATGAAAACTCATGTGATAAATAAATGTATTAGTCTTTAAAGTGCCAGCAGACTCCTTGTTTGTTTTGCTGAACTAGACTAACATGTCTGCTCCTTAGGAACTTGTCGTCATGTACCTCAGCGATGGGACCCAGGTGTGTGATCATTGCAGAGACCGCTGGAGAGTGGATGAGCCTTCCCCAGCCACAGGTAGACAGAGCCAGCCTGGACCGCCTGCCCTAGGTCAACCTCACTGGTTAGTACTGAATAGGTGGAAACCAAGAGAAGTGGCCAGCTTGCCTGAGAAGGAGACAGCTCAGGAGGTGGCTGGGGAAAGAGGCCAGTCCCTGGTGAGGGGCCGGCGGGGAGGGAGCCCTGGGAATGGGGATCTCCAGGTGGTCATTGCTGCTGTAACTCCTAATTAAGCCACTAGCAGAGTCCATCTACGCTGTGATCCTGAGCGCTAATAAACCCTCTTGACCCCCATGTGGGCTGGAAATCGCGTCTGACTGTGAGATGGGGTGCCTGTGTATCCCACGAGGGCATGTAAAGCTCTCCAGAGCTGAGTCCCAGAAAGTGGGCTGATAGGCAGCTCAGGTGGGGCAGGGGTGCTGAACGCTGCGAGGCCAGAGTCAGGAGGTGGCTGTACAGTCTGCGAGGACTCAGGGGAACAGACTCCGAGCACTAGAGCCCTGACCAGCTGTGCCCCAAAGGGCTCCAGAGCCCTGTCCAAGGGAGTCCATCACATCACCCCAGCATGGCCACCCACAGCAGCCTCACCCCAAATTCCTGCCCCTGCGAGTCTCATGCACCCTCCTCCATGTAACACTGAGGCTCCAGCAGACACTCCCCACCAGATTGCTGCTATTCTGGCCATCCTTCCGCCAACAGCAGTGCCATCAACCTGAGATCCCTCCATCAGGGCCCCCTGCCACCAGGCCTTGGTGCAGTGCCAAGCATCACACAGTGACATCAACCAAGCTAGCCGGTCCTGCAGGGCTCACCCAGGCCAGTTAACATGGCTGGAGTCACCGAGCTCCCACTCCTCTCCTCGGTGCTGCTCCACAGCCCAGCACCTCTCCCTGCAGGAAGGGCCTCGTTCACCAGCGTCAGCTGTCCCTCGCCGTGAGACTGCTGGGTCGAGCCCTTCCTGCCATTACCAACATCTCCTCATCCTCCTGGGGCTCACCCCGCCCAGCCCTGCTGAGACCTGGCTTTGGGACTGGGTGTCAGGCTCCCTGCCAGCGTGCCCCTGGGGAGTGGGGGGAAGGCGCAGTTCCTCAGAGACAAGCCAAACCCAGGGAAAAATGGAGGAAAAATGCAGGGCTGGGGCTGACCCTGAAAGCCCAGGACTTTGAAAGGGAAGGGCACAGAGGTTCCCGACACAGGCACTGCCTCCCAGCACACTGCCTGTCTTGTAGCTCATGGGTGGAGAGAAGGTGGCTGCCTCCTCAGAGCCCTGCTCCTAGAAGTGTGAGCAAGCCCTGGACAATGCCAGCCCCACCAGGCCAAGGCTGAACTCCTCCATACTATGCCCCAGCCCAGGCCTTTGGGGAAGGACGCTGGCAATAGAGCTACGTATAACCTGACACTCCCCAAGCAAAACATGGGATGCACTGGGGCGGTGGGACTGCCAGGCTCAGATGTGCGGCCAAGGGGCAGGGACAGCCCTGTTGTTCTTGCAGGGTGCCTTCAACCTTGCCCTTTAGGGAGATTTGAACAGGGCTTTTGGCCCCATTTCTTCTCCAGAGCCCCGTGAGGCTGGGTGCTGTTCTCTGCTGAGATAAGGCAGCAACTTTCCTTGCTCTAGTGCTCAGAATTAACAACCCCAGCTCACACCATGCATCCCGCTGGGGCAGAGTGCCGTGAGAACGACTGTGAACCCTTGTCCACTTCACTCCCATCCCCTCCCCAGCAGGAGGCTCGTGTCTGGTGACCCTGCCTGCCTCCAGCTCAGCCTGGCCTCTTGTTCCTGCTCCACACATGGTGTACAGGATCCTGAAAGGCCTCACACAACCTTGGGCCAGCTCCTCTACCCAGAGCCTTTGCCCACCTTTCAGGCTGTTCCACACCCACCACGCTTCCAACACTGCACATGCACGAGCAATAACTGATGCTCTCCAGACTCAAAGATCTCATGATCATAGCTTTTGTTGCCTAAAATGACGAGGGTGGGAAATGGAGCTTGAGGCTGGGCACTCAGGCAGGGCCTCCCAAAAGAATCTTTCCAAAGGCCTCCATGTGCATCAGTAGTCACACCTTCAAATCTCTGGCAGACACAAGCCACAGGCATTACGTCTGCACACCAGACGTTCACCACAAATAAGTGTGCAAAAGCTCTGGAGAACCATGGCTACGCTAGTGGAGGCTGCAGGCTGGACCTCTGCCTGATGGTGCCAGAGGGATGACGACATGCTCGCCAGTGTGGCTAGTCCAAGACTTGGCTAAGGCATCCCTGCTGAAGGGCGTGGCTTGCTGAAACCAGCCAGGACCAGGCAGAAATCCTCCCGCCCTCATGGGCCAGCACAGCTTACATGACACACAGGGAGGGAAGACCATTCTGGCCACAGTCACCAGTGCACTGGCGACAGAGTATGGACTGGCTGGCTGTGGGCTTGGCCCCCAGTGAGGGAGTTTTATTTCTCACTGCATGTGCCACACCCCAGCAGGCTCTGAAGAGGGGCAGTGCTAAGACACTCTCAGTCCATAACACCACCCATATTCAACAGAGACCTTCCACAGACGACTCAGCACCAACAGCCCTTCCAACAAGATCAGCCTGGCCCACCAGGCGCTGCCCAGCTCCTGAGAGCTCAGTCCAAGCAAAGGCCAAGCCTGCTTTTGGCCATACTTTACTGCCGCCCTCGAACCTGCAGTTCGGCTGCTGCTCATGCCCACTACTCCCCTCCGGACCTGCCCTGCTGGCTCCGCAGAGCAGCAGCATGGGTCCCATTATGAGATCCTGTGATGGCACTTTCCTTTTGAGGGGGCCATGTGCCCTCCTTGCACTCAGACAAGTCTCCATCCCTTAGCTCCCATGCCAGGGCAAAGGCTGGCTGTGGGGATATGGCCATGTGGCTCATTGCTGCACCCAGCTCCAGCCACACAAGGCTCTTACCAGCCAAAGAAAAGACTGGCCCAGGCAGCTTGAACGCTGAGTGCTCCAGCTGGCTGGGATGGAAGGGCTCTGGATTGGAGGCAAACGGGACTGGAGGATTTGGTGTGTCCCAGCCTCAAATGACACTAATGCTAGGTTTGGGGGCTTGGCTGTGCCCCTTAGAGCCATCTCCTCTCCCTCCCCAAGGTCAGTTCTGACACAGAGCAACAAGATGCAGGGGTGGGCAAGCGGCACCCTGGACTGAATGGCCCCAGGTTAGAAAGCATGAAGCTTAGCATGCCACACCAAGAAGTAGGGCTCCACAGATTCTCCCTGCCCACCATTGCCTGCAGCCAAGCTACTCCTCAGCACTAGGCAGTGAGCAGCTGTCACGTTTCACAACCGGGGGGACGTTTCCCTTCCACACACAGTTTGTCTCATCTGCACAGCAATTTGCAAGCAAGGCCTGACAGCAATCACTACACCCGGGCAAATGGGCTGTGAGCACAAAGACCACAGAGCCCTCACCCAGACCTTGCCAGTATTACACTGCTCCTCAGGGTCCTGGGCCGCAGCTTTAATGTCCCATACCAGACAGCACTGGCCTGGCTGTCAAACCTGCCTGTACAAAGCAGGGCCCCTCGCTGGCAGGAATAAATGAGTAAGCAACCAATATCTAGGGTACCAGGAACTAATTACAAAGGAAACATCCCAGGTGCATTACAGATGGGGCCAGCTGGCCATGTTGTCCAAATCCCAGACTAGCTCCTTGCCCACATCAAAGTCCCAGGGTCCCGGTGGCGGAGCACTGTTGGGAGGGGGAACAGACCTGCCCTTTGGAAAGGCCCATGCCACAAGCTGGAGAGTGCAGAGGTGGGAACAAAGCAGCAGGCCCCTCTGCCAATGAGAGATGAACCCTCTCAGGTGGCCCATGCCCCCAGCAGTCATTGTGCACACCAGCACCTGATGCCAACTTCAAAGGGAAGCGAGGGTTGAGCACCAACGGTGCAGGATCATATGTCCCTGCTGCCCCACTAGCTGTTTCCTTTGTTGAAACTCTGGGGTTGGGGTTTCCTCTCTTAAATTCCCCCTCGATGAAGGGAAGCTATTGGAAATGGGGGAGTATCGGCTTGAGCCAGACAGGACAGAGATGGGGGAGAGGGGGCTCTCCCCTGGCTAATGCCCACCTGTGGCTGGGAAGATGGTGGCAGCTACATCATGCAGGGAAATGGTTTTTAGGATGATCCCCCCTCCTTCCTCTGTGACAGGGTAGGATTTGAAAATGTGGCTCTGGCTGTGAAAGGCTAAGGCGGCAGTGAGTTACTCTTAGTAACCACGGCTTAGCCTCTGCACAGAGCAAAGTGTCCCCAGCTCTCAGTCTGGGGAGCTGAAGGTCCAGGGAAGCTGTTGGGATTGAGCCGATGCTGTGAAGACAGCACCCATCTGAGGGAAGGGGGGACCCAGCCCCTGGGAAACGGCATGAAGCACTGGATGTTAATGACAACTACTGTTTCTGCAAGGACCATGGCAGGGCGTGCAAGGTCCATCACATTGGACTCAGCGAGGTTCCCCAAATACCCCACAGGAAAGACCCTGCCCTGGCTTGGGGGTGTTATATGACCTCACACGGCGGCTCTGTTCCTCAGAGGAGTCTATCTCTGTGAGTGAAAGGCATAGCCCTCCATCCCTGCTCCCTCAGAAAACTCTCTCAGCAAGCCAAAGAGGAACCATTCCTGTTGTTTCTATTGCAATCTCTGCTTTGGCTTCTTACCATCCGCTCTGAGTCGAGCATCTCTTTGGCCATGCCCGCTGGGAAGGCTGGCACCGGCCTCCATCAAAAGAGACAGAGAGGCCTGCTCGGCTGCCCCGTGCCCTTCACACGGCATCTTGCCGGAGCCCGAGTCTTGGCTGGAACACACCCGGGGGCCATCCCCAAACCTGTGCTCCACATGGTAGCCCTCGCAGCTCCGGTTCAGGCAGTGACCAAAGGTCATGGGGGGCAGGCTTTGGCTGCGACGAGCTCTGTCCTCAAGGACCCCAGGGCAGTCCTGCTGGAACTCAGGGATGGGTGAGAACTCCAGGGAAGAGTCACCGCTGGCTCTGAGTAGCGGAGAGGAGCCATTCTTCTTCCTGCCTTTCGCCAGCTCAGCAAAGGAAGTCACCCGCTTTGGAGGGGAGCTCTGGATAGCCAGGGCTGGGCTCTCACTCAGCTTGACCGGACAGCTCAGCATACGTTCCAGGGAGCCCAGCCTGTTCACGGGGCTCCGGTCCAGGTTGCGATCATAGCTCCTGGAGCGCGGCCGGCCAGCGTTGAGGTTGGGTGGGGATACGTTGACATACACTTGCCCCTCAATTGTGTTCCTCACACCTTCTTCCTTGGTCTCCTCCGTGAAGCATTCCACCTCATTCTCCTCCGGCTTCGCTTCAGGCCTTCTGAACAAGTAGTACTCCGTGGGCTGGACAGGGCTGCCTTTGGTGTGGTCTTCAGAGCAGCTAGTGATGGACGATCCTGCTGGACTAGGCGATGACTGGGAAGACAAGTCACATGTCACTAATTTATAGTAGTTCTGGGTGGCCACCACTAGCCGTGCTTGGCTCTGGAAGCAAGCTGTGAGGTCTGAGCTCTCAGAAGGGCACGGCTCGCAATGCAGGTGGTAGGAGTTGCAGTTGGCATCTAAGACAGGCGAAGATGAGTGGTGGCACCCACACACCTTTCCCGAACTCTCGGGGTTGTGGGACTCACAAGACATCTTGGATTCTGTGGGGGATGAATGCAGGTCCAGGTAAAAGGTCCCTGTGTCTGAGTGGCTGCAGAAGGAAGAGTCACAGGAGAAGTTGGCAGAGTTCAAGTTGGAGCGAGAATGTCCGTTCATTTTGTTGTAGAGGGCACTGAAGTTCACCAGAACCCCATCCGAGCTGTTGCAGGACGAGTCGCTGATATATCCCATCTGCTGGTCGCCCGTCTCAGACTGGCTCGATGTACTGTAGCAGCGGCAGTGCTGGAGCTCGGTGCTGGAACAGCTGCAGGTCCGGCTGTGCAGGGCATCCTGGTTCCTCCCGGAGCCATCGGAGCTGTGGTTCCAGTCCTGCTCAGCGCCCTCGAAGGAGAAGCTCCGGTGCTGGCAGCTGCACTCATCCAGCTCCATGCACTCTGTGGCCAGCTGGCAGCGGTTAATGTTCCTCTTCTGCACATCAGCGCTGGTGAGTTTGTCCTCTTGCCCGTCCACCACGCCAGACCTACTGGCCATGCTCCAGGGCTTCACGACCTGGCTGGTGTCATGGAGGTGGAACGGGGGCAGCGTCAGCTCGCGCAGGTGGAAGGCTGGCTTGCTGGCCACCATGGAGCTGTGAAGATGGAAGGACTTCTGGCCCGCGTTGTCACTGAGGCAATCATTCCCCTCCCCTTTGTTCAGGAGGAAGGGATTGTGCCGCTTGTTGACACCATGGATGACTGACTCTCTTGTTTTGTTCTCTGTGTCTTCCGCAGCCTCTTCCAGTGCCTCCGAGGTCTGGAGCAAGCTGCTGTACACCAGGGAGTCAGTTTGTGAGAGGTCCCTCTCTGGCAGAGAGGCGGTGCGTGTGATGCTCAGGTCTGGCTGGCAGAAGGGATTGGCCCTCTTGGTCCCACTGCAGCACTGTCTGTCAGGCACCTGGCAGTGCACCAAGGGAATGTGATGGACAATCAGCGTCTCTCCTGCCAGCTTGGGTGGACTATCCATTATTGAGTGTGTTTGTCAGGAATTCAGGCCGGCAGGCGCTACCCATGGAAGATGCGCAGGCTGCCAGAGGGGCTGGGGCAACACATGTCCTGAGTGGAGGCAGAGACCTGAAGGGAGACAAAAAACAAAGGGAGTCACCTCTCATGTCTAGCTCACTCCAGGCTAATCCCGAGGTTCTCCCTAGCACCTGTGCTGACTCCATGCTTGGCTACCCAGCGCATAGAGCACAACTAATGGGCCGGGCTCCATGGGGAATCTGCACTGCCAGCCAGACCAGAATTCAGCTCCCAGAGCCGAACATAAGCTACTTGGAAGCCCAGGCCAGTTCAGAGCACACCTGCCCCAGAATGCAGCGCTCCAACTGGAGCAGAGCAGCTTGCTCATCACCGTTTACTCAACTCTCCCTGCCTCTCGACACCTGGCAATTCACTCAGACCCAGACATGGCTGCCCGGTCTCCCCAGGGAGCAGGCAGCCCTTGGAAGGAGAGCCTGAAATAACCCGTGGCCCGCAAAGGACCTTGCAGCAAGCCCAGAGCCAGCAGAGACCAGGCATGGCACTGGGGAGAGCTCACCGACCATGAGTACCTCAGAGACCCAAGGGGGCTCCAGCTGGGGCAGTGTGGCATGCGGAGGGAGGTCCCCCGGCCAGGGTCCACTGAGCCTGTCCTACATTCGCAGGACACAGCAGCACCTTACACTCAGAGCATGCACCGCTGAAGCAGCCGCACCTGCCCAAGAGTTGCAAGGATCTGCTCTGCTTGCTGCACGTCAGCTGCCCAACACAAGGTTTTATTTGTCCCTCATCACATTTCCCTTCAGCACTGCTGTGGCTCTCCAGCCCAGCCAGGGGCTGTCAGCACTGCAGGACCAAGGCCAGCCCCTCAGCTTCCTCAGGGAGCCCCTATGCTCTGATCCCCGGGCTGAACATGCACTGCTGCAGACAACCAGGGGAACATGATGGATGTTTTGTCTCTGCGGTTGGTGTTCGGAACGTGCCAAAGCCGGCAGGGGAATGGACAAGCTACAAATCCACAGACCTTAGGTGGAGTTTGGAGAGCTAAGAGTTAGTGCTTCCACTGGGCCAGGGAGACAAGATTTCATCACACCCACAGCTGGTGCTGGCCTCTCTTCCCATGAGCACACAGGGCTGCCCAGCCAGCCAGCCAGCCCCTCGCCCTCACCCTGCGGAGAGCACACTGGCTCTTCCGCCTTTATGCTCCTATGCAAACATCCTCTGCAGCATCCAGGCCTCCCAATGGCCCAGCAGGTCCTCTCAGTGCCGCCAGCTCCTCTCTGGGTCAGCACAGCCTAGAAAGGACACACAGGACCAGAAGGGTGCAGAGCAGAGATGAGAATGAGCCAGGCCTGATAAGGAAACAAGAACACGAGTGCTATAGGGAAAAGAGACCGGCTTCTTCTGTTCTTCTCCCTCACAGCACAAACACAAGGGGACATTGCATGGGACCAAAAGGTGAAAAAGCAACCCTGATGACAAGCTCACTTGTCTCACCTCCTATGTGATTAGCCTATGGAACTCACTGCCACGAGAGGCCCCGAGACCAGGAATTCAGCAAGCTTATGAAGGGACTGGAGGTTTACGGAGACAATAAAGACACACCAAGCTACAGCAGTCAGTGGTAACAAACCTACTGGCAGGATATTCAACGTCCTCCTTCAGGGTGTAAAGTGCTCTCCATTAGAGACCAGCGTGGCCCTAACGGGGGCAGATTACATCACGTCTGCCAGGCCAGAGCTCACGTACCAGCCTTTGAAGCATCCAGTGGTGGCCACCATCAAAGAGGGGAGCCTGGCCTAAATCTGGGTTTCATCTAGTCTGGCAATTCCTTGGTGCTGACCTCTCTCCAACACCCACACCCGCCACCCCAGCTCACAGGCTGAGCATGTCACCCACCGATGTGAAATATAAATGTCTGCTCCCGATCCACTTTAAATCTTGCAGCTCCAGATGTCCTTCCAGACCAGCCATTTCCCTCGTCATGTGACCTTGACCCCCCGCGCCATTCTTTGCTGCAGGATTTCCACCTCCCTTCACACAGGCCCCAACAGATCGAGCGCCCATCCTGGGCTGGACCTCAGGCCTGCCAGCCTCTGCCCGTTTACACTCCTCCCGAAGTCCTAGTTCTTCCGGGATGCCCATAAAAGGGATTCAGTTTAAGACACATTTGTCGGGAGATAATTTAGACTGGATTCCCCCTTCCCCAACTGCCATGGGTGCAAGAAGCCCTGAGAGCCATTCACCCTGGGTCTCTCCTGGGGGCTCAGCCGGAGACCCCCTTGGCCCAGTGCAGGCCTGCCACAGGATCACTCTGTGTTAGTGGGTCATCGCCTCCTGCCTCCCTTCACCTGCTTGGTTTCTTCGCTGGCAGGCAGAGACTGTCTCGCTGCATCAGCCCCAGGCCCTTCATGTGGCGGGTACTAGCATGGCAAGGACAGCATCAGCTGGGAACGCGAAGCCTGACCAGAGAATAAACCAGGAATCTGGCACTTTTAAAGACTAACAAATTTATTTATCGCATGAGCTTTGGTGGGAGAAAATCCCACTTCGTCCAGTGCCACAGGACTCCTTGCTCGTTTTACAGGCCTCCTTGTTTGTTTTGCTAAACTGGACTAACACGGCTGCCCCTGTGGAGCTGAGCCGGAGCTGGCCATCCCCAGAGCCGCAGATGAACAGTTCGCTCCTGACCATGCTCATACGGTCCTGTAGGATTCTGCTACAACCCTCGCTGAGCTGCCTGGCTGCTCCCTTGCACAGATTGTACGGCTGCCAGAGAACCACGGGAGGTCGACCACGTACAGCCACCTCCCTGCAGCACACGGCTCTGTCCCCTGCTTCTGGCTCCCTAGTGATTCTGCTTCTTTGACCACCCCAGACACTGAGCTAAGGGGTTCCTGGGGGCAGCTGCTCCTCCTGCACCTCTCCTCCCAAAGCATGGATCTGCCAGTAAACACCCTTCCTTCTTCAGGCACTGTCAGCTCGGCCGGAAGCCTAGCCACCCTCTTCCCTGAGACACGCAGGAGCTCCCACGTACCCCTGCCCAGAGCCCGTGGCAACAAGGACACGGATTCCTCTGTCTGCAGCTGGTGGACAAAGTCCGCAGCACTCTTGCCGGCCCTGACAGCATCCACTTCCCCCCACAAGAAGATGTTCCCAGCCACGCAGCCCCGTCCCCACACGCTGCTTGCCGTCACTCTCTTGCGCCTGGTGTGAAGAATATTTCCTTTTACTCATGTGGGATTTGCAGCCTACTCCTTTCACTGGGTGACCGGGTGTCTTGCTGTATGTTATAGAGTTCGTAATGCTTCCTTGTTCACTTTCTCTGCACGAGCCATGATTTTATAGACCTCTATCAAAGGTCACCTCTTTTTGAAGCTGAGAAGAGCCAGTCCTCTTAACCTCCTCTCATTCAGAAGCTATTCCAGTTCCATAACCACTTTTGTTGCCTTTCTCTGTTCCTTGTCCAATTCTAATATGCATGTTTTTGAGATGAGACCAGAACTCTACACAGTAGTGAGTGTCTCATGGATTTATACAGTGGCAATATGATATTTGCTGCCTTATTATCTGTCCCTTTCCTAATGATTCCAAACATTCTGATGGCTTTTTTGACAGCCACTGCACGTTGAGTGGATGTTTTCAGAAAACTGTCCACAGTGGGTCTAAAATCGCTTTCTTGAGTGACACCAGCTTATCTAGACCCCATCATAGTTCAGATTATGTTTTCCAAGTTTGCATTTAACAACATTGAATTTCATTTGCCATACTGTTCCCCAGACATCCAGTTTAGTGAGTTCCCTACATCTGATGAAGTGGGTTGGAGCCCACGAAAGCTTATGCCTGAAGAAATCTGTTTAGTCTATAAGGTGCCACAGGACTCTTGTTGGTTTTGCTGTTACTCTTCACAGCGTGCTCTGGGCTTGTCTATCTTGAGCAGGGCTGTCCTTGGTGGGGGTGAGCAGGGAACCACTCTGGGCCCCACGGTTTGGTGGAAACCTACAGTGCCTCCATGCTCAGCCCCACACTGCCCTCCACGGGCAGGGGGTGCCATGTTTTGGTGGCATTTCTGGCCCTGACCTGAGAGTAGCGTGACCATGTGCCAGCCCAGAATCAAGGCAGGGAAGGAGCACAGAGTCTAGCCACCAGGCCAGCCCTACCTGTTCCCATGGGTGGACCAGCTGGTCCAGGGACAAGATGGGAACATGGAGCCTAGCCTCTGCCCAGGGCGGATCCAACCCCCCAGCATGGGGAGGCCGAAGGCCCCCACAGGCTGATTGGCCCTGGCCCTGCCCACCCCTTCAGATGGCCCCAATCTTAAGTATCTTTATATTCTCCATCTTCAAGCATTTGACAAAGTGGGATTTTCTCCCAGGAAAGCTCATGCGACAAATAAATTTGTTAGTCTTTAAGTGCCACAGGACTCCTTGTTTGTTTTGCTGAACTAGACTAACACGACTTCCCCTTTGGAAATTGTATTCTCTTTACATTTTGCCACTTCACTGTTTACCCTTTTCTTCAAATCATTTATGAATGCCAAAAACCACTGATCCCAGTATAAATCGCTAGGAGATCCTGCTGTTTACTTCTGTCTGCTGTGAAAACAGATAGTTTTTTCCCTGACTTTTATTTTCGCTCATTTAACCCATTAACTGATCCAGGACAGAACTTTCTTCTATCCCATGACTACTAAATTTGCTTAAGAGCCTTTGGTGAGGGACCTTGTCAGAAGCTTTCTAAAAGCCCCAGTAAACCATAGTCACCTTTGCCCGCCCACCTATTGACCACATCAAAGAATTCTAATAGATTGGTGAGGCATGATTTCTCTTTACAAAACCTGTGTTGACTCTTCCCCCAACAAATCACGCTCATTTATGTGTTTGGTAGTTCAGTTCTTTGTCCAATCCCTTCTCCATCTTGCTACCTTTTTGTCCTCCAATACTTTACGTAGTGCTATGCCCCACAATCGAATCATGCTCCTGTCTCCTGCCCCTTACTGAGCTGTCCTTCAAAGTGCCAGAGCAAACCATACACCACCTGGGACATAGCACAGGAAGCAGCACCAACACATGTGGCTCAGGAATGGCTCACACACACACACACACACACACACACACACACACACACACACACACGTGTGCGCACACAGAGTGTGGACAGATGGCTCCGCTCCCCACAGAGGCACTGTCACTAATGACAGGTCTTATCTCTGGGCACAGAAAAATTAAGAGACAGCAGACCCCTGTGTATGTGAAAGGCAGGGAGGCCGATGAGTTTGCCCATATACCAAGTGCCATTAGGAGGGGGAAGTAGGGGGCCATCCAGGCTGGCTCCTAAATTAATGAGTAGCAGGGAAGGACTTGGGGGTAAACAGTGGAGATGAGCAGCACCCTGGGATGGGAACATCAGGAAGATCACCCCACCAATGTGACACCCAGAATGGGGGCATGGAAAATGGCCTCCAAGGCAAAGGATGATACCCCCTTGCTTTGGTGCTGCCTGTTAGGCTGGACATCACCAGGCCTGCATAACAGGAGCCGACCTTCCATCAGATCAACGGGTGCTGAGCTGGATCCAAGACTGTTTGCAGCTCCACCTCATTTAATCCCAAGACTCCCCATCAGGCATGACGGCAGAACTCTCCGACAGACCCGCATAGGTCAGGACTCTCACACCTGCCAATGCCCTCTTCCCTCCCTCAGCCCATCCCGCCCCAGTCCCCCCAAAAACACTCCCCATCAGCTTATGCAAATTCAACTGGAAAGGAGGGAGAGCGGCTGTTTAACTGTTAATGCCATGTTGCAGTTACTACTGATGCCAGAGGCCAATGCAGACCTCACGTCATGTTGGGTGGAGCCTTAAGGGGCTCCGAGCATCACAGACAGGAATCACCTCACTGCACCCTGGATCCAGGCCTGGGGGGTGGGGGAGGCACCCAAAAACCATTTAACTCCACACAGTAACACTACCACAGGCTGGGGAGCCATGACGCATCCTCCATGCCAGTGAAACTGCTCATACCAGCATCTGAGTTCTCAGCACTTCCCGGGCACGACCCTGCTAAGCCTGAGAGATCTGCCTAGGGCTGACCAGCTGCAGACACAGCTCAGCCAAAAAACTGAGCCCGTGCAGCTACCTTGGGAAAATTTCTGTCTAAAGACACATGCACAATTGCCCAGATGACTTGGGTCGAACCTGAGACAGGTGAAGCCTGTAACACGCCTGGGGCAGCAGCAAGGAGGAGTGAGTTCTGGACCTGGATATCTCTATCCAGGAGCTGTTCACTCTGAGTACAGAATCACAGAAACAGGAAGGCACCATGAGAGGCCATCAAGTCCAGTCACCTGAACTCATGGCAGGACCAAGTACTACTGTCACCCATCCCTAACAGGTGTTTGTTTAACCTGCTCTTAAAATTTCCAGTGATGGATATACCACAACCTGCCAAGGCAACTTATTTCAGTGGTTAATCACCCTGACAGTTAGGAATTTTTTCCTAATGTCCAACCTAAACCTCCCTTGCCATAACTTAAGCCGGTTGCTTCTTGTCCTATCATTGATGGTTAAGAATAATTTTTCTTCCTCCTCCTCCTTTTAGGTACTTGAAAAAACACTTATCACATCCCTTCTCAGTCTCCACTTTTCCAGACTAAACAGATTCCAGCTCTTTCAATCTTTCTTCATAAGTCAAGTGTTTTCAGACCTTTAATCATTCTTCTTCTTCTTTTTTTTTTTTTTTTGACTTTCTCCAGTTTTCCCAAACCTTTCCTGAAATGAGGCACCCAACACTGACCACAGTACTCCAGTTGAGGCCTAGTCAGCACAGAGTAGAGCGGAAGAATTACTTCTTTTCTTATTTACAAGACTCCTGTTAAGATATCTGTCATGGAGAACCCAGAAAAGCCTCTTGGATCCCCTCTGTTCACAGCCCACCAGGACTCTGCTACGGTGGAGATTTCTCCCGTTCACCAGGGTCTCCACGCTACCTGTAGCCAGCTTCCCAAATCCAGGCTCAGAGAGTCCGATCCTTGCTCTGTCTGGTCTCCCTTGGGGGGGGGTTCCTCCCCCTACGAGGGTCCCAGGCGTCCCAATCAGCAGTGACACTCAGCCAGTGGAGCAGTCAGAGGGTTTATTAGCAATCCACTTAGCACAGCAGCTAGGACAGTTGGCTCTCAGATCACCTAGGAGGGCAGATAGTAAACCCCCAGGACAAGCCCCGGAGGTCCTGCCCCTCCGACCTCCATCTTCCTTCCTCCCTCTTCTCCCTTTGTTCTCCTCTCTATCCAGCTGCCCTGCCCCTGGTCTCAACCGGCCACAACCTGTCACCCCCAGGGGGTCCAGGTACGGTCGCACTAAAGCCTCTTCCCCCCTAGTGGTACCTATAGTTATCACACCCCTGTGTCCCATCACCAGAATACCATCACCAAAGAACAGGAACAGAAAAGAAGAACCACAGTAACCCAAGAGGTTTTCTTACTTCATCACAACACCCCATCAGCTGAGTGCCTTTGTAGACCAGGGTCAAGGTAACTTGGCCAGTCACCCAGGGCAGCTGTGGCGAGCAAGGAGTTGAACCCGGGGTCCTGAGGCTTGGCGAGGGCATAGCGGCTGGATCAGACTTCTGAAGCATACACATCTCAGCTGATCCCTGCTGCTCCGGCAGGACACTCAGGCAGCCATTCTTGGCTCTTGGCACAGTCCCTGGAAACATCCATGGGACCAAGCTGTTCCTGGGGGCGCTGTCATGTGCTCCATGCAGCAAGCAGGACTCCACAAGCTGACGCCTAGAGGGAGCATCCAAGTGCCTCCCAGGACAGCCCTCACCTGGTGCTTTTCGCTGGGATGCCACCAGCACCTCCAAGGAGCAGCCCTGGGTGTCTAACATGGGTGGAAAAGGCACTTGTGGCAAGTCATGACACTCAGACCCCAGGAACACCATAGGTCCCCAGTACCATGGGCATCTCAGGCAAAGCACGGAGAAACCCCACACTGGGGCCAGCAGCCCTGCAATGCCCTGACGTATCTTGCCCCATGAGCTGTCTTTCCAGAGCTACATGCCAGACCATTTATTCTCACCCACACGATGCCAGCGCATCCCTAGAAAGCAGAGATGCTGCCCCATCAAAGGCAGAAAGAAAGACACAGAGCATTGTCACAAGCTGAAGTGGACAGAGGGCTCGGCCTCAGCTATCTCTAAGGCTCCTGTCACCTTGATAGCCACAAGCTGATGGAGGGGGGTTTGGGGGCAAAGTTGAGAAGGGGGAGCAAGAGAAACCCAGAAAGGACCAAAGGGAGTGCACTGGTGGAATCTCTTCCTGGCTGCATCTTTCCTCTAGGATGTAGTGCCAGGAAGCCAGCTAGGTAAGGAACGCTGTGAGAAGAGGCCTGTTCAGACATTTCTCTGGTGCTGTTCATCCCAAAGCCCCTTGCAAGCTGCACTTTTACAGGAACACTCACCTACCCGCTGAAAGGCAGCTGCATCTGGGGTGGAAGACAGGCGCCACATGACAGCACACAGCAACCCTGCACACTCAGGACAGGAAGTGAAGATACAATATTTATCTGTTTGAAAATGGAAAAGGACTTTAGACGTATTTGAGATAGAAAATATGCTCCTCCCCTGCCCCAACACGGCTGATTGCCCAGGCTGGAACATGGTTGGGACACTGAGCCAGAGTAGATTAATCTTTTAAAGCAACAGTGGCAGTTTCAGCTCTCTCCCAATGTGGCTGATAGCTTGTCTGATTGTTTGCTGCCTTTGGAGAGGCGACTGTGCCCGGTGGGTGGGAGAGAAGAGCTGCGCAGGAGCATTACACAACAAGAATAGCTGCAGCTCAGAAAGGAGCCATTAAGCTCCTGTCTGCTGAGTCCTATTTTTTAAAGATGATGCAATTCTGCATGAAACTTAAGAGACTCTGACTGCTGAAGACTAAACCACATGGAAACCATCCCTGCATCCGGCCCTTCCCCTTTACATTGCCTCACTAAATGGCACCCCATGTTCCCCTTTACATTGCCTCAGCACATGTTGCCCTTTACACTGCCTCACTAAATGGCTTTCCAATAGCAGCCACAGCCAGGAGAGCCCAGCCAAGCCTGCAAACAGCATTAACCCTCCAAAGGGCGGGCAGCCCCTGGGAGTGCCGGCAGCCAGGCTGCACAGAGACAGAGGGGGCCTTCGTGTAGCTGGCAAGCAGGATTCTGTAACAAACCCTTCAGCCATCTGCCCCGATGCCCTGGGGACCCCAGTGCGGGAAGGAGGACCACTCAGCACTGCCGCTGAAGCTGATGAGTCAGGCCTTGTACAAGGCAACCGAAGGCCTTCCAGTTCTGCTGAGGCTGGTGTGTCCTCTGTGGCCTGCCACAGATGATGGAAAAGCAGGACCTGTGTGAGATGAAATATTGTTCCCCTGGCTTGGATGAGACCTCAGAACTTCTTTTCTGACTCCTCCAGGCCCTGGGGATGTCGCCTAAACAAAGGGATTCTTTGTACTCCCAGAACATCCACAGGGTGCCAGGCCCTCTGCTGAGAGCACTCCCGAGACAGCGAGGACCGGGCTGAGACTCGCCAAAGCCCAGTGGTTCTCGCCAGGAGAAGGCAGCCGTCTCTAAGGCTTTCCAGCCAAAGCCATTTTCAAAGAGGAACTTGAGGGTGACAGGTGCCATGAGCTCAGATGCAGGGGATAGAGCAGGAAGGAACAAAGATGCTAACACATTTAGCCTCCATGGAATGACTGCAAGCCAGTGGCACCCTATTCATCACACGTGCCAACCAACCCCCTCAGAGCCATCTCTACCGTAGAGACCTTATACTGCTTTCCAGAGAAGAGGGGAGGAGGGGGGTAATGGAGCACCCCCGCGACACGCCTCTCAAAGAACCTCAGTTACTGTGGTGGGTGCGTAACTGTATCTGCTTTGAGCAATGTCCCTGGGGGTGCTCCATTTCAGGTGCCAGTTGAGCAGTCTCTCTCATTGGCTGGGAGGTTCTTGGGACTTACTCGAGCAATCGACAATGACACCGTTAGGCCTGTTACCACACCTGATCCGAGCAGCTGATCAGCAACTCGTGTTCTGTGGAAATACGTTGTGAAGCCCAGGTGGCTGCTCTGCACACATCAATAACAGGAACGCTGTTGAGAAACACTAGAGGACACCACTGAGCTTGTGGAAGGTGTTTTGACCCCTTGTGCAGTTTTTGCACTCTTTTGTTGGTAACAGAAAGGGGTGCATCCTGGAATCCAGTTCAATAGTCTCTGGGTGGAGATGCAAAAAACAGTGCGAGACCTGTGGCACCTTATAGACTAATAGATTTCTTTGGGCATAAGCTTTCATAGGCTCCAACTCACTTCATCAGATGCATGAGATGGCAGAACCTCTGAATCATTCCATGACAGATGTGAAGAGCTCTGAGGATTTTCTGAAGGATTTTGTTCTTGTCAAGATAGAACACTCTTCCATATCATACGTTGAGGGAATGCAATAAAGCATCCTGTGAGGTTTTAGAAAGAAGGGGGTGATGCAGCAGCTGATTTATGGGAAAGGCGGATGCTGTTTTAAGGATAACAGTTTGGGTGAGGTCTCAGTGTAGTTTTTAATCCAAACAACATGTAGTACCAAACAAAACACCTTATAGATCCTAAGTATGTTACATCAACATTATTACCTATTTTCAGAGGGGTAGCCATGTTAGTCTGTGTACAGCAAAAACAATGAGAGCCTCGTGGTACCTGAAAGAATTGCAAATTTCTTTGGGCATAAGCTTTCGTGGGCTCCAACCCACTTCATCAGATGGGTTGCAGCCCATGAAAGCTTATGCCCGAAGAAATTTGTAGTCCTTAAGGTGCCACAGGACACTCGTCGTTATTACCTATATCAACCAAAGTTGTAATCTCATAAAAAAAAAATCAACTTTGTTTGACAGGCTCTATTTTCCACAGACCCATGTTGACTGGCATTATTTTACCCTCCTCTAATTTTTTTTATTATTCAAGCCCCATCTCAGCCACTCCAATATCTTGCAAGGGACTGATGTGACACAGATAGTCCCATAATTAGAGGCCTGCAAACATGCAGATATCCATGGATATCTGCATTATATCCGCATCCGCAGACACAACATGGATATCCACTGGCCATTTCTTCCGGGTGCAGATCAGATACAGGTCCACATATTTTTATCTTCTCAGAGCTAGGGCCCTGCAAATATGTGGATATCCATGGATAGCTGCATTATATCCGCATCCGCGGATACAACACAGATATCCGCAGACCATTTCTTGCAGATGCAGATCGGATACGGATCCATGTATTTGTATCCGTGCAGGGCTCTACCTATAATCACTTACTCATCCTGATTCCCTTTTTAAATATTGACATATTAGCTGTCTTCCAATTTTCTGGATCTTCCCCAGTGATCCAAGACACAATGAAAACCAACATTAATAGTCCAGTGACTTCCTCAGTCAGCTCTTTTCAAACTCTTGGATGCTCTTCTGGATCTGCTGATTTTAAAAGGTCTACGTTTAGCAGCTACTCTTTAAAGTCCTCCAGAGATACCAGTGGAATTGTTCATCATCATAAGCTATGACATCATCACCCAACTGCACACAAAGCCTGAACAGACAGAGATATCTTTCTGCATTCACTGAAGGACCTTTATAGCAGGCAGCCACCAGATTAAAGGCCAAGGCAGAGAAACCCCTGGAGATCAATAATTAGTGGTGAAAGCGAACCACCAGGCTGGGCCCATGTCTAACCCAAGTAACCACATGATCAAACCGTGGTCGTTTCCATGCTCCCCAGCAGCTGGACGGGAAGGAAAAGCACACTGCAGTAGGGAGATGATTACAGCTAGGGTGATAAATCGCACGCGCTGTGTTGGTGCTGAAGAAATCAATCAGAATTAGCAAGTATCATTGCAACATGCAAATTGGGAAAATGGAAGGTAATGAAAGCAAGGAGGAAAGGCGCCCGTGGGAAGGGGGAGGCTCTACTCCCAACGGTCACTGCAAAGTCTCAAGCAGCAGATGAGCTGGGCCAGGCACTCAGAGCCTGGCAGCAGGAAGACAAATCTTGCACTGGGCTGGTGAAGGAAGCACTGAACAGAGTGAGAGGAAACACTCTGTGACAACACAAGAGAGTGAAGTGAAGCCTTGTGTTGGTGGCCAGCTGCTGCTCTTCTGAAGGGGCTGATGACAATCTCCACCTTTTAGTCCTTACTCAGGGAGGGAAGCTCAGAGAGGTCAGTGGGATTAGGCACATCAGCATGTGTGATTCAACGTGCACAAACATTGCAAACTGGAATGGAAGAGCAGAGAACAACCAGAACGCCATGCCCAGGGAGGAGGTAGACACCAGAGTCACTAAAATGGACTGAAGGCTAGCTTGCAGAGAACAGCCCTGCCATGGGTTTGTAGATGGAGGTCCAGACTAAATCCTGTAACTCCATAGGTCTTTTCCACCTAGGATGCCGACCAGCCTGTGGTTACTGGGCAGGTTTGAGAAGCTGAGCCCACACTGTCTGCCAAGGGGAGCCCAGGAAGGAGACCACCATGATGTTCCCTTGGGTACAAATCACACAGGGCAAGGCAGGTGAGAAAGACCAAGACTAGGAAAGATGCAATCATGCCTGGCCCAAAGCAGCCTGAGCAGTGCTGAGGAAGGACCGACCTCTGAGGGTCAGTTTTTGGAGAAGCAGTTGACGCTGATGCCCTTTCACCAAGGAATTTGATATGGAGCTGGATGGAAACCACCCTGATGAGACCCAAACACTTGCTGAGCAGACCACAGGAGAGGGTAGCACAAGCCAGGCGAGATGATCAGCCAGGGCTCGAGTGGACTCTACTTCATCCAGGAGTGAGGGTCAGAGAATTTCAGCAGGTGTGACGGCACCATGCGTAAACCACTCATTGAATCAGACTCCCCAGGGCAGAGGGGTGTCTAAAGGCAAACCTGCAGTCTTACACAAATGTTGTTGGCACTGGTCTGCTGGAGATTCCTGCACTTTTTGCATGGGTCCCTCTGCACCAGTCAGGGACTCAGAGTCCCGCATCAGGCCCCTCTCGAGCAGTGTGCAGGGCCCAGGCTGGGATTTACATAGCGCCCAGTCTAGTCTGATTTGTAACTGATGCCCAGTCCAATAGCAGAGTAAAGCCCTGGATGTGCTCTGATGGCGATGGCAGCCTTGCCAGATCCCTGTGCCTGGCCTCCATGGACTTTTCTGGCTCTGTCACTTATGACCAAGGATCTCTCTTGCAAGTGGGAACCTCTGGTTGCTCCACTCTCCCCTAGTGTCCTATAACACCAGCGCCCTGGAGCAAGCCCAGCCTTGACAGTCACCCATGCAGCCCAGTTGATTTCTGGTGCTGGAGCAGGACAGGAGTGGCTGGTCCATCTGCAGTGCAGGCATTTCACTGCACACCAACAGCAAGACACGCTAAGAATGAAGACTTGTGGTTCTGAGAGGGTAGGAGGACCAGGACCAGCTAATCACATTCTCCTCAGGTCTAACAGGATCTGTAATCCAGGGCTATGAGGTGGGCGAGGGAATATCTGGTACTGGACCAGATGCTGAGTCTTTATAGTACAGGACTCAGAGCCCTGGGCACTGTGCAAACACACAGAGAAATTCTCTCTGCCTCAGGGTTACATGCTGAGATGTGCAATACGCAGTGCAGTTTGGGGAGGTGCGTTAAAACCACATTTGTATTTACAGCCACATTTCTAGTTTGTTCTTATTTACATCACGTGCTGGCTGTCTGCACCCACCACTAAGGACTGGCTGCCCACATCAGTTACTGTCCTGCACATGGAGTAGCTCTGGCCAGGCTCCATAACCGGCTACTCACTGTTCGGGGGATTGCTACGATTGACAATAATTAGCATGGCCACTGACCACCTAAACATCCCTGGGACCTCACCTCCATCATCCCCGCAGAGGTGCCTCCCTGGCCTGGCATCTGCGCCTGTTGGTCCTGCTCTAACTTAGGAAGTGACTCTTTGGGGAAGAGCCTCAGTTTCTTCTGTGTAGAGCAATCTGCACGTTACCATTTACTGCCTGTTAACACAGCCGTACGCCAGAGGAAGGCTGGCCGCATAGTGATGGCCCAGCACTGGAGCCCGGAGAGTGACTGGCCCCGTGGAGCGGCCCAGCGCCGGGACCACAGAGAGCGACTGACCACGGGGAGAGGGCCCAGCACCAGGACCATGGAGACCGGCTGACCCCCATGGTATCGACCCAGCGCTAGGACCCCAGAGAGCGGCTGGCCCTGTGGTGATGGCTCAGTGCCGGGTCTCTGGGGACCAGATTTCAATTTCCAGCTCTATCACAGACTCTTTCACTGACCTGGGAGTCCCAATCCCCCCGGCCCCAGTGCCTGCCTGTGAATTGAGGCCAACCACCATTCCTTCATCTGACTGGTCTGTTCAGCTGAGCACCCTTTGGGGCAGGGGGTCTCTGGAGCATCTCGCCCAGTGGAGCCCTGATCTCATGTCAAGTCTCTAAACTCTCATGTAGCATGAATGACCTTCCTGAGTTTGTGGTCACTGCTGGACCCGATGCTGCTTTTGAGCACACTGCTACTTCACGCACTATGAAACGCTTGGCAGCGTCTGACAGGAAGGAAAATTCCACTCAAATATCAGTTCCCTGGACTCCCACAGTGCTACCCCCAGATGAAACGCTTCAGATTTGGTGTTTAGGCAGGGGTTGGCACGTAGGTGCTGACCTCTTCGGCAGAGGTTCCCTCCCTCTCACCTTCTCACCTTACACGGAAATCTTTCTGCAAGAGAGACCGCTGGAGGGGATCTCTGTATTGCAGCCATGCTGACAGCACCTTCATTAGCCATCTTCAGGAACCACCATGGTCCTGGCCCACTTGGGAAGCTCATGACAAACCTAGGGGAAGGCTAGTTAGTAGTACGTTGGTGTTTCTCTTAAAGCACCAGCTCCGGGAATCCCAAGAGCAGGGAGGAGTCATGATGTCCAATAACAAAGTCTCCACCCTGCTGCTTGAGGAGAAAAGCTTGCAAACATGTGCTGAATGTCCTCAAGGACTCCAAACCCACGGTCCCAACCTTTATCTTGTGAAGTCTCATGGTTTTCTGAGGCCTGAGTCATGGTTTTTTGAAGGCTTGGGGCTGCCTATGCTGGGTTAATGCCAGGAGTGGGGGCAAGTTAGGGGCTTTAGCCCAACCCATTGCTTTGCAAGCTCTGCATAAAGCAAAGGCTGAATTAGCACCATCCAAAGCCAGATGCTCTGGAAAAACAAGAGCCAAGAAGCAACCTCTACCCGAGGCAGCTGCAGCACCACAGAGATGTGCCTGACACTGCACAGATTGGCGCTAGGAGAGGGAGACATTTGGCAAGCACAGCTACCCTTCCTCCCACACTTGGCCTCTTATCTGCCTTGAAACTGCATTTTGGGAAGCGATTAAATTGGTTTCAGAGCCCAAAAGGGTTTTTCCTATTGAAATGCAGAGACCCTGCCACCCCTCAGAAAGTGACCCTCAGCCCAGCACATCCTGCAGCTGGCCAGGCAGGCTGATGGCATCAAGCTGGAAGGGTCACAGCCTGGCCATTCCCCAGCATCCTTTGCCCAACGCAGGACCGATCCTCACCAGCCGTCTGCCCCTGCACTGCTTTGCCCAGCCTTTAACCCTTGGGTCCACAGGGGCAGGACTTCTGTGAAGAGAGGCAAGCGCTGGGGGCTTCCAGAAACGTCACGCAAAACTGCTCGGAACGGGTCTGGGCATTTGGGAATCTGTCTGAGCATTTTAATTAGCTTTAAAAATTTCATAGGGGTCAATGAGCACAGCCCACAGGAGGGGCTCAGTAGCTGGGAGTCTCAAATTGAGGCTCCCTGATGCAGCCTTGGGCTTTCATGGTGGATGGGTGTGCTGGGGCTGGGAAAAGGACCAGGTGGACATGGGGGTTGGCACTGAAATTGGCTTAATGTTTGCTACCCAGAAAGCTATAAAGTGTCTGTAGAGTAGCAGCAGGGGAGAAGAGCCCACTGCCCCCTTGTTGCCATCAGCTGGACAACGTGAACACGTTGGACTTTTGCAGAACTCCAGCTGGGAGAGGTGGCGGTGAACATTTGGGCGGGAGGGGGAAGAGGACTCCTGGGGGAAACTGGGGAGCGAGGGTTACAGAGCAATCTCCCAATGGGATTCTGGCTTCAGCCTCAACACAAAATCCAGCACTGCTCCAAATCAACAACAATTTTCTCCTCTGGAAAAGCTTGATTCTTGCCAGGAGTGAGATTCCCCTCCCTTCGGTTACTGCTGAGTCTCTACCCACCCTGTCAGGTTCCCTTCCTGATGCCCAGCCAGCCAGCTGTCATTGCTGTCAGAGCTTTGCTCTAGGCACCAGCCGTGGGGCAGGGACCTGGCCTCCCGTTTGCCATGGAAGCCCCCTGAGATCACCAATGCACGGCCGTGGGACTGGCACACTGAGCCCCTTCCATGGGCTCATGGCCACCTGGATTTCCTGCCACGCAATCCCTGGAGCAGCCTCATCCAGACACCCTGCTGCACAGAGGCTCATAAACTCTAAGGCCGCCTAGTCTGACCTACTGCATGTTGCAGGCCACAGCACCTCCCTCATCCCTCCTGTGACAGACCCCTCGCCTCTGGCTACTTCTGGACACTCGCCACTTTCCTCTGGCTACTTCTGAATTCGTCAGGTCACGGTCACAGAATTCACCATTTATAGCAGCTGGAACCTGCAGGGCTCCCAAGCCCCATTCTCCTTTGCATCCTGTACCGAGGCACAACCAGGCTCTGCAGAGGAACTGCCAGGGCTGATGCGCAATGTGCAGGATTTCTTTAAACCTAATGATGCCTCAGGTCTCCCCAGTCCCATCCAATCCTGCTGGCCTTTGGGAGTTCAAGAATGTCTTTGTCCTTTGCTGCACCTAACAAATACTGCCACCAAGCCGGTCCCCGGCCCAGCCAGACTATATGTCCCCCTGCACACTCTCGCCAGTGCCAAGAAGCAGGCTGCCAATGTCTGCCTCAGTTGTCTTAGCATCTTGCTGCAGATGCAGCAGAGAACTGCAGACCTGTTGCAAATGGGACCCAGCTTCCGGACAGCAGCTGCTGAAGCAGGTTCTCCAGCTCCTCCGGCCAGAGCCAGGATGCTGTTTGTCCTGTTGCACGTCCTCTCCTCCGGCACCCAGATGCAGACACAGGCAGAGGAATGTGTCCTGCCATGTACCCTGCAGCATGGTCCCTCCAGGCCCTGTGTGTCCTCAGGGGCGAGGAAGAGGACAGGAGACATTTGGAGATTCTAGGGGATGGCTTCAGGTTCTGACAGGTGGACATAGCAGGCCAGGAGCTTAAATGCCCTGATGCTATAATGCATGGCTCAAATGCTGCAAGAACTCATTTTCTCGCCTGTATTTCTGGATGAATCCCTGAGCTTCCCCTCTGCTGTACTGAGCAAACACTCTGGTTTGCACAGGTTTAAAAGCCAGGGCCTTGGGAAGACAAGATGCGGAGAGAGACTGACCAAGAACTGGCAGATCCTTCTTCCACAGAGATGCTGCACAAAGGGCTGGTCAGGCCCAGCCTCAGCTGAACCTTGTTCATGCTCTGCAGAGACCTTTCTTGGTGAACACCAGAGAGAAGCTGAGCATCAAGCTTGCAATTTAGGATTTAAGCACCCCCCCATCCCACATCTGCCACTGCTCCAAGCCCCATCCACAGCGGTAGCCCCAATCTGCCAATCCTCAGCCCCAGACGCACTTGCCAGGTGCCTCGTTTCTGGCCTACAGCCCTTCCTGTTGCTATTCTCATTCTGATCTCCCACAGTTCAGCCTGCATGGTCCCTGCCCTTCCCACCCCGGGACCCCTTGCAGCCCCCCGCCAGCAGGGACTCCTGCAGAGTGCCACGCTTGGCCGGTTGTGGGTAGTTACAGCTTCCAAACTCATCTCACCTGTGACTTAGCAAACGTGATGTGAGGGTCCAGGGGTGAAAAGCTACT
Source organism: Podocnemis expansa (assembly GCA_007922195.1). Taxonomy (NCBI): domain Eukaryota; kingdom Metazoa; phylum Chordata; order Testudines; family Podocnemididae; genus Podocnemis; species Podocnemis expansa. Next base: position 1,103,065 of record ML682046.1, read on the forward strand.
GAGTGCTGCATCCCCTATTGCCTCATGCTGTCACCCCCCAAATACAATGTTCCACTGCACCCTACAGGCACATCAGTTTGCCTTGCACACCCTCCAGCCACCCTGATTTTCTCCCTCAGCTCAGACCTAAACATCACTCCACACAGCCATCCCCTTTACTGCATACAGATTGGAGGAGCCTCCTTTTTTGTCTGAAGCCCTCAGATGCCCTGGCAGTGATTGCCAGATGTGAATGCAGGCAGGGCAGGGTCAGATGTGACACCTCCTCCCAATTAAGTGCTGGTAAATAGTACCAGCCTGGAATCACAGATCTCAACAATGAAAATGATTAATTCCCCATTCTCAGATCACCCCTTTTCCCAGCAGCGAAGGGGGATCCGTTACTGACAAGCAACACGGGCATCAGACACACCCCGGCCGCTAGCACAAAGGATTCCAGCCTGCAGTGCTGGTGTCTTCCTTCAGGCTCCAGCCCACCGGCTTGTGTGCAATCGATTTACCACCCTGCAGAAAGAGCCCAAGTCACAGACAGCAGCCTCCCCCTCCTCCTCCACCCCACCATGTCCTTTGTTTCTTGGCTTCTCATGAAAGCACTGCCTGTCAGAACAGATTTCATGCTGCACAGCATCACAAGCAGGGACGCGCAGAGAGCATGGCACCACTCCGGACCAAAACAAGCCACACGGGCTCGGCTGTCATGGCAGACAATGGCGGGCAGTGTTGCTGCATCAAGAGGGCAATGCCAGGCCAACGCCTGCCCGCCTCTGCAGGACTGACCCGCCCAGGAGCCATGGATGTGAGGACCGGCTATTTCACGCCTGCAAGGACACAAACATTATACCACAACCCCAGCCCTCTCGCATGGACAGCGATTGCAACAGCCTCCCACCCGCCACAGCATTAAAGGAACAAAGCAAACCGGGCAGCTTGGGCCCAGCGAGGAGCTGGCAAACCCCACAGACACATAACTGACCCAGAAACCCCCTGTGGGCCAGAGGAGCATCCCCAACCATCTCCCTAGCTCACCTGTGCAAGGAGCCTTCTCATCCCCTCCAGTGGCACTGACAGGACCACCGCCCCGGCAGCAGTGGGCAAGCTGGGGCCGCGCTCTCCTCTCTGCCTGGGCGGGGGGAGAGACACGGTCAGTTTAACAGGCTTTGGTCCAGCTGCATCCCTGGCAATGCAGAGGGTCTGCGCAATCACAGCCCCATCTCCCTGCTGCTGTGACGCGGTTGCCGTGCGAAGGGCCAGGCATGCCCACTGCACAGCGTGCAGGACCGACAGCAAGGCAGGGATGGGAGGAGGTGGCGGAGGGGGAGGGGAGAGCAAGCCGAGCCAGCGGGAAGATGGAGGACTGGTTCTGATCAGGGAGGGGCAGCTCGCAGTCACCTGCCGACTCCTGCTTCCAGCCCCAGCCTCAGCAGTGAAATAAGATGCAGCTCCTGCTTCGAGCTGCCTTTGTGCTTTGGATGCTGCTCGGCCTCCAGCTTCCTGCACTCCTCCCTTGGCATCAGAAGGGGGGGGCACCGCTGGGCGCTTGCAGCCAAACCCCCAGCAGCACAGCCCACGGAGAGAAGATGCTGGTTGGCCTGTAAGTTCCCATGGCCATCCAGGAGCTGCAGGGAAGATTCGCGCCTGTGCTCCCCAAACAACAATGCATACGGCACCCCTGAAAAACAGCCACCTTCAAAGCAGAGCAGAGGGTGGCAGCCAGGCACTCGGCCAGTGCAAACGCATCCCCCGGCGTCCCACCGCCAACAATTCATGCTCAGATATGCTGCGAGTCTTTAAATCATGACTAGCTTGGCTGCTGTGTAAAGCGGGGGGCTCACAGGCTGCTCACAGACCAAGCAAGGCCAGGCCACCCCTCTCTCATGCACAGGTGGGGCCCTCAGAGCCCTGCTTGCACACGCAAGGTTGCCTCTCCATCCACCATGCTCCCATCCTGCTGGAGCAGGTGGCTCTGCTGAAAGATTTCGAGCCCCGTGACTTATTGGAGATTTCTGCTCTCGGGAGGTGCCGCCTGGTGCAGCGGCACAGCCTGGGGTGAGCCCAGCGAAGACCCCTGGCAGCCACCCTGGTGCAGCCACCGCTGTTACTGCCAGGGCTCACCCTGACAGAGGACAGCTGGGCACCAGCGGCCAGTCTACGCTCGTGTTTCGGCACCAGGCGTCCAGTGCCACCTCTGCTGTCAGGGCCAGGGAGTCTGGTCTTGTCACTGGCAGCCCTTCCCAGAGGCCATGAGGAGAGCTGGCCTTTAAACTCTTCCCAGCAGGGACGCCCCACCAGGGAGGCCTAGGTGCCTGTCCGTGGTCCACAAACCCGTACAGCTCCAGCCACTGTGGGACACACGAGACCCCTGCTGTTTCTTGAGGATGGAAGGAAAGAGCAGGAGGGTGATTTCCGAAGGGCCGTGGGTGGGGATGGCTGGCCGTTCCTGATCTCATCTCTGAGGTGTATGCTTGGGCTCTCGCGGCTCATCCGCCGTCTCCCCTCCAGACCGCTGAGAGCCACCCATGCCGTCCACCCCCTCCCAAATCTAGAGTCAGCTTTCTCCTGCAGTGAGCAGTGCACCCCACTACTGAGGCCACGGTGGACTCTGACTCCCACAGCTGGGGGCCACGCAGGCTCCAGCCGCACTGCCAGTGACCCTGCCGATGGCAGAAAGGTGCCCGTGACAATCAGGGGGTGGAGGGGTGAGACACATTGGAAAAGCGGCAGGGCTGCCCCGCGCCGGCAGATAAGGGGAGCCGAGAGCTAGCCCTGGTGGATGTCCATTTCACCCCAGGGGCGGTAAGTGACCAGCCTCTGCCAGGCACCCCATTAGACAACCAACAAGCCTGCCCCACGGTAATTCAGGGGACGTGTGGAGAGCCGTGCAGCTGCTGCACAGAGACGAGACAGAATCTCATCTGGGCAGCTCAGCAAAACAAGTCTTGTTACCCAGGAGACTTATTCCCACAACCAGGAGCAGAATGGAAAATATTCTGGTGGCCTCCAAGCCCTGCCAGCCCTGGCGCTATGAGAGATGAATGCCAATGGACCAAGCAGCTCTTTGGATTCCTGTCCCTGCCCCCAGATGCTGACTAGCCAACTTCTCAGCAGAGACTGCAGCTTCACGTGGGGCAGTCTGTGCCTGCACCTGCCCAATAAACTAACCTAACCCGCTCAGGATCTCACCTGGCCTGGCGCAGCCTGCACCCAGGGGCTGCAACACACAGGTACAACCCTCAGATGGGGGACACTGCACAGACTAAACAAACTAGCCCAGTGGTTCCCAACCTGTGGTCCACGGACCCCTGGAGGGCCGCAGAGTTACTTGTAGGGGTCCATGGATAGGCTGGGAGTTGGGGCTCAACGATGCCAGCGGCGTGAGCGAGATGCTGGCAGCGCCAGCCAGACAGTGGCAGGGAGCTGCTCTGCCCTGGGCTGGGAGTTTTCTAAAACTCTCCCACCAACCTGAGCACATTCAGATCACGCGGAGGGCGGGAGGAGCAGCCTGTGGCATGGCCTCTGGTGGCCAGGTAAGGGGGCCCTGAGTGGGCAAGGGGGCAGACAGCCACCAGGCAAAGGACGCAGGGGGGTAGGGGGTCGGCCCAGGGCAGTGGGAGAAGCTGGTGGCAGAGCAGGGGGGTTAGGGTGACTTGGGGCCAGACCCCACAGGCATCCCCTCGCTGCAGCTTGGCCACTTGGTGGCGGGGGCCAGACCCTGCCGTGGAAGAGCCAGAGCCCACCGGTGACCCCCTCATTGCGGCTCTGCGGCTCCGCAGCCGGGGCCAGATTCTGCTGCCACAGGCCAGAGTCTGGCAGCAGTGACATGACATCTTACACTGGGCCAGGGGACCGCAAAGATTTTTTCTATAGTAGAGGGGTCCCCAGCTCTTACAAGGTTGGGAACCACTGAACTAGCCTATTCCAGCCATGGCCCAGCCTGCAGAGGCTGCAATGGCCAGGTACAACCCCCAGACGGGCGACACTGCACAGACCCAATGAGCTAGCGTATTCCTGCCAGGGCCCAGCCCACAAGAGGCTGCAGCTGCCTGGCACCATCCCGGGGTATTGTCATTAGCAAATCAGAAAGATGCAGAGAGAGAGGCTGGAGGACTCCCAGTCAACACAGCAGCTGGGCCCCATTGCCTCCCTGGCACCGGGTGGGGGGAAAGCAGAGGAAGCTCCCACCGCAAGCGGGATAGGACTACAGCCTCCAGCCCAGCCCAGTGCTCTGCTGGGGCCCGGGCCCTAGCGCTTTGTGTCATTTTCCAGAAAGGCAGGGATCGGCCAGGAGCCAAAGAGTGAAGCAGAAGCTGCACCCATAGGGCCTGGGGACTGAGGCTTCCAGACAAGCCTGACCGAATCCCCTGGTAGCCCCAGTCTCTTGCAAGGAACGAGCCCAAGCAGTGCAGAGAAAGCTTTGGCCAAAGGCGGCAAGACAGCGCTGCAGCCCACAAATCCCCCCATGGAGCACAGTCCTCTCGCTCTCAAGGGGCGGAGCTGACTCCTGCAAGGAAAATGCCACGTGCCCTGCATCTCACACATCAGGATACAGCTCTGCCCATTCTCTCACTCTCTTCTGATGGCAACCGCCTTGTGGAGAAATAGCAGAGAAAAGACTTGGAACCTATGTTCCCTCTAAGCTGTGCACGTCTGCATGTGCACACAGGTTGTGAAGCCTGCACACACAACAAAATGAAGTGTGCACAAAAAAATTCAACAGTGCTAATATTTTTGCTTTACTTTAAGTAGGTAATTTCAAATAGCATGCTTCAAATAAGGTTTTGTAATTTATAAAATCATTTCCATCACCATATCAAAATAAAATTTAGATATTATTTGCATCATACACATTTATTTCATTGCACTCACAAGTTTGGCCACAATCACTGGCATGCGCACAAATTTGAACACTGGTTCCAAAAATTTGCACAAAAGAAATTTTTTGGCACACACAGCCTACGAAAAGTTAGAGGGAACATTGCTTGGAACCACATCAATCAAGATCCTGCTCTTTCACTCGCACTGTCTCAGTAAGACGCAACTGCTAGGGCATGCACAGCCACACAGGGAAGAAGTGAGAGCCCCCGGGAAACTTCTGGCCCTGATTGCTACTGCTTCTCAGGCTTTCCAGCGAGTTATCCCCGTGAGCAAGAGTAGCCCAGACCTGGCTCTCTGGCACCCATGGGCAGCTGCTCTGACATTGCCCGAGCTAGCTGCAGAATGGAAACTTTTCTACCTGAAATCCCAGCTTGTTCTTCAAGCTGCAGTTCTGCTCTCACTCAGCCACGTACCATGGATTAGAGCCCTGCAAATCTGTGGATATCCGCAGATATCCGCCTTATATCCGCATCCACGGATACAACACGGATAGCCGCGGACCATTTCTTGCAGATGTAGGTCAGATACAGATCCACTTATTTGTATCCGTGCAGGGCTCTACCATGGATCATTACCAAGGGCAGAACAAGCCCCAGTGCACCTGCGCTCACACACTGTGCTCCGTGCCATCATCTCTGCATGCAGGATGCCTTGCCAATATCGTTGGCTGAGCAATGTCAGAAATGTGGACGGCTTCACTGTGTGCAAGCTACAAGATTCCCCCATCTGATGCTCTCAACACATGCTGCAAACAGACAGTAGCAAATAGGTTTGTCCCAAACAAAGGAATGTGCACTCTGCTTCATTTGCAGGAAAGCAGTAGAGAGTCATCACGCAGGAAGGGAAACAAAGGAAGATCAAACAGGTGACTAAAAAAACAACACGGAGCATCCTTCCACACAGACCTTGTGTCTTCTGGGTCCCCACTGGAAATGTTTTTCAAGAGGGGGACTGAACCTATAAAAAGGAGGGACAAACACCCAAAGCACCCCCTTTCTCTGCCAACCAATTCACTGTCTTTGAGGAGACAAAGACAGCAGCCACTGGGCAGAGGAAAGTCCTCACTCAAGAAGTTTGGTCAGCAAGATGACTTTGAGCATGCTGTGGTGAGACACCTCTGCTTTGAATACAACATAATTTATTAATTAGGCACCCATCTAATTTTCCTTTTCTTGTAAAAAATTCTGATTTTCTTGCCTCTTTACTTGTACTCACTTAGCATCTCCCTCTTTGTAGTTAACACACTTGTTTTTATTGTTTTGATAACTCCAGCTTGTTTAAACTGAAGAAACTCCACTTGGAGTGGCAAGCTGTATGCATATGATTCCTTCCACAAAAATAATGGCCCTAAATTATACAGCTTGCACTGCCTAGCAAGGACTGTAAGGGGGCCTATAAGCCCCATTCAGGACTTAGGCAGGAGGAGGAAGGCAGCTTCCCTTCCCTGCAAACAAATGGAAGTGCCACGCCCAGGCTCAGCTGCAAATGCTGTCAAGCTTGGAGACAGACAGCCACAGCTGCCCCTTGAGAAGGCAGTCAAGCCACGGTACGACAACAAGGGCAGAGGAGCCCAAGATGGTGGAGCATTCAGCTCTGCTTCAGGCAGTCTCCCCAAGTCTCCAAACAAGACAGCCCCAGTGCCAACACTGAGGATAACAACAAAGCAGAGCCTGCCCCAGCTGGGGAGCCTGAGCCGAGACCACAGGACAGCCCAGCTGAAGCCTAACCAGCAGCAACCTGTGACTAGGCCATACATTGCTGGAGGGAATCAGAGACGGGGAGAGTGCTGGGGTCACCCTGCCGTATAACCCAGGCTGGTGGGAGCCAGAGCACCAATGGCAGGCTGCAGTTCCACCCCGACACCCACGGTGCTGATTGCATGTTGGTAGGTTGTCTGTGACTGGCTCAGGTTGCCACTCCTTCAGCAGGGCACATGAGACACCCAGGGATGCAGGACAGAGTAACGTAGCTGCTCATTAGTTTGCATTGTGCCCTGGTATGTCTCAGAGTACCTCTCCCCGTTAACTGCCACGTAACCTCCCTGCTCTAACTACAGCATCAAACAGAGAGCAGATTGGCTCCTGCCGCTGGCTCACACAAGCATATTTCAGTCTGTGTGGCCTTACAGGTGCCAATGGAATTAAAACTAAACAAAATTAACCTGATGTGGGACATATTACATGGATCAAAACTGGGTAAGTGACAAGCCCCAGGATGGGATTGGAAAGGGAGAATTGTCATTAAGCAGGTGTGTTTCTATTGGGGCCGCACAGGGATCAGCTCTTGGCCCTATGCCATTTAACATTTTTATGTGACCTGGAAGAAAACATAATCACCACTGAAGAAAGTTTGCAGATGACATAAAAGTTACAGGAATGGTAAATAATCAAGAAGACAAGTCACTGATATAGAGTGACCTGGATCACTTGGTAAGCTGAGCACAAGCAAACATTATGTGTTTTAATACAGATCCATATAAATGGCTCCATCAAAGAACAAAGACTGCAGCCATGCTTACAGGCTGTGGACTCTACCCTCTAAAAACATATCTGGGGCTCATGGTGGAAAATCAGCTGAATGTGAGCTCCCCATGTGACTCTGTGGCCAGATGAGCTAATGCTGTGCTGGGACGCTGAAACAGGGGAAACTCAGTTTGGGGTACAAAGGTTACATTATCACTGGTGCAACCACTCCTGCAATCCTGTGTCCTGTTCAGGTGCCCACAGTTCAGAGAAGGAGGCTGGTAAACTGCAGCGTTCAGAGAAGAGACACAAGCATGATCGAAGGATTAGAAAACTTGTCTTATAGTGAGAGACTCAAACAGCTGCATCTATTTAGCTTAACAAAAAGAAGGCTAAGAAGTGACATGACCAAAATCTAAAAAGCTCACCCAGGGAACAAGTTTAATAACAGACTCTTCAAGCTAGTACATGATCCAATGGCTGGAAGCTGGAGCTAGACAATTCAGACTGGAACTAAGGCGTACATTGTGATTGTGAGAGTAACTAACCATTGGAACAATTTACCAAGGGTTGTGGTGCTTTCTCCATCATGGACAATGTTTCAGTCAAGATGGGATGCTTTTACAGATGACCTGCACTAGGAATCATCTCAGGGACGTTCACTTGCCTGTGTGACACAGGCGATCAGACCAGATGAGCACAATGTTCCCTTTTGGCCCTGGCATCTATGACTATGAATCTATTCTAATCCACAAATCTGAGTGCTGGCTGCAGATGAATCAGCAAGGAAGCCAGGTGATTTGTGGCCACTGGTGCCGATTCAGCACCACCCCTTGCCAGCCCTCTACTAGGAGGGGAAGGAGAGCTGGGTGACTGGGTCCATATGATGGAAGGAACATTTGTACATGGGCTCTGGAGCAGAGCACTATCTTCCACAGTCATTCTCCAGTTGCTCATGACAGAAATGGGAACCGCAGAGGAGTCATGGCACGCCTCTGCTCCCAGGCGAGGTTGCCTGGGAGGTGTGAGTACTGGGTCTGATCTGCTCTAGAGACAAGGCCCCCATTTCTCAGCCGGTGGGATGTGACAGGCAATTAGACAAGTCACAGGCACTGGAAATTTTATTCCAGTCTGAAGCACAGAGATTCTTACTCTCCCCCCACGCCCAGGGGTTAAAGTAAGCTGGAACACCCTGGAACACAGTTTCAGGGCCCACAGATCTGATGGGCCAGAGTTCTGGGCCCCAGAATCTAGAAAAATTGGGCGCACGCATGCACGAAGGGTGCCTGGACAATACAGAAAGGGGGCCCAGAGATTAGGAAGGCTCCAGGGCCCCTCTAATTATACTTTAACCACTGCCCACCCCCACCCCTTCCAGGTCAGGTGGTCTGCTATAATCACATGAATCCAGGAGCTGGGGGCTGCAGGATATCAAATCTTGCAAGATTCATAGTAAAATCTTGGCAGCTGGCCACACTGCATGACACTCCCCTCAAACACAGAGCAGGCTCCCCAACTGCTCATTGCTGTACATTCACACCACCTTTCCACACCCTCCTGACTGCCCTGAGTCAATGAGGCACTTGTGCACTGTGGGGGGAAAGCTCCAGAAATGGCCTGCAAGTTCAGGACAGAACTGCTCCCCATTCCATGCCCCTGGAGCTAACCCGGATCCCAGGCTCCCAGCTCAATCAGCAGGTGCAGGCAGGGTCCAAAAGTCGAAGCTCCAGTCGTGCTCCACGAGCATCTTTGGAGGAGGAATCTGGGTCTCCTGCAGATTCTGCCACCTCTCCTAACAGCCCCCCATCCCACCCCACAGCCGAGGGCACGGCTGCAGGAACTCCAGGAAAGGGAGCCACAGCAGCTGGAAGGGAAGCGAAGCCAGGAAGGCTTCTGGAGAAAGCAGCAAGAGCAGCCACGGGGCTGCAGAACGTGGATGACCAGCAACGGGGATTGCTTACAGGGTTGTTCTTCAGCGCTCCCCATCTCAGGCACCAAGTCCCAGCCCGAAGGGTCAGGCCAGGCAATGGGCTGCGGTAGGGCCCACTCCATCCTGGCTCTCCAAGCAATGGATCCCCTAGCACTGAACTAGTTCAGATGAAACCCAACCCCTACCGCCTGGATCATGGAGTGGCCTCACCCTCCCGTTTCAGGACAGCAGACCAGTGCTGTCCCCCAGCCTGCACAGCCAGGCTGCGAGGCGCAGCACCTTGGGAACAGAGCCCAGCCCCAGAGCCACACCTTAACTCTGCACGCCCGAGTAGCCAGGGGTGAGGGGGGCACAGAAAGGCCTCGCTGACCTCTGGAGTCTCAGCTTTTGTTTCAGAACCAAAGGGCAGGCCCTAGCCACGGTGGCTGGGAAGGAAACCTTGAATGAAAAAATGAGCTAAGTATGCCTGAGCCAGCCAAGCCTCCCTGAGTTTACAGAAAGCCTGAAACAAGATCTGGGACACAGACGCCCCTTTTGGCTTCCATGCTGCTAGTTCGGATGTGGAGGGAGGTTAAATGGCAGCACTGATCATTTCACTGGTCAGAGCATGGGAGTGAGAGGAAGGGTCATCTCACAGTTCACATGCCCATGCTTGCGAACAGGGGACAGCAAACAGGGGAGTTTGCGAGGGAAGGAGTTGGTGCCAGGTGCGTCCTAGGTAAGTGATTGGATTGTGTCTTTTTCCCTCCAGGTGATTGCTGTTAGGTGTGGGACTGTGCTTGTGTGATTGGGTGGGGGCTGTTTGCACCATTGTTCCCTGATCCCCTCTAATCACCAGCCTCTAGCAGCCTTGTGATTGGCCTGCCCCCTGTGTGACTAGCAAGGGGCCAGGGCTGACCTAGGCAGAGAAGGCTTTTAAAAGCTAGAGCGACCCAGTCTGTCCTATGATGGGGAAAGTCTCTCAAAGCATGTCTACCGGGTAAGAAAAAGCCCATTGCACCAAGTCTCCCATCCCAGATCAACTGAATCAGGTTGCAGAGCCCAGCCTGCAGGGCTAAAAATTGCAGTGGTTTTGCCAGAACCAAGACCCTGAGACCCCAGTGCCTGAACATCAACACCATCGTTTCTACCCTGGCAGCTTGAGCCTCACAAGCATAAATCAACTGTCCCAGGCCAGCCACGACTAGGCAGCAAACTGTTCACTGCAGCACAGAGGCAGGCGTACACTCTTTCGGGGGATCCTGAGATGCTCCAGTTTTCCAAAGCAAAGACAAGTACCAGGACCGCTCTGAGCTCCAGATTGAAAACATGCCCATACTTTCTTCATCTGCGTTTAAGCTGCTTTTCCGCCGTCTCTGCCCCAGCCACTACAGCATCATGATGGATGTTAAAGAGCAGGTTACACAGACTCCTGTCAGGGATGGTCTAGCTCGTCCTTGGCCCTGCTTACAGGGGACTGGACTAGATGGCCTCACAAGGTCCCTTCCCTTCCATTCCTACAATTCTAAGATGCTCCACAGCCCCTTTGGTCTGGGGGAATTCGAGGCATGGGGCCGTTGGTCCTGGATGGCAGCTGTAGGGTGACAGGCCCAGTAGCCAGACAGCTGAGGGCCACACATTGCCAGCGTTGCCTCTCTTCCCTTTTGAGCTACTGGTCCATTTCGATAGACAGACGCTGAGCTGGTGCTGTCAACCATAGGCACGAGCCATCGATAGGACTCACAGGAGGACGGGGCAGGGATAGAGGGCAGGCAAGCATTGCCCAGGTCGCTCCCTGTGAACTACTCCTGGGTTCTGAACTCAGGAATGAGAGTATGGATGGGAAAATGTCCCAAAGAAAGCTCCCTCCAGCCTGAGCTACACCACGCTCCTCTCTTTCAAGGCCCTCCCACCAGAGCGAGACCCCCAAGTAACCCCCAGGCTCATCTCTGCTAACAAGAGTGAGCTTGCCTGCAGCCTCATGGAGAGACTGGCAGAGGGAAGAAGAGCCCTTTGGAGGAATGGAGAGACGATGAACAGGGCTAAAAGGCTGGGATAGGTTATCCTCCCTCCCAGCCACACTCCAGCAGAATCCGACAACGATATTTTCATTTCCATGATGTCCTGTTGTCTCAACTGCTTCATAAACCTTAGCCAGGCTTCAAGCTTGACTGGGGAAGCAAGTGAGGGGCATGGGGACCAGCACTTCCCACTCCAGCCTGAAATGCAGCCACATTTAGGGTGGCAGACTGCAGATGTTTCACAGTGCACAGGCCAGGAAGGGAAAGCTGTAACCAGCTGGACCTGCAGAAGGAACCTGAAGAGGCCGAGGGAATCGTTCATGTCAGAACAAACGTGCAGACAAACGTGGAGCCCTGTGACACTTAAAGACTAACAGATTTATTTATTGCATGAGCTTTCGTGAGAGAAAATCCCACATTGTCAGACGCCTTGAAGATAGGGGATGAAGTGGGATTTTCTCCACAAAAGCTCATGCAATAAATAAATCTGTTAGTCTTTAAGTGCCATGGGACTCCTTGTTTGTTTCTCATGTTGGAATGCGTCACACCGGGCTTCACACTCCAACTCGGGCACAAACTGCCCTGGGAGCTTTAATCACAGTGCCAAGAAAGAAGAACGCCAACCAAACGGGTAACAAGAGGGGCCGAGGGTTGGAGGGGGCAGGGGGTTAATTAAGGAGCCAGACACCTGGCTGGGTCTCTCAGAGCAAAGGCTGGCCAAAACTCCTTGCCACGGTATTTGAATTTGGCCATGGCTGCGGGAAGCCTGTGTGTGAGCTGGAGAGTTAAACATTTGTGCACTCGGACTCCAGCTCCTAGGGTGTGTGTCAGAGTCATTGTCTCCATCACAGAGGGAGAAATGTCAATAATCAGTCCAGAGCTTTCAGAGCAGCGTCTATCCAGCCCTGGAAATCTCCCAGCAGTTTCCATACCCCTTCCTAATAAAAGAGCCTTTCTGACTGCGAGATCAGGGCAGAGCCTGGCCCCTCTGCCACAAAGCCATCGCCTGACCCAAACAGCGCTGGAAAGTCACAGGCACCCAAGCTGCAGGGCCAGCTTTTTTACAGCCGTGAACCGTTATTGTCTGGGGTTAAATGGAAGCGACACTCCTCTCGCTGCAGCACTGTCCATGCACGAGTCACACCCGGTCACGGGCACCTCAGCTGTGTCCCACCTGTGCCAACAAACCAGCCAGGCCTCACATGCACGGGCTGCTTTGCAGCCAACGTTATCCCAGGCACCAAGACAGACATGCAGCCTGCAGACTACACATCCCAGCCTGCAGTGCTCCCGCCTGATCCCAGTAGTCTTTGCGACACAGGATGAAGAGTCAGCCAAAGCAATGAGGTGCCCCGAACCCAGCCTGAAAGGCAGGGGTCAGTGAAGGGGTCATGTTTCCATGGCCTGTCAAAATGCCCCGCATTGTACCTTGACATATTGCCATCATATCCCGGCAGTGCCCCTCTGCCGTACACATTGGCCAAACTGCACTGTCTCTGTGCAAAGGAATAACTGGACACGAATCAGACGTTACGATTTGTAACATTCAGAAACCAGTAGGGAAACATTTCAATCTCCCAGGACATTCTGTAACAGACATGCTAGTTACAGGACTTCAGCAAAAAGGTTCAAAACATGAAACTGCACAATTGGAATTCATATGCAAACGAGATACCTTTCACGCTGGGTTTGAATAAAACTCTTGAATGGCTGGGTCATTAGGAAAGGTGATTTCCCCTTCTCAACTCTCATTCACAGCTCTGGCTTGCCCTCTTACACGCTAAAACAAACAAGGAGTCCTAAGGCACTTAAAGACTACAAAGTTTATTTTTGGCATGAGCTTTCGTAGGAGAAAACCCCACTTCAAAGCATCTGATGCAGTGGGATTTTCTCCCACAGAAACTCATGCAAAAAATAAATTTGTTAGTTTTTAAGTGCTCCAGGACTCCTTGTTTGTTTTACTGAACTGGACTAACACGGCTGCCCCTGTGGATCTTGGCAACCTGCAAGGAGTCCTGTGACATGTTTAAAGACTAACACTTAAGTATCACACAAATGTTCATGGGAGAAAAATCCCACCTCATCAGACACTTGGAGATGGAGAACTTACACACTGTGTTTGTTCCCCACTGTTTGAATCAAATCGACTTGCTTGGTTTGCTGAAAAAAATCTGAACTGACCTTATGACTTACATGTCTCTGCACTTGAACAGCTCCTTCCACACTGTAGTTTCCATCTCAAGTGTCTGACGAAGTGGGATTTTACCCATGCAAGCTCTTGCAATAAATAAATTTGTTACTCTTTAAAAGTGCCCCAGGACTCCTTTGTTTTTGGTTTTGCAAAGAAGAGTTTTGGCAGGGATATCAGTCCTCACACTTCAGGGAGGAAACCTGTCTACTGGGGAGACAGTTAGCCTGGGGGAGATCTAACAGGGAAGGGGGACAGATTTGCTCAAGGCCTCTACTGCATGGTTCTTGCACCTTCCTCAGCACCCAGTGCTACACTGCCTGACAGGACAGTGAGCTAGGCGGAAACCAAATCTGACCCTCCCAGCCCTCAGACATAAATAGGTGGTTCTGGGAGAGCAGCTTTGCTTTTCAACAACTACTCCAGGTCCCATGGGCCAGCCAGGGATGGGACCCTGCAAGCGGATGGCATCAACAGCCCCCTTAGGAAGGCGAAGCAGAAAAGCCCTGCAGTCCTGCCTGCCCCCCCCCGCACGCAGGTCTGTTGTCTGTGCAATGTTCTCCAGGGTCCTGCCCAGTCGGAAGCAACTCCAGCATTTGGGCAGGGCTTGGAGTGTTATTTTTAACACTCATTCACATAACTCTTCGGAGGCATCCTGGGAAGGGCTGGACCCAAAATAGTATCTGGCGGGCACTATTTATACCTGCCCCCCTCCCCCCAAACCTGGGGGCTGGGGTTGAAAAGCCACTGTACAGTGGTTTGGTGTTTGGAGCTGGCAGACTTGGTCTGCCTGCCCTGCCTTGAGGCAGGATTATCAGGGCTGAAGGCAGGAGGCAGGATGGCCATAAACAAAGTGCAATGAGTGCATGTGTGGAAGGAAAGTGGACAGGCATGCCCACATCCCCTCCCCTCGCTTTACAAACCCCTGGTGCTGTGCGATCAGCACCAAGCTCTTGAGGGAGAACTCAGACGTGTTTAAAACCTGAGCTGAGCTGTGGGGGAAGATGCCAAACTCTATCCCAGACTCATGGCCTCCTGGGGCTAGGAAAACAGCCCCCTAAGAAGAAATGGATCAGCAGGGTTTCAAGTAACACGAGTACGGAGCAGATGGGGATGGGGAGCTGGAGCTAAAAATCTCAGTGCCCCAGGCCATTAGGAGAAGTGCAGACACAAACTCTCCTCCCACAGCACCCGCAATTATCACTGCAGATCTGTCAGAAATACGTGCCCAGCGTTGGATAGAAACTGCATGCATTCCACATGAAAAGGCGCAGCTCTGCTTGGGGAAGAGATGGGGCGCCCACTGTCAACACCGTGGCCTCTAGCTGTGCAAACAATGAGTACAGATCCTACCTGGCTGGACGAGTGGATGGTTGCCAATCACAGCTCACCACACCTGGGTGCCAGCGTGCCCAGGAGGTCAGATTCTCACAATGCAAGGTGCATGACAGCAGCTGGAGAATACACAATGCCGGACCAGTGATTCTCCGAAGGGAGCCAGCTTGCCCAGCTCTGTCTCAGCGATCAGCTGGCTCTGGGCTGTAATCGAGTCTGGAAGAGGCTACACAGCTGCTGCTGGAGAGCAAGTGGCATGACAGGGCACTTCTCGGGCAGGGAACTGCGCTGAGCCTGGCTCCCCCAGCTGGCACAGCACAGAGCCTGCTGTGCACAGCGGGAGACGGGCTGCTGGGCAGCTAAGCCAGGCCCAGCTTGCTGATGAGAAGCTCAGTGTACACACAGAGGCATTCTCCAGAGAGCATGGCAGCAATGCAGCTCAGGTTACAGGCCATTTAGAGACAGCGGCGAGAAGGAAGCTGGCTGCAAACACACCCAGCGCTCTGCAGAGCAGACTTCTGCCAGGGGCTCCTGGTGTCACCCACCCATCGCCTAGGAAGGAAGATTCCTGGATACAGCCTCTCCCAGGTGCTCCCACACTCCATCCTCAGCAAGTGAGGAGCATCATTAACTCAGAGACCCCAGACCTCTCCGAGTGGGAGCCACTAAAGCCGTTAGACCCCCTTCCCCTCTAGCCTGCCTGACTCCATCTCCCGGGACAGGAGACCGGGCTCGCAGAACCGCCCTTTAATGCAGCGACCCTGAGCACAGGACCTCCCAGTCGCTGGCCCTGAGTCCCCCAGACTGCCTGCAGCCCTTGTGCCTCCCATCTTTCCTGCTCACCCTGAGGCTGCGGCTGTGCCACTACACAGATTTCAGCCTCACCCACAGATCTGACCCTGGCTGACCTGATACCAGACAAGCAACTGCCCAAGAAAGACATAGAGGTGTCACCCTCTAGGAGGTACAGCTGGGGTGGGGATTTGGACAGCTTGTGTTTTCCATTTCATTTTCAGCAGGCCACAAAATTGTCTCCAGCACCTCCAGGATCCTCCGGCTCTGGGCAGGGAAAGTGTCGCTCCTGGAGCCCATATGCAAGCTCCAGCTCATGCCCCCCACGCTACCACTGCAGTACCTGGGAGAGAACAGGTGTGCGAACCCCATGTTCTCGTGCTGGGTGGGGTGCACGGGAGCAGCCGGCTCCCACAGGGGACTCCTACCAATCAGATCAGAAAACACTATTCATGGGCTCATGCTGGCGCGGTTGTGCTGAGGCACCCAGAGCAAGAGACACTCTGATGGAGCCAGCGACCCTATGGATACGACACGCACATGCCAGGGTGGTGGTGCCCAAGGAGACGACAGGGCCAGCATGCAACATTCCTCGCCAGCGATTGCAGCCCAGCCGCACTGCACGCTGGGGCTCGTAGCCTGCCCAGGCTGCATCTCCATGTTTAAAGGGACGCGGGGGCTGAGAAGGGTTCTGCCAACGTCTCATGTTCCCTCTTGATACCCCACTCTGCTGAACGGGCCCTGCTCTGGCTGAGGAACCAGCTGGGTGGGGTGCAGCTACCAGAGCACCAGGGCCCCTCCCCGCCCGGGCTCACCCACTACGCTGCCAGTCCCTGCAGGGAGAAAAGTCACTGCCTGTCTCCTCCTGGGGTGGGACAGTCGGTTCCTTTGGCAGCAGTAGCAGCAGGGAAAAGCAGAGCTCCCCGGCGAGATGGGGCTGAGCCAGGGTTGGCCCAGCTCCCTGCTCTGCCAGGCATGGCCAGCATCGTGGGCTTCATGCACTGAGACATTCGTGGGGTTAGTGGGCTCCAGGCACATCGCCAAGCAGGATGTGTCAGTTAACACCAGAGCCCTGCCACCTTTGCCTGGCACACGGGACAACCCAGGCAGCGTGGAGCTATTCTATGGTGACAGGCAGGGCCACGCGCCTGCCTCCGCCAAGCTAGCAATACACAGTGTTGGCTACACTGGGCTCAGACATGGACAACCGGCCATGTGGGCAGAACCCCAGGGCTTTAAACATGTCACCAGGCTCCAGCCTGGCCTTGGGCATTTGGCCACACATCCAGCTCTGATTGACGCTGAGTTCAAGGCAGGATGGGAGCCTGGGGAGCGCTCTTGCTCAGCTCCAGTGGGGTCTGCAGCTCTGACAGAGGCTGCTTAGGTGTTATAACAGCTGGCTTCTTCCAGAGACCCCAAAGTGCCATCTCCCCAGGTGGCACGGGGGGACACTGAGGCATGCAGAGGGGAAGTGACTTGCTGGCAGTCACCTAGCAGGCCTGCGGCAGAGCCGGGCACAGAACCCAGGTTTCCTGAAACCCCATCCAGAGCTCTAGGCCACACCGCCTCTCAACATCCCCGACCCCTGCATGTCCCAGCCCACAATGCCGGGTACAGGTAAGGACTCCAGCAGGCACGCTGGAGGGAGGGAGACATCCTGATGCTGGAGAACGTGGCACCTGATAACGAGCAGCTCCCCCTTCTGAATGGGGGCCCTTTGCTTCAGCCTCTTTGGTTCAAACTGACCAATCCCCAGAATCGATAAAAGGGATCCAGGGATCAGGCTCTGCCTATGCAGGCTGGGCACAACATGCCACTCTGCCTCTGTTCCTCACCTCGATCTACCGCACATTCACCTGCCAGGCAGGGTCTGCCAGCCCAATGCCCGGGAACACAAACAGCGCTCTGCCCATGCCTCCAGCTCAGCCCAGAGCCCGCTCCCCAGTCTCACCATCAGCCTTGCCTGCTTCTCTCCCTGAGCCCCTAAAATGCCTCCACCAGGCCCCAAACCCATTTCCCACACTAACCTCACTGCAGCACCCTCCACACAGCTATGCTGGAGGGCCCAGCGTGGGGCATGGAGTCAACATGGCCTGGGACTGGCCTCGCCTTCGTTGTGGAGGAGCAACCCATGGAGATTTACAGCTCCCAGCACGCAGTGCTCCATCTCCTGCAGAGCCACAAGCCAGGGTGCATCATCCACAGGCTGGTCTCGCTCATTGTGGAGAAGGACAGGCATGAACTGAGTCATTTCATGACAGTTTTCATAGCCAGCTGTCACATGCCTGTTTTGACTGTGGCAAGTCCTGGCCCATCTGTGCCTCAGTTTCCCCAGTGGTGAAGTGAGGATAACAATCCTGACTTACCTCCCGAGGGCATTCCTAGTCAATAGCTGTGCCCCGTGTATTCATTCAGTGGGAAGCGTCACAGAGAAACAGGCTCTCATGATTACCTCACTCTCTGCCCGCCCAGACGAGCCCACCTCATGCTCTACCCTAACGCAGAAGCTCTCACCCTGGGCCCTCCTCTTCCTCAGCCCTGCAGCCGCACAGATGGTTCCCTCTGCTCCCGGCTTCCTAAAGCAGCTCCTTCCAGACCCCGTGCTGGCAGGAATGCTGGGCAACAGTCTCTGGCTTCGAGTAACACAGCCGCACAGCCTGGGAATGTCAGCAATGCACAACACACCAGCCACAGTGACTTCACCCCACCCAGGAGCCGGGCTGGCTGAGTCACTGGGAATACCAAAACAACCCCGAGCTCTCATTCGCCAAGCTGAGGCGTGTCCCAGACGGGGGCCGGCTGGATTTAGACACACAGCAGGGTGCTCTAAAAAGGGACCTCAGGCCCCAGCAAAGAGCAAACACTGTCCTGTTTAGAACGAGCCTGCTGTGGGGGATGGATGGGGACCTCCGGCACCACAGCCGCGTTAAACTCTTCAGCTGGCCAGATGAGAGACTCAAATCACAGCGTTCAGGGATGGCTGGAGTCCAGACTGGCCCAGCCAGGCAGCAGCCTAAGGCCACAGTGTGGTTGGGAGAGTTCACATTCCCAGTGCCCCAAATCTGAGTCTTCCTCAAAAACAGCTCCAGGTGCAGATTAATCCCTGTCGTGCAATGGCTGCTGTTACCAACTCACCTGCCGTGGTACGAACGGCAGAGCCAAACCCTTTGATAATCGGCTCCTTAGCTCTGCCTGCAGCATTAGCCGTCCTCTGCACAGATGCAACTTTTGTGCCTTTCAGTGAATCCCATCAAGTCTGGTTTCTGCCCCCAACATGGCACACGGGCAGCGTTAATCCTCCACTGCCAGCAGCAGAAAGGCTCTGGCTGAACGGATCAGGACTGGTTAAGTCAGAGCGGAGATGAATGAGCGAGGACAGAGGAACAGAGCAGAAAGGAACTGGCACTTTGGGCACTGCTCCGGGCCCTCTCCGGAGGATCCAAGAGAGTCAGACATTTGTGTGGATAATGGGAACACCCACGGCTGCCTTAGGAAAGACATAAGGTCTGAGCCCTGTTCCATCAGGATAAGCCAGTCATGGCTAGGCTGGGATACGCTGAGACCCTCCCTCAGCGGAGTCCCATCCGCTCCCCCTGCACTGGCCTCTTCCTCCTGAAGACGGGCCCCAGTTTGCTAATAAAGTGAGACTTCAGGGAGTGAAGTGAAGGATGTGACTCCCTCCCCTCACTCCAGGACCAGACAACCAGCTGTGCCCTGGAACAACCTGCATTCGGATCCTCGGCATCCTCAGCAGCCCGACTTTGGTGCCTTTCAAAAGCTGGTTGGTCACACAGACCTGTCACCCGGCATGAACCCTGACTGCTGGTTTACAACCTGAGCTAACTGGGACAATCACGCCTGGTGACAGCTGTGGTCAGATGGTGCTGGCTGCTGGTGACTCAGGGTTTTAAGGAACATCAACAGTAACCCTTTCAGAGCTGGCAGCCTGGCACGGGAGGCAGTCAGACAGGCAAAAAGGGAATGAGGACTAAGCACAAGGGAGCAGGAGCTGCAGGCAGATTGACTGGGCTGGACAAGGAGGCAGGCAGGAGCCTTCCCCAAAACTGTGGTTTGCAGGAGGGATGTCAGGGTTTGCAGGAGGGATGTCAACCAGGGTGACAGGGAGGAGCAGCAGCAGAGGGTCAGACGCTTATGGTGCACAACGGAGGCTGGCACCCCATTACTTCTATGGACCCCAACGGACATTGCCTGGGTTAAAGCATCCATCTGGGGACACAGACATGCCTTTCCATAATGGCCCAGCTGAGCAGTGTGTGTGTCCCCAGTAAGCCCGCTCTGGGCACTGTGCATGGGAGGCTCAGCCACACAGAGGGGCTGGCAGGGTTAGGGGGGTCCCCGTCTGCACTGGTGTCCAGATCTCAGGCTCCTCCATGCAGGAGCCAACACCCCTTTGCTCCCAAAGGAAGCAGATTTCCCTTCCTCCACTTCACACAGGAAGTTCGGCTCCTACACTCCCATCCCTGGCCCCTGCGACACAGCCTGACGGGAAGGCAGTGACAGGGAAGGGCGTACCCAGGCTTTCCCCTTCCTCTGAAGGGCTGGGAGCTCTCACAGGAAGTTTGGGAGCAGGGCAGCCTGGCTGGCTAGCTGGACAGAGGCTCTTGTGGGATGCTGCAGCCTGCAGGACCACACGCTTCTCTCTGCTGCACTGCCCGGCTTCCCGATAGCACTGTTCTCCTCCAGGAGCAGGTGAAGTGAAGACTTAAACCGCCCTTTTCCTCTTTCCCACAGCCTCCCCAGCGGGCTCTGTTCAGGACAGTCCCGACCGCCCAGCGCAGGACCCCAGGCAGCCAAGGCAAAGGAGCACGAGTAACTGGGGTCAGTCGTTTGTTCGGGGTGGCTCAGGCATCCCAGCTCTAATCTCCTGGTGCAATAAGAAGGTAGAAGTACAATTGGAGTTGGGACTAGCAAGGGATGAGAAGAGGCACTTGGAAGAGAGGAAGGTGATCAGAAACCCTCTAGATGGATTGCCGATGCAAGTCACATCTGACTAACCTGACTGCTGTCTGTGGGGAGACGACTGGCTCCATGGTTGTGGGGACAGCAGTGCACGTGATATACCTTGACTTTAGCAAAGCTTTTGATACAGTCTCCCACAGCATTCTTATCTGCAAGTTAAAGAAGCGTGGGTTGGATGAAAGGACTGTCAGGTGGATAGAAAGCTGGCTAGATCATCCAGCTCAGTAGGTAACAATCAACGGCTCCAAGTGTAGCTGGCAACAAGCAGATGGCCCCAGGGCTTGGTCCTGGGCCCAGTTTTGTTCAGCATCTTCATTAATGATCTGAGGGATGGGGTGGAGTCAGCTGTTTGGAGAACAACTGTCCCCATCGTGCAGGGATATGGGGTCTCCACATCCCCCGAAAAAACAGCCCAGGACACTGCACAAGAGATCACATTCAGTCCTACTCTATGCTGGGGGCAGCTTTCAGCGGCGGTCAACCAGCAGCTACAAAAGGAACATAAAATTCCTTGCGTAACTGCTGGTGACTTTCTAAGCCACCAGTACATATTTGGGAAAGCCAACCACAAATCCCTTGTGCCCAGCTTTCCCATACACCCCCCCTGCCCCCAGCACTTCCAGGGCTGACTTCTGGGAGTGGAGCAGCAAGTTCGGACTCACTGCTAACTGCTCCTGGAACGCCGGGCTGGTGGTGGCAATTTTTCCTCCATTACTATAGACATACCCTCAGTCTCCCCTCACAGAAACCCCAGTGAGCTCCAGTCAATGTGCAGACCGAGAGCAGGGGGCAGGGACAAGGGGCTGACAGGGAGCAGCACAAGGAAATTCTGCTCTCACCTCATGCCACTCCCATGGCCTCTGCGATCTGGGCAGGCTGCAGACTCCAAACAGGTGCCCGGAGGTCACTGGGAGCAGCAGCCGCAGAGCTGTAAATGTTCTGTGGGGTTGTAGGGGTAGATGAGGATGTAGCATAGTCTGAGTTCACACCGTAAGGCGCTGCTCGGTATGAAGGATGCCCTTAAATTCTCAGCTGCAATTCCCCAAGGTGAGCGGAGCAGGGCAGGAGGACATGGGAATGGGGTAAGATTCTCTGGGTTTCAAAGCAGAAAGACAAGAAGCGGCTGCTGTGAACAAAATCCCAAGCAGGCATGTGTCCCAGAGTCAGGGCAAAGGAGAAACGATATGCATGCTCACCACTGCGCCAGGACAGTCCTCACTCAGCTGGGAAGGAGCTGAGCATCCAGACTGGACAACCAGGCAACTGCCTACAGTTCTGTCCGAGTTCAGGAACTGGGTGTGCAGCAGGAAGCAGGTGGCATGAGTTGAAGCGATCTGGAATCCAGTCTCTGAACATTTGGGAGGGGCGCTGGAAGCAGGAAACCTCCACCTCCCAGACAAGTTTCTTGCAAAACGTCCCATGAGTTCTGCCGGTAAACATCCAAGAGCTGATGCTTCAAACATCCCACTTAGCTCCAGATGAGCTAATGACTGGGTGGAGCTGCAGGAAGCTATGAGAGCACAGCTCATGGATCACCTAGTCTCAGAGGCACTTTGCTAGCGGCCTCTAGGATGCACTTTTCTCACTTGCAAGGAGGAGCTGTCCTCATCCTTAACGTAGGGCAGTGGTTCCCAACCAGTGTGCCACAGCAACACCCAAAGTGTGCCGTGAGCATTGCTGAGAGCTGGGATTAAAGTTCCCTCCCTGCTCAGCCCAGCCACATGAGCTGTGCAGGGCTGGGAAAAGGCAGGGGTTAAAGTAAGGGAAAAGGCACCTGAACACAGTTCTGGGGGCCCCCTATTTTTAGGCAGGCAGCCTTCTGGCCCCCTAAAAATAGAAGGCACCGGAATGCAGAGTTTCAGGGGTCCCCCTAAAAAAAGCAGGAGCAGCCCGAATGCAGAGTTCCCGTGGCTCCACCTTAACCCAGCCAGCAGAGAGCTGGGGGAGGCTGGGAGTGTGTGAATCTCCCCCTGCGGGGGGGTGCAACTCGTGTCAGGCAGCCTGCAAACAGCCCAGGTAAGGGCTTTAGGGGGGGAGGGCTGCTGGGGGTGTGTGGGGCAGGTGTGTGGGGGGGGGCAGAGGTGGGTGGGAGTGGCTGTATAGCTGGGGTTGCAGGGTGGCTGTTTGGTTGGGGGGGTGTAGCTGGGGGGTGGGGTGGCTGTGTGTGGGGGGGTGTAGCTGGGGGCTGGAGACCTAGCTCTGTCCCCTGCAGTGATGGGAGGGTCCATCACAGGCAGCAGGGGGATAGGGGGTGGATGGGACCCACTGGGGTGGGAGGGAGCAGCAGTGGGGTGAGGATTTGTCCTGGGTGGCAGGGAGCCACTGTGGAGAAGGGGGAATTGGGTTCTGCGCCATGCTCCCCTGCCCTGCCTTCCCACCCCCCAGCTTTCCCCCGGCCTCCCACAAAGTCACTCTTGTTCTCCCTTCCCGTCTCCCCTTGTGCCACCCTTGTGCTGTTCCCCACATGGCTGCCCCTGTCCTCTTTTGCCACCCCCCCGCCCTGCTGTGCTCCCCACACTCACTCCTGCCACTGCACACGATTCCTAACCTCCCTGGTTTGCCACCCCTGCTCTGCTACCCCTACTACCTCACAAAGCAGCATTTCTAAAACAGTGCCATGGTTCATGAATATTCATAAGTAATTTAAGTTAATTTGACTATTCATGATTTTTTAATGGTGGTGTGCCTCAAAAAATTTGAGGGTATCACGGCGTGCCATGTCAGAGAAAAGGTTGGGAACCACTGACACAGGGTGTGCAGCCTGCAGAGACCACTGGCCAGCATGTGGTTTAACCATGCCACAAGGATGGAGAACGAACCCATGTGCCAAGATCCCCTGCACAAAAACCAAATGCTGCAGAAATCAGCGAGCAGCATTTGGGCTGCAGGCTCCCCATCACACAGCCCATCGCTATGTGGAGAAGTGGGAACCCTCTGCTAGATTAGTCAGGGAAGACACGGGGGTTGATCCTCTATCTTTTCTATTTGGGTGATGGGACACAGGTGGGTGATATGAGGTAAGAGCCACTAGGGGGCAGGGGGCTAGTGTTTAGGGAGCCTGTACCTGGGACCCCCCGCTGGTCACACTGGATTCAACTGGTTGGGCCAGGGGGCGGAGAGGTGGGCAGAGCTAGGAGGGGAACACAGGACCGGGGGGAAGGAGGGAGAAGAGGGAAAATGGGGGGTCCAAGAGACAGGACCCTGCCCTGGGGTGTAGCCCTAATCCCCTGGGGGTTTCACTTCTGGTTGTTCTGAGGATGCTGATACCAACTGTCCTTGCTGCTGTATGAACTGGTTTGCTAATAAACCCTCTGATTGCCACACTGGCTGAGAGTCGCTGCTGATTGGGACGATTGGGACCCTCCTGGGGGGAGGAAACCCCCTCCACGGGAGACCGGACAGAGCAAGGATTGGACCCTCTGAGCCTGGAGTTGGGGGCTGGCTGCACGGAGCGTGGAGACCCGAGGTGCTGGATGGGAGGAGACTCCACCGTAGCAGAGACCTGACTGGCTGTGGACAGAGGGGATCCAGGGGGCTTGTCTGGGGTCTCCATCACAAGCTAGTCTTTAGTATTTTGGGGGGATCAAATAGTCACTTATCCTTCATCCTCAACAATATGGGGAAGTTGCCCCCAAAGCAGCTACCACAGATTACTGCCTGTGCCCAAAGGATGAAGCCCACAAGACTCAGTGAAATGACACCAGGATAGGGCCTGACCTACTGGGACAGATTTAGGAGATTATTTTCAAGCCCAAGTGCCTAATAGTCTTACTCTTTTGTTCTCCGTAGCCCATCAACTGGAACCAGATCTGGCAGGGCGACTACACCTATGTTCCCCCCTCAAGATCCCCAAGACACCCACCCTAGGCACCCAGCTACTGCCTCTCTTAGGCACAGACCCATTTCTCAGTCTCTCCTTCTCCTATGCAAGGGTTTAAAGGCGGCACGGCTTCCCGCACACACTGATATTCCCAGCAGAAAGGGCCAGGTCTGCGCTTTGCTCTTCCCATGGTGCCGACTGAGGAAGTGTCTCACTCACAAGTCTCCACACAGCGCTTTCTAAGCAAGCCCATTTACCCATAAAGTGCAACAGAGAAAGCGTAGTATGAAGAAGAAAAGAACCTACCCGAGTGGCAGAAAGCTCACCAGAGGTCAGCCCAACTGCAGCCCCAGGCTCTGGCGGGCGGCAGTCCTTCCGAATCCGCACTTCTGGACTTTGGAGTCAGAGCCAGACCCCAGCCTGGGCAGATGAACCTGCTTCCTCGTACAGCTGACGCTCCTTGGATCTCCAGCCTCAGGAGCAGGTACAGCAAACGATGGCTCCCGGCTCAGGCACAGCATCACAAGCAGGTTTTAACTTAACTGAAGGTGGGGAAGTCACATTCACCTCTCCTTAGGGATTCCCCAGGAAAGCCTTTCGTACTTAGTGCCTCCAAGGGCCGTTCCTGTCTGGCACCTTTTCAGTGCAGTCGTTTCAGTCCCCAGGCCTCCTGTCGCATCTCCCTCTAGAGAGGGCAGAGTGAATCCTGGCCCAGAATACTCTGCGGTTGATACAGTGAACCCCAAAGATACCTCACCGTAATTCAATAAGGTCTGCCAGGGTCAGCAGGATTGCCATATTGGTCACAGGGATGTCACATGAGCATCGTCATTTTCATCTGCCTGAGGAGGTCCTAAGGGCCATTTGCGTTTCTTCTTCTCTGATGCAATCCAGCCATCGCTTCCTTGGCTTTCTCGAGTCTCTTTCCTACCCCTCCTTCCTGCCAGGCTGTCTTCAGCAGGTCCCCTTCATTCAGCCGCCATATATGTGTGAACCAGCCAAGTTGCGCTTCCTGGATTTAGTCAGCCAGGTCATGGCCTTTGACTTTTATGTGAATATTTACGTTCAAACCTTTCTCTCTCTGTAGTTCCTCTTCACAAACCTACAAAAATGCCTCATTTCAAACAGCTGTCGGCTTGAACTTGTTTGCCTCACCCTTACTTCTGCCCTACACAGCACCGCTGTTCTAAACCAGGGTTTTCAACCTTTTCTCATCTGCAGGCGCCTACAAAGTTTTGAATGGGTGTGCAAACCTCTTTGGAAATCTTCGATAGTCTGTGAAAATGGCACACGCTGTCCCTCATCCTCGCCTGAAGCCAAACTGCTCATGTTCAAGGAGCTGGTCCCTCATTTTCCTGATCCGAGTTTCCAAGGCACGTTCCAGCTTCTTAATCTCATGCACTACTCGGTTATGCCAGGCTCACACATGGCATTATGATCATATGCTGGCAGTGCCGCCCTGAAGGGATTTGCTTCATTTAAGAGGCTCTCAAAGTATTGTTTCTGCCCATCCCTCACTTATCCTAGTATTACTAGCCATCTCCCTGATCAGCATTTCCAGTGGTGGTACAGTCCATCCTCCTCTCCCTTGCGTCTCATTTCTGCAAAGCTATAGAGCTCTTTGCCAGGCAGCTGCCTGTGACTCTTTCACACCGTATGTTGATATCATACAGGTCACAGACCCTAGGTCCTCTCTTTGGCCTTCCTTGCTGCCTGCGGGGCAGCTTGCTTTGCTTCTTTACCATGCTTTTCACCTGCACTGGAGGCTTCATTCCTTTATTCTCATGTGCCATTTTCTTGGTTCAGATCACCACTTGCACCGTGTTGGGCTGTCACCTCCCTCTCTCCCCCACCCCAACAGCCCCATATCAGGTGCCTCAATCTGGATGGGGACCCTGCATAGCAAGGGAGAAGCCAAGGGGCTGAGCACTGAAAGGAAGGGCTAGTGGTGCAGACACTAGACTGCCACTCAAAGGACCTGGCTTCAAATCTTGGCCCAGCCACAGACACCCAGTGTGACCCTAGCTGAGCCAGCCACAATGAGGAGACAGCGGTGGCAGGAATGTCACAGGGACAAGTGCCTCAGTGAGCTGGAGGTGCCCAGGTGCCCCACCAGATAAACTTCTAGATTGAGCCATGAAGTCCTGTAACATCAGTGGGAACAGGAGCACTCAGCACAGCTGAACAACAGGCCACTTTCCTGCACACGTCTGTTGCCAAGATGGGAGTTTGCTGCTAGGCACCCAGGCCAGAGCTGAAATTAGTGGCCGTTGCTCAAGAGGCATCTATCAGATCTCATCAGGATTATGGACAAGACAGGATCTAAGGCACAGCAATGAAGACGCTGGCTATGTTCACACACAGGGGGTTATTTCAATACAAGTTGTTTCAAAACAACTTGTATTGAAATAAAGCATTATTTCGAAATAAGTTAATTCAAATTAAGAAAATGTTAATTCGAATTAAGGAAAAAAGCTCAAAGCGAAATAGCATGTTCAGACAACAGTTATTTCAAAATGAGTCACCATTGTTTCAAAATAACATGCTCTGACGGGATTGTTTTGAAACAATCATTCCAAAACAATGTTGTTTTGTCACCAAATGGGGTTAAAGTTGTTTCAGAACAACGGGATGTCATATGAACATGGCGTTTCTTATTTCGAAACAACCTCTGTTGTTTCGAAATAAGACTGCTGTGTGAACACACCCTGTGAGTCTGCACCCAGACCCAAAGCACACCTGGCACACAGCCTGCCACGGCACCCTTCGCTGGGTGGCAGCAGAGACTCCCGAAGGGGGAAGCGAGTCGTCCTTGAGGTCAGGCTGGCTGGAGCTGGAGCCTGGCAGGTAACCAGCACAGGGAGCAGAAGAACTGACACAGGCACATTGTTTTTGTCAAATGAAGGACAAATCTGGCCAAGATACAGTTTTCAGCCACATCCAACAGGACAGGGGCCTGAGCCCGTTGTAGCAGAGGGCTGGACTTCATGCAGGGAGATCTCAGCTCACAGGGCCAGGGGCTCCACCCAGGCCAGCAGGCAGACGAAAACCCTCTTCTGGGGGACACAGGCTGCTCAGTGGCAGAATTAGCCTGAGTAATTGGTCTTTGTTGGTTGGAAGTGCCCAGAAACAGGCTGAGTCACTGAGCACCAGCTGAGCCCTCTTCAAGGCCAGAAGCACCGTGTTCCTGAGCCTACCAGCACACCAAGCCTCTGGCATCAGGGTTTCATGCCCATAGGTGGGCTCCACACAGGCCTGGCTGAAGATTTACATCTGTTGGGCACAGCCCTGTATCTCCACCAAGATCCCAGAGCCCCTTAAACCCTCTGCATCCACCAGCCACTGCACTGGCAGAAACTCCCTGCTGAGGACCACGTCCCCTGGGTCACTCACAATGAGACTTTACTGATTGACCAAGCCTGCACTGGCTCCTGCTGGGAGCAGCCACTCTCAACTGGCCAAACAGACCCCTTATATAACAGAAATGGCCTCACGCTGGGATGCATTTGCCCCACCCCACCCCACCACCACACAGCTGCACTCGGAGAAATGCTTTTCCCACCAATACTCGGCCACTACAGGGACCAGGCTCCCTACCCAGCCAGAACCCCCCCCCCCCCCCCAAATACGACCATTTGGGGGAGGGAGGGAGGGCAGGAACACATTTAAACCTATTCAATCTGGGTAAAGCCCTAGAAATCCCAGTACTTTTCCTTGCTAAATGCAATGTCAGGAAACCACTGTCACCCTCTCTACTGGAAAGGACCCCTCCAGCCCCAGAGAGGCTGGTGGGGGGGCCTGGGGCCAGGAATCCTCTCAGCTAAACAAACAATGGGCTCTTACACTGTGAGCTGGGGGAGGGATGAGTGTCCAAGAGGCTTTAATTGATTTCCTGCCACCAATGCCTTTCTTCCTGTGCTTTGGAGTGTCTCCATTTCAGCTGATGGGCAGAGGAGGCTAACGTGACACCTTGATGGTCAGCGCAGCGCCTGACAGCTTGGCATCCAAGAGCCATGGTCACTGGAGAGCTACTAAGACATAATCACATCGGGGGATCATTCACCACCAAGGGGCCAGGACCAGCTGGGGGGGGGGGCAACCAACCCAGGTCGGCGTCAGGAACATGTGGGACAACTCCTGATCGGGGCACTCAAGCGACCAGAGGGCTCCCCCCCGCTGATTGCTTACCCATGGAGCATAGCCACCGCCCAAGAGGAGCCCACTAACTAATCAAGGCCTTCCCCAGGGTCTCACAGCCGGGAGCGTCGCTGCACTGGGGCCAGCAAGGCATGGGCCCTACATCTCCGGGCCAGCAGCGCAGTGGAAGGGCCCATTCCGGCTCCGGGATGCTTCCAGCAAGAGGCAGGAGGCTCA
Organism: Podocnemis expansa; assembly: GCA_007922195.1. Lineage (NCBI taxonomy): Eukaryota > Metazoa > Chordata > Testudines > Podocnemididae > Podocnemis > Podocnemis expansa. Next base: position 1,131,818 of record ML682046.1, read on the forward strand.
GAGAGAGCTCTTGCCACTTGCGGGAAGCGGCAGGAACCTGCTCCGGCTTTGAGCCTACCGTAAGCAGCTTGAAGCTGGATCCAGATCCTGCTACTGCCGGCAAGTGGCAGCAGCTGGGGGCCGGACTGGGCCCCAGGGTGCGGTGGAACTGGCCCCGCATCCTGACCCCCTCCCAGTAATGCTCCTGCAAGCCCGAGTGGACTCACGCAGGCTGGCTGAGGACCCCTGCCCTGAGGGAAGGCTGCAAGTAGCTGTGGAAAGCAGTTTGTAGGTCCTCTCAGCCTCCGTACAATAAACCCAAGCACATGGGCCCCATCTTCACCCGAGCAGCCAGGAGCTGGCATCTCTCTGGTCCTCCCTGTCACAGAGAAGGAAGGGTGGCTGCAGATCAGGCAGGACTGAATTCTGGCTCCTGGGGCTGGCCACTTTTGTGCCCCCTTAACTCCCCTCCCCACAGCAGTGCCCAGGCAGGAGGTGGAAGGGGCCCAGGTGGCCAGTGCTGGGTGCAGGCAGGTAGACCCATCAGCCGCAGGGGTGGGCCCAGGTGGTGCTGGTGGAGAGACCTGCAGACCAGCCAGCCTTGGGGGCCAGGCTAGGTCAGCCAGCCGCAGGGGTGGGGGCGGCACTGGGACAGGCAAACCAGCCTGTCCCACGTGTGACCCAGCACTCAGGCTGGCAGGTACGCAGTGTATTTTTGCAGGGCTTGAGGGGGCACCCTGGGTCTGAAGCCCCTAAAGCCCCTTTGTTAATCTGGCCCAGAGGCCAGGTGGCAGGCATCTGGGTGGCCCATCTCAGTTTGGCCACCACCGATCTACTGCAGTATCATAGAAGTAACTGCCTAGCCCTCTGGTCACCTCCCTGCTGAGATGTGTTTGAGCTTGGGGGTCTAAACAGTTGGTGCTTGCTGTCCTGCAACGGCAGCAAATAGGACCCTGGTGTATTTTCAGAGCAGATACGGTGGCTTCTGCAGGGTGTTGTCATTTATACTTATCAGCCACTAACTTTTCCTCCATCACTGCACTGCACAGCCTTGCAGGAGTCAGGCTGCAACATACCCAGTGACGGTCTGCTCAGTCCCAAGAGTGTATCTCACATACACCATGTAGCTGTTTATTTGATTTTCCTTAGTGAATGTGCCGTGTGCTCCTTAAAGCTGTCGTGGTCCTCACGTGCGCTCTGCACCTAGTAAACATGCTTGCCCTCAGCTAACCTGGCTGTCTGCAGCGTTACGCTCCAGCGGGGTAACTGTGTTAGTCTGTGTACAGCAAAACCACAAGAGTCCCGGGGCACATTACAGACTAACAGTTCTTCAGGAATAAACTTTTGTGGGCTGCAACTCACTTTGTCAGATGCATGTGCACAGTGTGTCTATGGCTCACCTTGGTTTCCATGTCAGCCCTTCTCTCAAACCCCCAGAAGTTAATTAACATAACATACAGCTCAAAATCACACACACCTCTCCGAGGAAAGTCTGTTGACTGAACTAGTATCTGTAGACCCCCCTCCCCAACCCTGTACATATCTACACCCAGAGCCTAGGGACCCTCACTATCCATCGGTGCAAGGCTTGGATCTGACCTGGGCATGCCCTGGGGGGTGGTGCCAGGCCTCAGAACTGCACAGCCCTGCTGTGGGGTAGCGCAGGCACGTCTGGGTGCTGAGTGGCCACCTGCAATTCAAGGGGAAATTGTGCTGAGGGGACTGACCATACAAACCATACCTGGGGGTCCAGGGCCAGATTAAGACATGCTGAGGCTTTAAACTATGTCAAGGTTCAGAGGCCCCCCCATACAAAAAAAAAGTATATTACTTTATAACAGGAAGGATAATGAAAGAAATAAAAAACCTGATATATTTGCATATATACATAGGCAAAGATGCTACAGAGAACAGCTAAATAAAACATACATCTCGCAAAAGCCTTAGTTAGGTTATCTATTTCAATGATGATAAATCTTCTTCCAACATGTTTAGAGACACCTCATAACGTAAGGCCCTAAGCTATGGTTTACCTGGCTTGTGCACTGTGGGGTTCCCATGCCCAGACTTGCCCAGGGCACATCCAGACCAAAGCAGCGCGGCCCAGACTGTGGGTCACCCACGGCCCCGTCTCATGGGGTCACTGAGCAGCAGCAAGGGGGGTTGGTGTTACGTGCACGCAGGTTTGCAGCACCAAGAGCAGAGTACCTGCTCCACGGCTGGTGTATCAGGAGTGTGCTGCCAGCCCGGGGAGGCTGAGAGCAGGGTGGGGGGCTGGACCGGGCCAAGGACACAGCCCCAGTGGCCCCAGTGCTGATGGAGCCGTCGGGGGCCCAGCGCACACAGCGCTGCAGACCTGCCCCTGGCAAGAGACCCCCACACCTGTGACCAGGCCAGGCTCTCCAGTGACCGGGGAGGGGCTGCCGTGGGCACTGCCCAATTGGCACGACAGCACAGGACAGGCCTGAGGGGAGCAGCCCAGACTGGCCCGGTCCGCTCCCCCAACCAGAACCATATCCAACTCCAGAGTCCACCCAGCCCTGTCCAGTCGGCTGCCGCGCTGACCCTGCCCAGCGCGCTGGGAGTGGGATAGCCACTGCCCCCCATGGACGGCTGACTTCTCCTGCACCGCCCCTGTCCTGACCCCCCATTCCCCTCACCCAGCTACCTCTGGGTCTCTTCCCCCCTTGCCCTGACCCCCAAGACACCCCCAGCTCCTTGCTACTGCTCCAGCCCCTTGTCACTCCCCTGCTCTGACCCCCATCACCCCTCGCCCAGCTACTTCTGGGACCCTCCCCTCCAGTCCTCTGACACCACCCTGACCTCCATCAGCCCCCAACTGCCCCTGACTCCCCACCCCTGCTCCAGCTTCTTGTTACCCCTCCTCAAACCCCCCCATGACCCTCCTCCTCTGTCCGCCCACCCCAGCCCCACTGCAACCCTCCCATCACCAACACACCATCTACCAACCACAGGGTGACCCCATGTCCCATTTGGGCCAGGAACAAAACCCTTTTTAAGCTCTCTCCTGGACATCCCAACTTTTTTAGCACATCCGGGCATTTGTCCCATTTGTTCTTAACCTCAGTTGTGCCAAAAAAGTGGGGTATTCACCTCTTGGGGAAAATGGGGGAACAGCTGTAGGGGACCCTCAAGCTAACCTCACACAGTGTCCCATTTTTCCTTTGAGAAATAGTCACTCTTCCCAACTGCCCCATGTTGCTCCTCCCCTTCGGCTCCCCATCAGTCCTTCTCCCAACTGTCCAGCATAACTCCTGCCTGCTCTGCCCCGCACTTGTCTTTCCTCCAAAGCCACTGGTCAGGATACTAGACTAGAGGACCGGCTACTTTGATGCAGTCTAGCTCGCCCAATGTTCCCATGCTCTGAGATCCATGCAGGGCATGACGTGCGCCATCTGTCAGTGAACTGGCCACACACCAGTGCTTCATCTTATTGGCCCCTATTTATTTTCAGACCATATTTTACAAAACAAGAGATGCTCGCGGAACACCATGGCCAGTTTCAGTACGTGAGAAACACACTGCTCCTGTCAAACTGCTGAAGTATTTGCAGTTGGAACAAGTTCACCAAGTTGATCACCCCTTGCGTGTCTTACACAGTATTTGCAATTCCTGCTTTGGCCTGTGGCCAAGCAGGGTGTGTTGCATGTAAACCTTATCAGAACTGTGTCTAGTGTACCAGAGATTCCCTGTTGTGTTCCTATAGTAATTGGTCTGCCCGTCCTTCTCATCCCTGTAGTTCACAGCATCACCCACTAGCAACAGCCTGGCAGGCTGAGCCTTCTGGGATGTCAGTTGAAAAGTCCAAACTCAACCTCTTATGTGCCCAGGGGAGGCCAAGATGGGACATTGTCCTAATCAGCATCCCAAGGTGCTGGTTTCTGGGACATATGCCACAAACCAGAGAGAGATGATGAGTTAGGACAGTATGGCTCAGGCCTCGATTTGCCAGGGCACACTGCCCAGCTCGGTGTGACTTACAGTTACTTCCTTGCAGCGTACTAGGGGATGCTCCTTTTCCCTGCTGTGGGAAGTCACATCCAACCCCACGTCTGAAAGCTAATACTGTGCTTCATGACAAGTCCCCAGAGGCCACGTGCAATCAACCCTGTCTACTGGTGCTGAGGCCAGAAGGAAGGTGTGTCTGGCAAATAAAACCCCTCATTAGAGCAGTGGCTCTCAAGATTTTCAGGTTGTGACACACTTGGTGGCATATCATGACCCAACAGGACACACCAGCCCACCTCCCCAGGCCAAATCCAGCCATCTCCGCCACCCTCTGTGGTGACACAGTAACGTCCTGAGACAGTGGTTGAGAACCACCGGGTTGGGGTACAAACGATGCCGCACACGCTGTTAAAACAGAGCCCAGGTAGCAAGAGGCTCTACAGAGACACCACCGGCCTGTTGCAATAACATATCCCTTCTGCAAGGCCTGCGGGGTTGTGCACAGAACTGCCATGAGCCCACTGGGTGGGATGAACAGGAATCCCACCCACGTCAGCAGACTCTACCCCGCCAACCTCTGGAAGTGGCTAGTGCGCACTGCAGACGAACTGATGGGTTGCTTGGTCCTGCAGGAAAGAGAGCTCTATTCAGATGGCTCATGGCAGAAATGGGTCTCATTCTGCATGCCGGTACGCTGGCTTTATACCAGGTACCTCCCCTGATCCAATGGCATAGCATTGCTGTAATGGACTGGAGAACCAGGCCCAATGGCTCAACAGTGCCAGATTTCTGGCTGTTTCGAGGCTGTCAGGTTCCCTTAGTGGCCACCTGGCAGAGCTCTCTGACCTCACATACGGCTTGGGGTCTTTAGCTGGGTGTCTCGCATGACTGAGTGATTCACTTCCCAACAAACTGAAAGAGCAGAAACAGTCGTTTGGTTCAGATAAACTCCACAGAGATCACTAAGCCAAAGACTAGGAAGGTGTCTTTGAAACTGCATCTTATACTGCTGGAGGAGGCGAGGAGAGAGAAAGACAGAACAAGGTGGCTGACATGTTAGAGTTATGGGTGAAAATGACTGTATCGCCCATCAGCCCTCTGCAGCATGTGCAGAGCCAAGTTCTGCCATCGCATGGCCTCACTCAGCTCTGCTGAAGTCCATGGGACTTGGGCCTTTGTGTTGGAGAGCAGGTTTGGGTTCGGTCACTTGGAAAGCCTCCTGCTGATGGAGGCTCTCAGCAAGTCCTAGACATGATGCAAGGACTCCTCAGGGAGGGATCTCCCAGCTTTCGTCTGACTGAGCTGTTCTACTGTGTTTAGCATTCAGGAAGTTTGTTGCTTTTCTGTTTTTAAGCCTCAGAGAAGCTGCTGGTGCCTGGCTGCAAAACCTAGGGTGCCAGAGAACAGTGACACATCCCAATATGGGGATCTACACCGCAGCTCTATGGCAGTGCAATGGGAGTTCTGACCTTTTTCCCTGGGCATGTGCATGGACAGCCGAAACCTGACATCCAGGCGGTGGTGGGTCTGCACCTCCAGGTAGAGGGCAGTGCTTGGGGCCCTGGCTGCTCAGCTGAACAAGGGTACCCATCAGCTTGGAAACCTATTTCCCATCTCATGCCCCTTGAATGCTCGTGCACATTATGGACAAATGGATGCATAGTTAACCCAGATGACAAAGAGCTGGCAACTGGGGTTCAAGGTGCTGAGCCACAATCAACTCCAGGGTCAGTGGTGTTACCCCAAGGCTAAATATGGCCCATGAATGTTTCGTGGACTCGTTCATCGCAGAAATAAGTCTTGTGTACGGTGGGAGCTTAAACAACTCTGCACATTTCCCCCCTCCACCCTGACTTGCTATGCTCCGAGCATCTGTTCTTGAGGGGATGAAGCCGTGGTATCATGGATGATCTTGGTGCATGGAGTGGGCGTTCCCCTGCACGTTCTCTCTCAGCCATGGAGAGATGGGTGGGTTGGTCTGTTCTGCTCTGCTCTGGGCCCCTCTCAACTTTGACTCATCCTGTTCTTTCCACCCTTCCCCTGCCTCCCTGGGAGCAGCGTGCGTCCTTCAGAGCAGGAGCTGGAGTCAGAGAGAGCCTGGGTGGAAGGAGAAGGCCTGAGTCCTCCTTGGAGCAGCTGACAGGCAGTCCTGGGCACATACTGACCGGGGCACTGTGCAGAGCAGTTTCTTTCCAGCTGCCCCAGTTTCTCATTCAGTTGTGTCTGTTTCTCTCACTATTGGGTGAAAACGTCCCTGTTGTGGTGAAAGGTAATTTAGGCCGCATGTTTCTCCCAGACATAATGAGTGCGCCAAAACCGTGCTGATGGGAGAAGGCGTAGCCAGAGCGACGTGTGCTGGTACGGCGCAAGCGCATCTTAGGCAAGGGAGAGGGAGGCCTCTTTTTGGCCTCTCTGATCTTGCGGAGGACCTGAAATCAAAAAACATCCAGTTCAGAAGGTGGGAGAGAGAGCTATTCACCAGCACAACGGGTGGTCTGGAACTTCCTGCTTGGGATGCATTCAGCAGCCCTGTTGCTTCACGAATTACAGCAGATGCAGGAACCTGCAGAGGCTTTACCTGGCTCCAGTACAGTAAGCAGGCTGTGTACAAATGATTCCCAGCAGCCCCTTGCTGCTACACTGCAGGGCTATCAAATATCAGCCCCAGAGATGGTATTTTCAGAGTTAAACTGGCTATAAGCACAGGCCCAAGCTGCAGGTACAGCAAAAAATGCAGGTCTGGCTTGGGCTGCAGTGGTAGCATCTGGAGAAAAGCTGAGCCTCTGCACCTCTTGTCTGAGGCAATGGGATCTGCAGGTACGTGGTCCGTCTCAGGGTCTGGCTTTTTCCAGGCCCTACCTTGCCAGCTGGGACGCTTCCCCAGCTTCTGGGTGAGACTGAGGGGAAGACAGAGCCCTCTCAGCATGCAGTTCATTGAACCCTAGTTGATTAGCATTGGAGGGGATCCCAGGAGGTGTCTAGTCCAATCCCATGCTCAAAACAGGACCAGCCCCAGCTAACTCATCCCAGTCAGGGCTTTGTTCACATCCCACAGGAACTGGGAGGCTATGCAGAAAGTTGAGTGCATTTGCTTTCCACAGATGATGTGGAACAACGATTCTCTAGATGAGCTGGAGGATGGGGTGGAGTTTCCCTCAGCAAGTCTGCGGATGACACTAAGCTGTGGGGCAGAGCAGACACACTGGACGACAGGGCTAGGATACCAAGTGACCTAAGACATTCAAGTGTTGGGCCACCGCCCCCCGCCTCCCCCCCCCAATCTGATGAGATTCAAGGAGGACACGTGCAGAGTCCTGCACTGAGGATGAACCCCATACACTGCTACAGACTGGGGAGTGACTGGCTGGGCAGCCGTTCTGCAGAAAAGGACCTAGGGGTTACAGTGGACGAGAAGCTGGATAGGAGTCAACAGTGTGTCCTTATTGACAAGAAGGCTAATGCCATATTGGGCTGCGTTAGTAGGAACATGGCCAGCAGATGGACGGAAATGGTTATTCCCCTCTATTTGGTGCTGCTGAGCTCACATCTGGAATACTGTGTCCAGTTTTGGGCCCCCACTACAGGAGGGATGTGGACAAATTGGAAAGAGTCCAGAGGAGGGCAACAAAAATGATTAGCGGGGCTGGAGCACGTGACTCATGAGGAGAGGCTGAGGGAACTGGGCTTGTTTAGTCTGCAGAAGAGAAGAGTGAGGGGGGATTTGATGGCAGCCTTCAACTACATGAAGGGGGCTCCAGAGAGGATGGAGCTGGGCTTTTCCTAGGGGTGGCAGATGACAGAACTAGGAGCAATGGTCTCAAGGTGCAGCGGGGGAGGTTTAGGTTGGATATTAGGAGAAGGATTTTTACTGGGTGGGAAGCACTGGAATGGGTTACCTGGGGATGGGGTGGAATCTCCATCATTGGAAGTTTTTAAGAGCAAGTTAGACAAGCATCCATTAGCGATAGTTTGGAGGGTCTAGCCATGAGTGCAGGAGACTAGACTTGGTGACCTCTCATGGTCCCTTCCAGTTTCTATGACTCCCTGATACTATGAAACCCCTTGCTGGGATTATTTAGCTGGGGTTGGTCCTCCTTTGAGTAGGGAGTTGGACTAGACACCTCCTGGGGTCCCTGCCAACTCTAATCTTCTATGACTTGATGCTTTAGGGAGAGAGGCCCACGCCATAGCCAGAAGCCGGGAATCTGGGGCCCCACCATGAAAGACTGGGCAAGCCAGGCAATTTTCTAAAAACCAGCCCTGCTGACAAACGCCATTGTCCAATCTGAAGTTGGGTATTTTTTTTTTTTCAGTTTTCCCTCACATTTGCCCAGAACTAGACACAATACCCCAGCTGAGACCTAATCAGGGTGGAGTAAAGCGGAAGAATTACTTCTCGTGTCTTTCTTACAACACTCCTGCTAATACATCCCAGTTGTTTGCTTTTCCTGTGACAGCATGACACTATGAACTCATTTAACTTGTGATCCACCATGACTCTCAGATCCCTTTCTGCAGTACTGCTTCCTGCCCGTCTTCCCATCAGCGTCCAGGCTATTGTTTGTGTGCTCTTGCTCCGCCTGAGGAGCTGAGCGGCCAAAAACTGTTACTTTGCCCTGCCTTACCCTGACCCGTTTGGTTGGACAGCCAAAGAATCTGGAGGCTGCAGACTTTGACCTAGCACAACCTCGCCCCGTTTGAGGGCTGGGAGGCCACAGATTGTAGAGCGTCCTGCCTCGCCCTACCTGAGGGGCTGGAAGGCGGTGGACGCTAGGGGTGCTTCTGCCCTAGGTTGAGGCTGACACCACCCCCTAAAGGGCTCGCCCTTGCCACATTTGGTCATAAGCTTTCCTGGGCCCCAACCCACTTCCTCAGATGCCTGAAATGGAAACTATAGTTAGGAGCTATATGTGCACATGCCAAGACGAGAGAGAAACATTGCGGGGGGGGGGTGCTTACAAAACAAGTGCATATAAACCTCCCGAGTGTAGTTCCCACTTCATGCATCTGCCAAAGTGGGTTGCTGCCCACAGAAGCTTATGCCCCCCAAAATTTGTTTTTTTTTTAACATGCCAAAGGAGTCTTGCTGTTTTCACTGCCCATTTTGTATGTGTGCAGCTGGTAGTTCCTTCCCAAGTGGAGTACTCTGCATTTGTCCTTATTGAATTTCATCCTATTAACCACAGACCATTTCACCAGTTGTCCAAATCATTTTGAATTATGATCCTATCCTTCAAAGCACTTGCAACCACTCCTAGCTTGGTATCATCAGCAAATATTATAAGGCTGCTATTTATGCCATCATCTAAATCACTGAGGAAAACATTGAACGGAACCAGACCCAGAACCGATCCCTGGGATACCCACCCATTATGCCCTTCCAGCTTCACTGCAAACCACTGATAGCTACACTCTCGGAATGGTTTTCCAAGCAGCTATTGACTCTCCGTACAGTAACTCTACTGAGCTGGTGTTTTCCTAGTTTGTTATGAGAGGGTCACACTAGGGAATACAAAAATCTTACTACAGCCAAGATATCCCACATCTACCATTCCCTTCACCCATTCACAAGGTTTGTTACGCTGTCAAAGAAAGCTCTCAGGTTGGTTTGACAAGACTTTACACAAATTCATGCTGAATCTTACTTATCTTCTAGGTGTTTGCAAACTGACTGCTTAATTACTATCTCCCTTATCTTTCTGGGCACTGACATTAAGCTGACAGGTCTGATCAGGTGCGGGGGCCAATGGCCATAAGACAAGGGCTGCAGCCACAGGGCTTTGCTCCAGAGTGTTTCTCCTTAGCGCTGGCAGAGTGCAGAAAGGGAAGAAACATTAGGTGGCAGCAGCATTTAACAAACTGCTCTAGTCTGAAGAGAAGCAAACATTACGTGCCAGGAACAGCACTTATTGCAGCCTTGTTTGAGGGGTTCCCTGGGCCCCAGGGGACTCCTTCCTGCTTACGTGTCATGGTCAGTCTGCTTTCAGCATGTCTGCCACACTCCCTGGCATTTCCCAGCCCCCCACCCTTCCCATGGCAAGAACAGCCTGGCCTTGGCTGCATGTTCCCTGCGATCAAGAGGGTGGCAGGTTCCTGAACTTAATGTGTGACGAGGAACAAAAGAGGAAATGGATCAGCTGGCAAAACCCAAGCAAATGTGTGCAGGGCTGGGAGGGAGGCTTGCAATGTGTCAGGTCAGGGACTACACTCCAGCACCGCAAAACCACGGTGGGGACGGACTCTGCTGGCTGCGACATGCACTGCTCCTTTGTCACTAAGTCACAGCACTAAACCCTGCACCTAAAATAGGCTTGCTTCCCCGAGCCCCACCACTACCGGATCAGCCTAATCCACGCATCAACAATTTCAGGCTGTAGACTGAGATGAGCCAAGCCCCACCACCCTCTTTCCAAACAGGCTTCAAGGTGAGAGCCCAGGGAGCGCTTGCAGGTGGAGCTCCAGGTGCTGACTCCGTAAGCAGGCTGGGGCTGTGTGGCTATGACAACAGAGGTGGGAGCTCCAGTCTGCCATCCCCTTACTTTGTCACTAACGGTCGGCATGATCTGAGCCTTCAGAAACCGACAGCCGACCACAGGCAGCACACACAGGATGATGCTGAGGAAGATCACCAGCCACACGCTTGGTTGACTTAGGGTGTTTCGAGCGGTCCCTAAAAAACAAGAGCACAGGAAAAGTCACAGCACCAGCAGGAGGCAGCACCTCCTTTCATCTGGAGGGCTCCTAAAGCACCCTGCAGACCCACTAGAATATGCACATTATACCCAAAGATCACAAAACACAGCCCACTCCGAGGTGGGTCTTGGCAACTGCATCACATTGCTGACCATATTCAATTTGTGACCAGTGCAAACCCCAGATCCTTTCTAGACTGCTGCAGTCTAGCCAATTATTCTTCTTTCTGGATGAGATAGCAGCACCACTGGCCGTTATTTTTCAAAACTCATGGAGAACAGGGGAGGTGCCAGAGGATTGGAAAAAAGCAAATGTAGCGCCTATTTTCAAGAAAGGGAAAAAGGAGGATCCGGGAAATTATAGACCAGTCAGCCTCACCTCAATCCCTGGAAAAATTATGGAGCAGATTCTTAAAGAATCCATCCTCAAACACTTAGAAGAAAATAAAGTGATCAGAAACAGTCAGCATGGATTTACCAAGGGTAAATCATGTCTGACCAATCTCATTTCCTTCTATGAGCAGATGACTGGTTTTCTGGATGCAGGAAGAACCGTTGATGTGATATACCTTGATTTTAGCAAGGCGTTTGATACAGTTTCCCACAGCATTCTCACTGGCAAATTAAGGAAGTATGGGTTGGATAGGTGGACTATAAGGTGGATAGAAAACTGGCTAGATCAACGGTTTCAGTGCGTAGGAATCAATGGCTCCATGTCTAGCTGGCAACCAGTCACGAGTGGGGTGCCCCAGGGGTCGGTCCTGGGGCCGGTTCTGTTCAAGATTTTCATCAATGATCTGGATGATGGAATAGACTGCACTCTCAGTAAGTTTGTGGATGACACCAAGCTGGGGGGACTGGTAGGCACGTTGGAGGGCAAGGACAGGATTCAGGGAGACCTAGATAAATTGGAACAGTGGGCCAATAGAAATCTTATGAGGTTCAATAAGGACAAGTGTAAAATCCTGCATGTGGGACGGAAAAACCCCATGCGCTGCTACAGGCTGGGAAACATTCAGTTAAGTAGCAGCAGTGTAGAAAATGACCTGGGGGTCATGGTGGATGGGAAGCTAGATATGAGTCAGCAGTGTGCTCTTGCTGCCAAAAAGGCCAATGGCATACTGGGCTGCATCAAAAGAAGTATTACCAGCAGATCAAGGGATGTGATCATTCCCCTCTATTCTGCATTGGTGAGGCCACATCTAGGATACTGTGTTCAGTTTTGGGCTCCCCACTACAAAAAGGACAGGGGCATGCTAGAGAGAGTTCAGAGGAGGGCAACCAAAATGATTAAAGGGCTGGAGCACAAGCCCTATGAGGAAAGACTGAAAGCATTAGGCTTATTTAGTCTGCAGAAGAGAAGATTGAGGGGGGATTTGATAGCAACCTTCAACTACTTGAAGGGATGCTCTAAGGAAGATGGAGCTTGACTGTTCTCGGTGGTAACAGAGGACAGAAGGAGGCGCAGTGGTCTCAAGTTGCGGTTAGGGAGGTTGAGGCTGGATATTAGAAAAAACTTTTTTACTAGGCGAGTGGTGAAGCATTGGAATGAGCTGTTGAGGGAGGTGGTGGAGTCTCCATCTTTGGAGGTGTTTAAGGCCCGGCTGGACAAAACCCTGACTGGGATGGTTTAGTGGGAGTGGTCCTGCCTCTGGCAGGGGGTTGGACTAGATGACCTATGAGGTCCCTTCCAACCCTAGGATTCTATGATTCTATGGACTTGCACCTTCGATTTTCCCTTCCTAAATGAAGCCCTTTGCACTTACCTTTCTTGAGTTTCACCTTGTGGCATTCAGAACCATTCTCCAATTTGTCTGAGGTTGTTTTGAGTTCTAATCCTGTCCCCCAAGTGCTTGCAAGTATCCCAATTTGGTGTCACCTGCACATTTCGTAAGTGGACTCTCCACACTATTATCCAAGTAATGAATGAAATTATTGAATAGTATTGGACCCAGAACTGACCCCCTCTGAGAGCCCACTTTAACCTCTCTCCCACTTTTGACAGTGAACATTTAATATTTGAATGCCATTTTTCAACTAGTTCCAAAGAGGCAGCCGTGTTAGTCCAGTTCAGCAAAACCAACAAGGAGTCCTGTGGCAGTCTAACGGACTAACAAGTTACTTCATCACATGAGCTTTCGTGGAAGAACATCCCACTTTGTCAGACGCTCGAAGCTTCAAAGCGTCTGAAGAAGTGGGATTTTCTCTCACAAAAGCTTGTGTGATAAATACATTTGTTAGTCTTTAAAAGTCCACAGGACTCCTTGGGTGTGTTCACAGAGGTTGTTTTGAAATAAGAATTCCGCTGTTCACACGACGCACAGTTGTTTCAAAACAATGGGAACCCGTTGTTTCGAAACATGTTAAACCTAGTTTCTGGGGGAAACAACGTTGTTTCGCAACTGTTGTTTCGCAACAAGGCGTGTGAACATGTTTCGGAACAAAGTGTTCCGAAACAACACTGGATCCTCAGCACCCTGGCCAGGGAACCCTCAGGACCTTGGCCAGGGTGCTGAGAGCTGTCCCTCAGCCCCAGAAAGGGGGCTGCAGCCTCCGGCGGGGTGTGGGGGGGTGAGCCACTGCTGGGCGGCTCAGCCTGCAGCCCGGGCTGCCCCCTCGACACCGCCAGCGGGTCCAGGGCGCCGCCTTATTGTAACTTCCTATGTTCCTCCAACACGTAGCTCTTTGTTAAGATTTATCTCATTGGCATCTAAATGCAGATGGGTGGAACAGATTTTGGTTTCATCTCTCACCCAAAGGACAGAGCCTGGAGGAGTTAAGGAGCAATGTGAGTCAGCCAGCACACTGTCTGGAGACTGGGCACCAACAAACCTTAGTTTAGGGCTTCCAAACTAGATGATGCCTCAGCTGACCTCTATTCATGCTGGATGCAGAGGGCTGTTGAAGCTGGGGGGGGATTATTTGATGCAAATACCTATGCTGAGGGCTACAATCCCCTCCTCCCATTCACAGTCTGGTCACAGACAAACTCAGTCTGCTGATGCGTGTGCTCAGAAATGCTTAATAGAAAATAACATCACAAATCGTTCATCACCAGCATTCCTTTGCTGTTCCAGCTGGGTGCCTGACCATCAAAGTCATCCAGCGTAGCTCTTCTCCCTGATGGGGTCACCACACTTCTAAACCTTCCAGTACCAATACACACACACGTTTGCATGGGAACAGATATTTTCACAGACTAGCTCCCCCGCAAAAGGTGTGGGACCCAAACTCCACCCCACTGAATGCTGGAGGACAGATCTAAACAAGGGGTGACATTAAATCCAACTCTATGGATTTTTCCGGAGGAGAGTTTGCAGACAAGTTCATGCCACACCTGGCTATGGGGTGCACACTAGTACACGGGTATGCCTGCATGTACAGTGTGCCAGGGAGTGGGCACATGGATGTGTGTACATCGCAGGCACCAAAGACAATAACCTTATCCTGTGGCATGGTGTAAATACCTGATGGTGATAAATAAGATCCACAGCATTAGTGCCTCTACGGGGTGCTTCCTCAGTGCATAACAGACGTGCTCCCACCCGGCTGGGCCATGTGCCCACTTTGAACACAGCCCTTTGCAGGAGCTGTCCCAGAGCTTACCAATGAAAGGGAAGGAGCCTGTGAAGATCAGGTACATGCCGTCACTGTACATGGTGAAGATGATGGCAAAGTAAACGGAAAGGCTGCCCCAGATGAAAAACTGATTCACAGCTGTCCAGTAGGCAGTGTCCAACCCAATCTGAAAGGATAAAACAATACAGTAACCGTTTACAGCTTTGATAAAGCCACACCAAACACAGGTGGACACACTGTTCCCTCTAAGCTGGACGCATGTGTGTACACACACAGGTCATGAAACCCAAGCACACAACAAAATAAAGTGTGCACAAAAAATTAAATAGTGCTAATACTGGTGCTCACAAAGAAATTCTTTGTGCACACAGCCTATGACTAATTAGAGGGAACATTGTCAGGACAGCGAGGTCTGGTCCCCTGGCTTGTCCCTTCCCCACTAGGATGTTAGTTCTGTCACCTGTTGTTCCTCCCCATGAGGGTGTTAGTTTTGCCCTCTGTCACATTTAATCTGCAAATAGTTGTGGAGAGGTCCTGATGAAGAAGAAAGGCTGTGAGCTACTGGCCATTCACAGGTGATGAAGCGTTTGCTCGCTGTGGCAGAACCGTAACACGGTGTTTTGCCGCCCGGGGCACGTTCCGATCAGAAAGCACCCCTTCCCATTAGTGGTGCTCAGAACCAGCACCGTAAAGCCACCCCCCCTTAATAGTTCAGCTCCACTGAGCCACTTCAGGCCTCCTGGGGCTGTGCCCCGTCAGCCCCGCTGTAGTTACGGCCCTGCCCTGTGGTTATCTGATCCCGATTTGCACAAGGCTCTGCTATGTTTTCAAGCCATTTCATTCATCCTATCAGCACTACCACAGCCTGACCCAGCCATGTCTCAGCCAGTCCACATGGACCCCAGAAAGGTAATGGGTAACCGGCCTCCCGTGCCAGCCTGGGCAGGTTAGACCCAGCTCAGAATCATAGAAACGTAGGGCTGGAAGAGACCTCAATAGGTCACCTAGTCCGTTCTCTTGCACTGTGACAGGACTCAGGGTTATCTAACCCAGTGGTTCTCGATTTATTTGTCATTTTGGGCCACACATGCAGTTCTGCGTGTGTTATTTGGGCTGTCTCCACACACTACCTGAACAGCCCTGAGGACGCCACATAGTCTGCAGCTGTGTGCTGACTGGGCCACGAGCTGAGAACTGCTGAGCTACACCGTCCCTGACAGATGTTTGTCTAACCTGTTCTTATAAACCTCCAAGAACAGAGATTCCACAACGCGTCTAGCTGTGTTTCTCCATCCCCAGGGTGGAGAGGTGAAGGCCATCCATCCAGTGGATACACCTCTGCCCATGGATGCAGACAGACAGTAGATACACAGCTCTCTGCCCTATAAAATGGAGGTGACACGTGGCCCCCCTCTCCCACCCCACTCTGTCTTGTCTGTCTGCACTGTAAACTCCCCAGCACAGAAACTGTCCCTCACTATGGCCTCAATCCTGCAAAGACTGAGATGCGAGTTGTTCCACTTAAGAAATGTCCTGTTCAGCCTCTGCAGGATGGGAACATGCATGTACATACAACACCTCACACAAGTCGGCTCAACCCTCATTGGGGCCATTGGGTGTTCCCCTCATAAAAAAAACAAATCAATAACAGTGATGCATTACTTGCACAGAGACCACGATCAGTAGGCAGGTCTGGGCCATCAGTGCAAAGGACTGGTAGTCAGCAATGGCTTTCCCATCACTCCTCACGGTGTCATACATAGCCCCATAGGGGATGAAGAAGAGAATGAGAGAGCTGTAGATCCCATGCAGCATGCACTTGACAAACTCGATCTTGTTGAAGTAGAGATTCTTCTGGCCGGGTTCATAGAGGTGAGGAAATAGCATGCTCCAGCGGTCGTCTACGTCCTGGGAAAAGAGGGGAGGTGATGGCAGCCCATCAGTGACATGGATCCCCAATCCTCTGCTGCAGCTGCCCCAGCTGTGACATGTATTCCCACGGAGAAGAGGGCATTCAGTATTCCTATACCAAGGCTATTTTCGATTAACTTGTAAGTACTTTTCCATAGAGTGTCCCTGGACAAAATTCCCCGCCCTTATGGTTGCAGTGTGTACTTGGGGGTCGCCAGCCTTCCCTCCAGAGGCAGTCACATGCAATGACTCTGAAGTGCTTACAAGAGCACTACAGAAGTGTAGGCCATTGGCTGTTGGGCCAAATCTTCAAGCCATTGCTCAATCCTTCCCAGGCTTTGTGTCCAGGCCTGATCAGATGTGAATATTCTCCTGCCAGGTCAGGTTATCTGGGGCACCTTTTCTGTTACTATCACCAGCAGGATAACCCAGAGGGTCTCTCTCAAACCAAAGCTCATACCTTCACGACAAGACAATCTGCTCCCTGGCACTCTAGAACTACGCTCTGCTCATTGCAGACGCGGGCTACCACACCTCTGTGCGTCCCCAGACACTCCCTCTTGTTGGTCCTCTGCCCTCTGTCCAGGTAGATTTTTCACATGAGAGGAAACCTCCAGATTTTTGTGGAGCAGAAGGTGCACCTCAGAGAGAGCCGTCTCCTCACCTGGGTTAGGCTCTCTGATGCTGGCTTCCACCCAGCCAGGTCCCAGCTCTCAGCACCAGGGAGGAGGCGAGTCTGGACCTCCACCAATGACTGACACTGCCCCCCACAAGTGGGAAGCTGCAGGTACCAAATGCTTCGTCCCAGGACACCCCCCTGCAACCTCTGGCACCCCTCCCCAAACCCACATATCCTGCCCACCCACCCCCAAATGCTTTCTTCTGCATCCCCAACTGTACCCCCTCTTTCCAGCCCCCCCATCCAGCAGTGTCTTCTTTTGGGGAACCTGAAGGAGAGTAACCTTGACTGCAGAAAAATTGCTTCAGTGTCTAGCTTGGGTTTCATTCACTGAGTTCCTTTCATATGTGATCATGGAACTGAGTGAAAGAATCCAGGAATGAAACGCTTGGGTAACCAGCGTATGAATAGCTAGCGGTACCTGGTCAAAGAGGCTCATTCCCAGCACTGGGAGGGACGTATACACCAAATTGTAAAGGGTGATGAACCACTGATCATACACAGTCTAGAGAGAAAAGAGCAGAGAGGTCAGTTAGCAAAGGGCTGCCTCCGTTCATCTGGAATGGCAACGAGTGAGGCTGTCCACCGTCAAGTCTTTCATGTTTTCATTCATTCTCAGGCTGGAGCACAGGACTTACGAGGAGAGGCTGAGGGAACTGGGCTTGTTTAGTCTGTAGAAGAGAAGAGTGAGGGGGGATTTGACAGCAACCTTTAACTACCTGAAGGGGGGCTCCAGGGAAGATGGAGCTGGGCTGTTCGCAGTGGTGGCAGATGACAGAATGAGGAGCAATGGTCTCAAGATGCAGTGGAGGGTCTGGGTTGCATATCAGGAAACGCTTTTCCCCTAGTGGGGTGGTAAAGCACTGAAACGGGTTACCTAGAGAAGTAGTGAAATCTCCATCCTTAGAGGATTTTAATGCAAAGTTTGACAAAGCGCCGGCTGGGATGAGTTAGCTGGGGTTGGTTCTGCTTTGAGCAGGGGGTTGGACCAGATACATCCTGGGGTTCCCTCCAGCCCTCCTCTCCTAGGCTTCTACGCTGCTAAGATACCATTTGCCCTGAGCGCAAGGTCAGCTAAAAGGCTACAACTGGTGCATTGAGTCCCAGCTATGCCTAGCACGAAAGGCACAAACCCTTGCAAAAGAAAGTCCTTGGTTGTTCACATTTCCAAAGTCAACCTGCAACACAAAGTGTCCCACGAAGCTGCTGCATGGGACTGAAAAGGAAGCAGACCCCTCTGGCCTCAGCCAGCACTGAGAACAGATGAGCAGTTCTTGAATGTTACTGAGCCAAAATCATGCCACTTCCTTTGAAATAAATAAATAAGGCCCACAACGTGCACGGCAGACTATAAACCCAAACCACTCCTGCCGCAGAGCGCCTGATTAGCATGGCTCTATCTGCATGGAAACGAGGAAGATGCATGTGTCATCATAGCTGAGCTTGGCTTGAGACTCCTAGGACAGACCTATCAGTGTAACAGTTGCAGACAAGGGCTGTTTACTGGTTAAACCCTGACCATGTGACTCAGTGACCCCCCCCCCACCCCATGCAGAATGAGGGGGGCTCTTTACTGGTTAAACCCTGACCATGTGACTCAGTCCCCCCCCCATCCCATGCAGAATGAGGGGGACACATGTCTGAGACACCAGCATGAGCCCCGATAATGCTTTGAGATTTGCGGTCAATGCCCCTGGTCAAGGCAGGATGCTGCCCTTTGTTGGAGCAAGACTAGCCACGTTTGGTAACTGGAGTGGTGCAGAAGGATTCATGACCTGGGGGAAGTGATATTACACGCTGACTTTAAAAAAATCCTGTTTGGGCTGCGTTGTTGTCAGCCTCATTTCAACTTGAAGCAACTTAAATCCATCAAAGCAGACACTCCTCAAAATCAGGACTTCTCATCAAAAACACTCTCAGATTCAGAACCGGAGAGATACTGTCAGGAACCAGTGAAGTGTTATAGCGTTCGGGACACTGCTGCTGAACAGGAAGTGCCCTGAACAAGTTACATAAGACCGGCCATAAGGGTTCAGACCAACAGGCCATCTAGCCCAGGACTGTGTCTGCCAACAGGGGCCAATGCCAGGTGATTTAGAGGGAATGAACAGAACTGGGCAATCATCAAGTGATCCATCCCATTGTTTGTCCCCAGCCTCTGGGAAACAGGCAGACAGAGGCTAGGGTCACTTCAGAGCATTGTTTTGCATCCATGGCCATCCTGGCTAATTACTGATGGCCCAATCCTCCAAAGAAAACAAGGAGTCGTGTGGCACTTTAAGACTAACAGATTTATTTTTTGCATGAGCTTTCGTGGGAGAAAATCCCACTTCCTCAGATGCACCCATGTTCGGTGCATCTGAGGAAGTGGGATCTTCTCCCACGAAAGCTCATGCAAAAAATAAATCTGTTAGTCTTAAAGTGCCACACAACTCCTTGTTGTTTTTTTACTGGACTAGACTAACACGGCTATCCTTTTGAAATTAGCTTGTCTGAGCCCTCACTGCAGGGAAAAAGTTCCACAGGTTGACTGTACATTATGTAAAGAAATAGTTATCTTTATTCATTTTAAACATGCTGCCTATTAATTTCATTAGGTGACTGCTAGTTCTTGTGTGATGAGAGAAAAAATAACACTTCATTATTTACTTTTGCCATACCAGTCATGACTTTATAGACATCTATCATATCTTCCCTTAGTCATCTCTTTATCAGGCTGAAAAGTCCCAGTCTTATTAATTTCTTCTCATATGGAAGCTATTTCATAGCCCTAATAATTTTTGGTGCCCTTTTCTGTACCTTTTTCAGTTCTAATATATCTTTGTGAGATGGGGTGACCAGATCCGCACACACTATTCAAGATCTGAGCATACCATGGATTTATAAAGCAGCAGTACAATATTTATAATCTGATTATCTATCCCTTTCCTGACAATTCCACACATTCTGATACCTTTTTTGGCTGCCACTGCACACCGAGGGGATGTTTTCAAAGAACTATCCACAATGACTCCAGGATCTCTTTCTTGAGTGATAATTTAGCCTCCATCATTTTATATGGATTATTGGGATTACCATAACTGTCTTGAGTAATCTTGTATCTTCCGCAAATTTTGCCATCTCCTTGGTTACCCTTTCTCCTAATCATCAATGAACTGGTTGAACAGTCCTGGTCCCAGTACAGACCCCTGAGGACAGCACTATTTTTCTCTCTCTCTCCATTCTGAAAGCTGACCATTAACTCCTACAACTTGTTTCCTGTTTTTTAAACAATTACTGATCCTGGAGAGGGTGTTCTTGCTTATCCCATGACTGCTTATTTTGCATAAGAGGTTTTGGTGAGGGACCATTTCAAAGACTTTGTGAAAACCCCAGTACACTGTATCCCCCTGGTCCACGTTTGCTGGCCCCCTCAAAGAATTCTACTAGTGTCAGGAGGCATGATTTCCCTTTGCAAAATCCCCAACAGATCACATGCATCTCTGTGTCTGATAAATCCGTTTGTTACTATAGCTTTGATCAATTTGTCTGGTACTAGAGTTAGGCCAACTGACCTGTAATTGCTGGGATCACCTCTGGATCCTTTTTAAAAAATGGGATTTCATCTGCCCTCCCCTCCACTGTCCGGTGAAGATACTGGTTACATGCCAACGTTAGTAGTTCTACAGTTTCAAACTCTAGTTCATTCACAACTCTTGGGTGGATCTGCTCTGGCCCTGGTGTCTTATTACTTGTTAGTTTATTAATTTGTTCCAAAGCCTCCACTAATGACACCTCATTCTGGGACAGTTCCTCAGATTTATCACCTAAAAATAATGATTCAGGCATGGGACTCTCCCCCTCATCTTCTGCGGTGAATATTGACACCACAAATTAAGTTAGTTCTCTGCAGTGGCCTCATCCTCCTTGGGAGCTCCTGTCCAATGGTCCTGCTAATTGTTTGGTCGGCTTCCTGCTTCTGATGTACTTAAAAACATTCACTGTTCGTTTCTGAGTCTTGGGCTAGCTGCTCTTCATATTCATTTTTGGCCTTCCTAATTCTACTTTTACACTTGACTTGCTGGAGCTGAGGCTCCTTTCTATTTTCCCCAGCTGGATTTGCCTTTCAGTATTTAAAGGAAGCCTGTTTACCTCTGCCCCCCTCTTCTACTGTGTTGTTGAGCCAAGGCAGCTGGGCTTGGTCCTCTCCCTATGTTTTCGGTGAGGCGGCAATAGGGCTGTATCACTGCCACAAGGTGGCAGCAACAATCCACCACAAGGCCCTGCAGAAGTTGTAGAAACTGCATCTGAGCCTTAGTCTACACTTACGGGGCTTTTCGGCAGCAGTCGAGGGCAGATCCGCAAGGCACATAAAATACCTTGTGTATCTGCTGGCAACTGTCTTAGCTGCTGGCACACCCTGGGGGAAGCCACCCACAAATAGCTAGTGCTCAGCTTTCAGCAACTCCCGTTAGGGGGCAGGAGTTCCTATGGCGACTTCCAGAGCGCTTGCTGCTGAATTGCACCTAGAAGATTGCGCTGACAGCACCGTCAGTCCAGACATACCCTGAGGCACATGCCGGACACATTGCTCTGAAAAAGGTATCCAAAGCATGCCGGGAGAAATGCTAGCCTGCTGTCTGCTCTGCTATCAGCACATACAGAAATGCTGCCTGTTAGCCCTGCCACCGGGGCATTTTCCTAACAGTACGTTGTCACATTGCCTGTTTCCCTAGCGCTGCGCTGAAGCGCCACCAGCCTGTTCCCCCTGTGGCCAGTGTAAGGGGACCGACAGCCCCTTACTGAAACCGAACAGGCCTTTTGGCTTGGCCACTCCTGCCTGGGAGCAGGACTCTGAAACAGACAGCCCCAGGGCCAGTGGGAGGGGCCAGTGTTCCAGGATGGCTTGATTGACTGGCTGGCCAGGCCAATGAGGGAGCCAGGAGAGTGCTCCCCCCAGCTGAAACTGCAGGCTGGACATGGCTGGGCAAGCCAGAGTGTGTGGGGGGCAGAGTTAAGGAGGAAGCACTAAGCAGGCAGCAGCTGGGAGCCAGAGGACCCAGGACGGGAGGCCAGGCTGGGCTGATTTGTGCGGAGCAGACCCACAGCAGCTGGACCAGCAGAGAGCCAAGTGGAGCTGAGCAGAGCAGAGCAGAGCTGGAGCCAGAGGTAGAGCCAGGGTTGTCTGAAGCTGGGTGCAGGAGGCCAGAGAAGGAGCCAAGGGGCTGAGCTGATCTGTGCAGACCCACAGCAGGAGACCCAGAGGAGCCCAAGGAGCACCCCAGAGAGCCACATGGGACCAGAGCAGCGGCTGGGAGCCAGAGCTGCAGCCATCTGGAGCTGCATGTGGTGAGCAGCTGGGGAGCAGTGAAGGGGGGCTGATGCTTGGGGACGTGTGGCCACAGCCAGAGCCTGCATCCGGCCCCCTGGATCATCCAGTCGCAGCCAGGCGTGGGCAGAGGGCTTGCAACGTGGAGGACAGACTGTGAGACTGTTCTCAGGCCCCAGAGACTGTGTGTGTAGTGCTCCACACCAGGGGGTGGCACTGGGGGGTTTACTTTTCACCTTTTTCCACTTTTTCTCTATTTTCTTATTGGGTTATTTTTTATTTCTGTGTGCTTAAATAAATTGTATATAGTGACTGGTGGGCCAGAAGAGTGGTCAGTGCAGTCAGCACCCCGGAGTGGGGACACCCTACCCCCTGCCCTGAATGAATGACTACAACAAGATTGGGGGTCGAGCCCCCAGGAACTCTGGGGCCAGTCTTGTTGGGGTTACAGGGACCCCACCATGCAGGAGAGTGGGAGGGGAGCCTTTGAGGTCAGGCAGGTCCCTGGGTAAAGGAAATGGGAGCAAGGGTTCAGAACCTGTTGCTACCCACCTTCACTAGCATGGTGCATAAACCAGAAAAGTTCCCCACAATAGCGGGTACACCCTCTGCTTACACCAGCACAGAGCATATGGGCACAGGAGAAATGGGTCACAGCACAAGCCTTTAACTTCACCCTACAGGAAGCAGCCAGAGTCCGCAGATGATTTGGGCTTCAAACAGATATGGCATTTTGCTTCCACAAACAAAGGCAGCCATGGCATTACATAGCTTTGTCCCCGCGGGCACATCCAACCAGCCAGCTGTCTGCCTTGATACCCCTGCCTGCCCACAATGTGAACAGGCCCATGCGTTGCTTCCCCCTCACTGCACATTTTCCCACGTTGTCCCCTCATGAATGGAACAGCCTCCCCACCTGCCCTTCTGGATTTACCCAACACTGCATAATTTTATGTCAACATCAGATCACAAAATTCTGGCGAACGTGTGAAATTCTGTGACAGAGAGAAATGTCACCGGGTCTGAGTACTGGCTTTAAAGAGGCCTGGTGCACCCCACTGCAGTCAGCAATAGAAGCAGGTAAATGGGTGAGAACATCAGCCAGGGAAATTCCTGAGCCGTGCCTAGTGTAAGTGTCAAAAATATCCCAACCAGAAACGCACCAGACGATGAAGACATAGGAGCAATGTTGGTCCATAGAGAGCACTGGCTGGGCTCATCGTGGTTATATTTTGGAAAGAAAGCTACTTTTGCACACAGGACTGAGAGTCATGAAAGCTGGGTGCTCTTGACTCCCTGTGACACCCTGAACAAGGTATGGCCACATTTTTAAAGGGATGGAGCCACCCAAAGCTGAAGATGATATGTGCCTAGTGGAATTTCTTTAATTTTTTTTAAAAATGTGGCCCTTAATCTCTCTATGCTTCAGCGACTCCACCAGTAAAAGGGAAGTAGCAGCATTTCCCCAGACTGCCTGACTGGGGGCAAGAAGGAGTCCTTCCTTATTGTCTCTAAGTCCTTGGAGTTGCGCTGATAGAAGAGGCTTGGGCAGGAAAGGGATCACCTCACCAGTCTAACATACAGTGTGAAAGGATCACAGAAGTTGGCCCACCTGTGCAGAGAAGCCGGAGAAGAATCCATACCAGAAATGAACTAACGTGAAGGCAAAGTTCTTATAGAAGAAGTATCTGAGGAACTTGCACATCCGGATGTAAGACCATCGGCCATGGACCAAGAGCAGGCGCTGCAGGTAGCGGAACTGTGCGAAGGAAAAGTCACTGGACAGGACAGCTTGCATCCCCTCCTGGCCACTGATCCCGATCCCAATGTGGGCAGCTGCAACAAGAGGATCCACATTGTCACCGGGAGAGCTTCGCTGGCAACAATTCATCAAACTAGCCTGCTGCACGCTGGGACATGTAGTCTGTGTCTGAGGGGAGGGCACTCCTGCATGGAAGACATCTGGCCCACAAATCACACTGAAAGTTGCTGAACGGTTTTTGGATGCTGATTTATATATTTCCCCAACAGCCGAGTTCATGCCAGGCCTGTGAATTAGGTCCTAGTGACAGGAAAGTAATATTTTCCTTGGCTGCTCATCTTTTCCGGCAACACAGACCAACGTTATTGCGTTGCATTCCTAGCGAACACTTTTGATGTGTGTTTAAATGGAATGTGAGCAGGGCCTCCCACCACCCAAAACATCCAGCTGCATACTCTGCTCCAGCACACCGGTACGAGCCACCTCGCTTGTGTTCTGGGTGCCCTCCTATGCAATCAAACAATTACACAGACAACTCTTCATAATGACCTGCATTTACTAAACAGAGACACCAGTTTGATGTGACAGCTAAGTACACAAAATTAGCTAATGACACCATTCTTCCTGGCTGGAGGCTTACTGGGCGCAAAGGCTCCTATTCAATGATTCCTCAGCCGCTCGTGGTGGTGATGGCATTTTCTAATTAGCACTGGAACGTGCTTTTCTTGCCCTTTCTAGACTGGCTGCGTGATTTATCTCCTTATCTCTCTTGAAGCTCCCGACTTAGTCTTTTCTTTCTTAATTAAAAGGCTGGCTCCACTTAATCAATTTGTTTAAATTAACATGAGGAAGATTTGCAAGAGGCATTCTAAATAACCTTACTTTAATTACGTGCAGTGTGAGGAATTTTTACAGGCACAAGGCACCAAATAAAGAAACAACAAGGAGTTGTGTGGCACTTTTAGACTACCAGATTTATTTTTTACATGAGCTTTCGTGGGAGAAGATCCCACTTCCTCAGATGC